>LR736864.1:4057421-4107982 GCA_902654985.2 Oryctes borbonicus | reverse complement strand
GAAGAACACGTATCCTGGAAGAAACAATGGGAAAAAGTTATATTTTCCGATGAGAAACGTTTTAATTTGGACGGACCGGATGGGTACTCGCATTATTATCATGATCTGAGACAGGAACCAAAAGTGAAAATGACCAGACAATTAGGGGGTGGATCTGTGATGATATGGGCAGCGATTGGATTTCGCGATAAAAGTGAGATAGTGTTTTGCACAAACAAAATGACATCTGTGACGTATACAGACTTATTGCGTGACAATTTTCTACGTTTTGGAAACCAATAGGCCGGGCGCAATTTTGTTTTTCAGCAAGATAACGCGCCAATTCATAAAGCAAAAACAATTACTGAATGGTTTAAAAAGAAAAAGATTAAAACTTTACAGTGGCCGGCACGGTCACCAGACTTAAACATTATCGAAAACATGTGGGGTGAATTGGTACGTCGCGTTTATGGCGGAGGCCGTCAATATTTCACGGTACAGGAACTGAACACTTCAATAGTGACTGAATGGCAGAATATCCCTCAAAATTATGTGTTAAATTTATATAAATCTATTAATATCAGACTATTGGAAGTGATTAAGAACAATGGAGGATCTACGCATTACTGATCACTCATTTATTGATTGTTGTTTCACATTTGCAACAGAGCGTCTAAATTTTTGTCGCAGAAATTGTTTAAACACTTAATTAGATATCTTGCTAGTTTCGCAAAGAAATGTTGTAACCCTTAAAACCCGTAAAACATCTTACCGCGTCTAAGTTTCTGTCGGGGAGTGTATATCAAGAAACGTCCATCTAGACATTATGAAATTTTCATGATACAATTGTAATAAACGGTTGCTCTACGTACAGACACAATACTCGACTCCATTTGCGAGAAGTACGGAGAGAACTATCGAATTATATTAGAAGTATTGTTCGAAAATGCACTTGTCTGCACCGCTGCTGTTTCCCATACAGCAATTCGCCACTGCGGACTTCAACAATTCGATTGTCCCCCGTAGATCACGAGCTTTTCGACTCTAGACTTCGATAATTCAAAAAAAGGTCTCGACGGGGAACATTCTCTGGACAGTAACAAAGTGCAAACAACTGCTGTCCACTTCGAGCACAATTCTCGTGAGTTAAGGTTATATTGTGTCGACTAAGCGTAAATTTCTTGAATAATTATTTGTAAATTATGGTTTAGTATCTTCGAATAATATGCTGGATTAATATTATGTATTAAGGTTGTATAAGCATTTTTTCTACTTCGAATCGATAAGATATACTCATTTATGTATACAGTTTTGGCAAACACCATTAGCTACAAATGCCAACCTCGTAAACTTCTGAATATAGACTCATAATTCGGAATCATGTTGGGAAGACAAATACTATTTGGCTAGATCGAGCGTATCTATTCATTATCAAATACAAATGTTGGCAAACTAAATAAATGCCGACATATACTGCGCTGTTGTTATACATTGTCATTTAATAGAAATATTAGGTTATTAGGAATAGGAATTTATTTATAGGAAATTTTCGAAATTTTTACAAATGTCAGAAATTTACTAAAATTGAGGGTCGTGAATGTCCCTAGACACTCTTTCGGCAAATGAAAGTTTTTGTTTGAGGATAGTTTCAAAACGGAAAACGAGAAATGAAATGACCACTAACCTTAAATGTTGTAGCCTTCTTCTACATAAACACAATTTTCTTCAAATGCACTTTTGAATAACTTTTAAATAGTGGATCGAAACTAGGAAAAATTGGAGCAACTTCTCAATATATTATGTCTGAATGATATCTCGACATAAAGTTACAAATAATAATTAATTATTGTTAGTTTCCTTGCCAACGGTTTTGTTTTCATAGATACCTATGATAATTCTTAACAATTTAAAATATATGATTATTGAATTGGATTCCGAAACGAACGATTTTGCTGTAGTGTGACACAAGGACGCAACTGCTGCCGGGATTCTGTGTTCTAGGAAGACATATTTGAACACATGCAACACTACAACGTTAAATTGTTCTGAGAATTTAGATGATACGAACCGAAAGACATTTAATTGACATTTATAACCTTTGTACCACTAACGTATGCCCTAGAACTTGCTGTAGAATTTTCTAATGTTAATTTTCGAATAAGAAAATGATATATATAAGTAGTTAATATACGTCTTCCCCACGCTTGTCGTTGGCTGGACTTCTATTAATTTTAATATTAACTTTATTATTTTTACGCCCCTAACATATTCGGCTCAAAACAGGATTCTTTCCCTACGGATCGGGCTTCCTACCAACAGATGGACCCTCATACCCGATAGGTGTACAATGTGAATTTAGTAAAGAAGAAGTGACTACGGCGCTGATGACAGCTAACCTCGTCGTTTTTAATAACATTACAATATATACTCTTTTTCTTATGAATTTAGGTTTCCAGTGAACACTTCACTATAACCCCTTACCACAAACACTTCGCTGAAACTGTACGCACGTTTCGATAGCTAAGCAATACTGAACTGTTCAGTATCGCTGCTGAAGATGATAGCTTGGCTATCGAAACGTACGTTCAGTTTCAGTGAAGTGTTTGTGGTAAGAAGTTATAGTGAAGTGTTTCAGTGTTCCAGTGCCACAGTATTCGAGTACGTGATTTAGGTTTCCAAGTTGAAGACACGCTGCAGTGAGAAGAATTCTTCTCACCGGCAAATAATATCATATTACTGCACTTATGTCAGAACCAGCGACTTTGAGATTGAAGGCTGTACCTTGCTGAACGCAGTCATTAAAAGAAGTATAACATATTTTACGTATGTGCTTCTGAAATTTTTATTGTTTCGGATCATATTTAACGCTATGGACGCGTTTCCGCAGAAAAAAGGCGAACTCCATTTATTTTTAACCGTAGCCGAGAAGTATATGCTCTAATTGAATAGTCTTCTCAAATTTCTCTTTAAAACAAATGTTCTTAAGAATCCTTCAAGACAAACCAAACTTATGTTTTTTTCTTATAAAAAAGACAAAAATATTGAAGTTTAATGGGTGATAATGTAAGAATAGGTTCCCAGGGAAACATCTTGTATTTTTAAAAGGTAATTCACTCCTAATATCCAAAGATTTAATATCCGCATGCAAACAATAGCAAACCCGCAAACTTAAAAAAATATAGGAACTTTTGCAGTGTACATAATTATTATTATTTACTTGGACCATTCTTTCTGAATCTGTGCATATTGTACGCGAAACAATTACACTATTGCACGGGGAAAATTATAATACGAAGAGTATGGCATAGTATACAACGTTATTCCCAATCTCAAAAGTGTAGCGAAGAATTTTTGCTAATGACCTCTCCGAAGGCTGAACGCGTATATTTCGAGCTCGACTACGAAAATAAAATTGGCAAAAATATGCATTTCTAAATTAAACACGGGTACCGTGTGTATACATAATGCATGTATATAAGCAGATAATGCACATTTGTAGTCTAAAATACATAATTGGGATTCGCCATGAATGACATGACGGATTACAAAGTCAGCTGCAAGGATTTGGAACAAAGGAATTACCTAATTGGCTTCCCTAGAAAAAAGTCTGTTTACTAACGGAATCCCCATCAGGAACGGTTCGAAGAATGATACAGCACTGGCAGATACATTTCCACGTCTTGTAATTAACACGCGTATGTTCATAGAAATGTCGCGAATTTTTAATTAAGGCTGCTTTATATAATACGATCTCGTAGATCAACGCTAGTTGTGTGATGTATTCGCCTGGCTCGGATGAATGAAACGAAAATATATTCATATCCTCTAAATCCCGAGGCATACCAGAGAGCTTTTTAATTTGTATAGTAATTTCTCAAATCAAATATCGCTATTTAATTTGATTTCAAGTTCGCTAAAAGATATGCATGTTTTAAGGTTGTTAATATGCAGCGATGACACTTCGCGGCGACGCTAGACGGTGAATCCTAGCATAGTATTATAATCAGATTATAATAAGACATTTTTAATAAGAATAATTTTTTTTTTATAAAAATCGTTTGGTAATTTATGATTGGTCGAAAATAGAACAAACGCTAACGATAACAAATGAGCAAGGAGACGCTTCGCCAATTGGAGAATTCATCACAACTGCAAAAATTGCAATTATAACATTTCAGTTCGCAGATATTTACAGTCTCCGGTTCCAAGAACATGAAACTATGGCTTATTTAATTGCACAAAAGCTGCAATGCCGTGGTACCGAGGTAAACCAGATACCTTGTAAAGTTTTCACTACTTGTGTGACATCATTATAACTTCATAAGAGCTTCAGAGGTACAATCCTATAAGAGACGCGAGCGCAAGAATTCTAGCTTACCATTGATTTACTGTTCTGAAGTTTCTTAATTAAAACATGAAAAGGTATATTCAAAGGTATATTATTAAATGCGCAAACGTTGAAAAATACGGTAAACAACACATAAGTATCGGCACCCTCCGCACCACACAAGTTTAATTTATTATATAGTAATATAATAAATAGTCCGGGACGGCCGTTTCGAGGACACGAATGGTCCTCATCATCAACCGGTGACCGGTCACAGGTTGCTGATACTTATGTGTTGTTTACCATTCTACGCCACAGTCCTTGCTATTGTTGAAAAATACATTTGAAAGTTGAAGAAAATCAAATATCAAATCGTCATTACGTTCTTGCATTTAACAAACAATTCGCCTACGCAATTTGAAGTCGAGATGGACGCTGTCTATAGGAACTCGCCACCATCATATGCTTCAGTGAAATTTTGGACAACGTGAGCATTCAGAGCGGCCAAGAAATGCAACAGCGACCGACAGCAACGGAAATATAACAACAACAACAATATAACAACATAGCAGAGGCTGTAGGCGTCTGGAACGAGCGTGTTTGTCATATGTTGACGGAAGAGTTAGGCGTAGAGATTGCTCACTCAGAACAAAAAAAGCTTTCGAATGAACAACTCTTGAAGCTAAGACAGAGTCGAAACAAGAGACCGTGAGGGGTTGATTAACAGCTCCGAAAAAAGGGAAGACTGTTCCATCGGCCGGGAAAGTGATAACGATTTGTTGGGATAGTCACCTTGTGAATTGTGAAAATGGTTTTCGTATTCATAAACACCTATTTTGCGGAACAAGATGCTAACCGAATCTGCAGGAAACAAACAAAAATAGAAGTGCGAATTGCTATTTACAACGTGTATATCCACAAAGTAACAACAAATTTGTATAATTAGTTTATAAGAATATTGTTTTGGGGAAACATGTTAATTTACAAACCCTTAAAGATGAACTTAAAACCAATGCCATTGTTGAATTGTGTAAACAGTCCTGTTTATGTAAATTCCCAATTTTCCTTTAACAAAAGCAATCAACTAGATTATTCAGCATAAATTTTACATTTAATTAACCCTCCCAAAGTAAACTTTGCGGCACACATGAGCCACTCTTTTTTTGCCATCAAATGCGGGCTGTTTATAGACCTGTTTATTTCCTTTCTTTTACACGATCTACTGAAATTCACCCAAATATATACGATACATATAGGATTTAAAAGGTCCCGTTACATAATAAAGCGATAGCTCTATTCTCTCGCAACACAAACGTTGAGATCGCCGATAAAAATCAATTTTTTACAGTGGAATACGAACGCTATCCTTTGCATCGACTCTACACTCTACATTGATTCCTCACACAGTACAAGCGAAATGCAATCAAATATTTAAAGTGGAAACTCTGCCAAGTATTCCACCTCCATGGGAAGATAAATTTCAATGCTTATTTGCTTGCATATTTTATGCAATAGGTAGTTGGTGTACAGGTCAGTTCGCTAACACTAGACCGTAAGGAATTTCGTTCGAAATATAAAAAAAAATTCATAGCAATAAGTAAAATGAAAATGCGAAACCCCCTTTTTAATAATTACGAAATTAACATGGATCATCTGGAAAACATTTCAAAACAATATGCCATTATTGGAAATTTGGCCAAAACTAGAAGTGATGTAGCACTGTTTTACATGCACTTCCATAAGATTCTCACTTAACACCATATGTTTATGCGACAACATTCTTTCCCTCCAACCGTATAATTTAGTATTGGTACCGATGGACCCGCATACCCGATAGGTGGACAATGTGAAATGCCAAGAAGAGAAGTGAATATAGCGCTGGTGACGGCTAACCTCGTTGATGTTATAGTTGTAACATTACAATATGTACAAAATTATGGTAAACCCTATTCAATAATTTAAGTTCCGAATAACATTTTCATAATTAAGGAGTATTTACCTCTCGTAACGCACATATAACATTTTAATGTAATCGAAGACCGCACTTACTTGTTAGTGGCAAGTTTGCAAACTGAGGATGGTTACGCTACATCCAATAAATATTTTCCAGGAAACAAGTGATATGTTCTTCGACAAGATTTACGTTAGTTCCGCTCCAGCCGGGAAGCGGTTATCACTTTGGTCTTCGAACTCGATAACAAATTGATTTTAGTTCGCCGTTGCACCGTCAAAAGGACGGCGATCATATTTTACGTTAAGGAAGAACCTCAACAAATTTCCTCTTTGCGAATGCAAATACAAGAAAAGGACTAAAAACGCTATTGCCGAGCAAAAAGAAAGTAACGTCGATCTCACATTTTCGCAGATTTCGGTAAATGTGCCGTGTGTTGGAAATGCATTACATTTTTCTTTTCGCTTTTGATGCCAATTTAGTTTGAATGAGAAACTTTTCATGGTTTTTAGTTAGAGGATGAGATACTCGTATCACCCAGTATTACCATCTGCATGGTCATTTCTTTCGTAAGAACATTATATAGACTTCACCCACCTATTACACGCCCATAATCAAATAAAAAATCAAATATTACCCCACTAAACTCGAAATAATCACATAGCATCTATCGTTATCCGCCCCATTAGAAATGGGGTGAAAGCCAATTGCATTACCGAAATTGTCCGGAAAATTCATTTCGTAAAAGCGCGTAAAATCCGCACCAACCGTCGCATTCAGGTAGCTAAATATTTGGCTGGTGTGTGTTTAGGCGAAATCAAAGTCGCGCGCGGAAAAACCAGCGCAAATTAAAGGAAAAGCATTTCGCAAATTACGCAAAAGCGAGCAATTAGCACTAAAACAACTGAAAAGCAATTAGTTATATCAGAGAGAGAGAGAGAGAGAGGGACAAAAAAAGAGCATATTTCCATATAAACTTCATCGTGTCACAATCTGTCTGTTTCGCTAAAAAATTAACTTCGTTATGAGATGCGTCACGATTTAGGTCAAAATACAGCTGCTGCTCAGCGTGAAAACGAAAATTTAATAATGATTGATAATATACACGACGATGGAGACAGGTTGAGTCCCCAGCAGGGTTCACCGATGAATTAGTAAGTACATGGATATGGGCGGACATGGTTATCTTGTAAATTTCTGTTTCAAAAACTGTTACTTAATACACGTTTTAAAATGTTATTTTTGCTCAAATATAACAGGTTGTTTTTCGAATATAAAGCTTAGTAAATCATTGACATTTTAAATCTGCACGAAGTACCTTTGCAAACGTAAGAAACAAGTTAAACAAAGGAAAAATTAATCAATTTATGGTATGTTATAAAAACACATTTAACTATTTGCAGTTGATTCCAATAAATCGTTAAACGTCATCAACCACGCTAGAAAAAAAAAGCTACGAAACAAAATCAGATATCGGTATGCAAGACGTAGTCGTTTAGATGTAGAACTACAGAGTTGCACCTTAAAATGATGCATCTTTTAGACGAAAACAATGTTCATAAATGGTGTGGTTTCCAAACAAGCGCAATTAATCGTAAATTCAAATTAAGAATGCTATGGCACAACAAGAAATTCTGCAAAATTTGTCCTTAAAAGAACAAAGACTGCTACACTGATAAATCATCGGAGACCTCTAATGAAACCGAAATCGCAGTATTACATAAAGGACCCAAAAATCCCGGCGTAGGAACTGATACATCAGTAGAAACGCCCATTGAGAACCCAGATGCCACAACGAAAGAGCATGTAAGAAACGCGTGCAAAATTATAATCAGATTCAACGAGTACATTAAGTATTACAGATACGGAAGCCGGTCCGGACTAAATAATTAAGCTTGCGCGGTGCAGAGTATACCGATACTTTAGTGTTGTTTATTATTTTCTTGTAAAAAAAAAAATAAATAAGCCTAAATGTTCTTTGTATAATTAAGTATTACTCTTATGTATCTGTGCTTTAGGTGTCGTTTAATTCCCATAAAAACTACTATACGAAAATAAACCCACGGCATGCTAGAGTCTATGTAGTAGTGTAATGGATAGGAGTTCATCTTAACATCTTAACAAAATACTCTTCCGGAATGCCTTCTTTTCCTTGCACCTATGAGTACGTAATCTATGTCAAAATTATTTTATCAAAATCAATTTTAATTACATCATCGTTTCGGTATGGCGGGAGGTTAATTCATGCATTAACGGGCTGATATCGTCCCATTAATTATGGAAATTGGATGTTAATTTACTATCGACGAAAAACTTCCGCTCCAATCAGAACGTCACAGCTAAAATTTTGTAAATAATCGAGGTCGTAACGCTAGCCTGTCATCAGTGCGAAATGATGTCATATTTAAAAGGTAATTTTGTTAATATGTGGAAATGTGTCATGTGCAAGCAGTTCTATGCGAGGTGCGGGATGAACATTAATTTAGCTGCGCACGTGTGTTCACGTTGAATTAATTAAATGCGCCGGTTTAGAGGAGCATTAAAATATTAAAATCCCTTAAAATCATTATAATCGGGATGATGTTTACGTGCAATATAAAATATGTATTTTAGGTTTTGTTTTTCGCTTTGCTGATTTCAGAATCGTCCTTTTTGTTTGGTAAATTCTTCTTTTACTTATATTTTTCTCTGGATTTATACTAATTTTACAATCGGCTACGGAAACATGAAAAACATGTTTAAAGCACATATAAATAAGGCAAATGGTTTGTAAATAGATCGGAATCCACACATTTGTTCTATTGACAATTCGTCATCAGCATGTAAAAATTTTTGGGACAATTCAAAGACTTTATTACTATCTATTTTATTACCATCAATTAATGCGTCCGCGTCCAGACTTATTTCTGAACAGGCAAGACGCAGCCGCCAACAGTCGGTCGTTAGGCCGACAAATCGCGACGTGTTGACTCCTATTTAAAATACTCAATTGCTGGAAATCGCGGTGAACCGTAGATGCTGGACGTTGCAATAATTCCTTTTCACCTTCTAAGGAAGGTGTTCAAATGGATGGCCTTGTTCTTGAATACACTTTTCCAATCTTAGGCTACTATCTACTAGGAATGTATCAGCAAATTCTATAATTTCTCTTCATTATTTATGCCCAAAATGAAAAATCGAGGGGATTCAAGTCTCCCACAACCAATTCACCTATATTCAAATCGCCTTTGCAAAAATTCTCTTGTTCTTCGAGAAACATGAGCGCCGTCAAGCATGTAGTTTGTAGTACCATTCCTTGAATAATGTTCAATGCGCCATTTTCTAAAGCGTTCAGTTCATTTTTCAAAAAAATTTCGATAGAGTTCGCCTAGCAATCGATTGAGCAATTTAAATGGAGCGATTAGATAATTACTGCATTCCGTATTATGGTTTGACGGGGTTTCTATCTCCCCAATAGGTGCGTATGTGTATGTAGGTTGAAAACACCTTCGCGACTGAAACCTGCTTCATGGTCGCGTGGTACTATACATTATAGTTTTTACAACGTGACCCCATATACAGGCTATTCCATTTAAAAGAACATCATTTCTATACGCAAGCTTTTATTGAGTCCCCCTGTATATGTAAAAATAATTTTAGATTGTTATCGGCGAAATTCCATTAAACAAAGTTAGGCTGCCACGGTCGAAAATTCTAAAGGAGTACATTGGTGCCTTTGAAAAATGAAGCGAATTAAAAACATAAAGAGGAAAATTAAGCCAACCCACTCAACTCAAATAACAAAGTACGGAATAAATGTGTGCCCTTTCTTCCTTCCAAGGAATAAATTTATTCCATTTCTTCCTTTCAAAGAAGATAATTACAGGTGTCAGAATTTCACAAAGAAAGATGAAAATGTTTAAAAGTGAAAAATACGCGGCAATTTAATATTACCTGAACGAGAAAAAACAAAAACAAGATTAAATTAAACAGCTCGTTAATTAAGTACTAAATTTATTACGGTTTCTTTCAACGGGCACCTCCTTAAGCGCTTAATAATTGCGCATCAGAACCAGATGGAAATTACCAGAACTTTTGCTTGTGACTTTCCTTCACGGAGCGGTTGGCGAAAATTGATTTTTATTGCATGCTATTCTAAATCGCGTTAGCCTATCGATTGATGCAAGGCTAAATGACGGAGCGCCCGTTCTAAGTTTAACCGGAGAAAGACACGCACGCGAGTGACAGCGTAGACAAGCTTTACATGCTATACGGTGACATCTATTCAATAAATCCGAGATAATTGAACTGTCAATTTTTGCGGCGAAGATGTGGTATCGAGTCAATATACACAGTAAGAAATAAGATCGAATGAAAAATTTTGGGGTCGTCGTCAAAATTTCATCGGTACAAGTTCTACAACTTGAAACAATGTTGAGTTATGAAAATAATAAAAATTACAAAGTACATCTATAATTTGAATAAATCATAGAACTTATCATGTTGTTGCAAACGAAGACGTTGATAACTGTAACCGTTAGACAAATCCTCAAAGAACAGCTTAAGCGTTCACCTATATCCTATAACGGCAGTACAAATAAAATGTTGCCCTTTGTATAAAAGCAGATGATTTTAATTCACCTTTATGTTTATTTATAGTTTTTCTTGTATTGGGCATGGTATCATTGAAAATATATGTACAAATCTATTAAATCGAATACTGAGTGCTACTGTACATAATATCAATTCTTTCATATTAAAAAACAAAATAATAAGTTCTAAATTATTTCACCTAAATACTATCACCAAATTGAACACTATTTTCAAATTTAACATGTTTAAACCGGAAATAACAAATGTGTAAGATAGAAAAAAAAACAGACAGCATAAACAACAAATAATCTTACGTATTGTAGTGACACCGAGAAACACTGAAAACAAGCGGATAGGTTCAGTTGGTCCTTACTTTGTGCAATTTATCTACGAATTTTCTAATCGAATTGACACTCAAACTATATTCCGAAGAAAAAAGATTTAATTTATTTATATATATACAACCGGAAGTACGAAGTTTCCACTAACGCTAATTAACTAATAAAATTTATATTTACATAATTTTTTTTTAATTTTCCCTTTTTTGTTTTAATCAATTTTTTTGTATTCTATTAATTATAATTTTTAAAAAATTTTCCTCTGTCGATTAATTTTTTTTCTATTGCTAGTCGTTTCTGTTAGTTATCTTTAATTTTCTTTTAGGAAAAAGAAACGGTTTCGTGAACGCGCGTCTTTCGCGGACGGCTGACGCTCTATGTCCGAGGGGTTGTTGTTGCCGGTACCGGGTTACATGAGAGACTGGCATCCGCCGGCGCCAAGCCAAACCGTCGTGACGGGCAACCCCGACGTCCGTTCACCCTTGTTGCAGGCGCCCATAAGATGCGTAACCAACGAAGACCCTCCTTTATACGACGTGCGAGCAGAATCCGATAGGCTCGGATATTTGCCACCGTGCTGCAGCTTACCTGCGCCCAAAGTTACAAATCTCACGGACCTATAGTTTATCGGTGTTTGTATTATGATATACAGGCTGATTCATTGTCGATCCTCACCATGGGGATCTCGCTTATTGTTTGAGATATAGGGTAGGTTTAAATTTGACAAAGTTGCTACACAAGTGCAGTCGAGATTTATTTTGTTTTGCTGCTGTAGAGAAAACGCTAAAAACATATTTTTAAGATCGCTTTCGATCTTCTTTCTGGCCATCACAAATTTTCTTATTTCTTACCGGCACCATACTGCACTTGAACACCGGCAAAAAGAGTATTTTTTCCTAATTTCAACCATGTACACATGTTCATAAATGTTTTCGATATCGTACTTTAATTGTCGAAAAAATACATTTTAAGATTAAATCAGGTAGCCAGTTTCAAACAGTCAAACATTTCAATTGGGGTTCGTTAGTGATGGAACAATGTCCTACATCATCGAAGAGAAGCGAGATATGAAGAATTTTTTATTCGTCGAACGCAATTCCGTTAGTCGAAGGTCCAGTACCTCTCTAGCAATGTGGGGTCAGGCGTTATCTTGCACAAAAATGAAATTGTCCCCGACAAAAAAGACAAATGATATCACATGTTCTCCTGAAATGTTTTCTACGTAGGAATGTGCATTCTTAGATCTCCTTTATACAGGAACCAGATCTGTGCGATCATCGAAACAAATTCCTTGCCAGCAGAGCAATATTCTTGTTTTAGCACAACTTTCTGGTTCTGTTTGATAGGTAACTAGGTGGCTCATATGTCCTTGTGCCCAGCCCAGAATCACCTTGGCAGTTTCGACTTTGCTTGTGCCAGTGCCCTAATATTTTGTATGCTTTAGTAATATTGAGTCATTACAGACTTCGCCATTTATGTAACTAGTAACTTACTAAGTAATTACACTGTTGTTGTAGACGCGGTTGATGTTTTCTTTTAAAGAATTTAGGTTTTCGGGTTGAAACCGCGTTGTAATTGCACGAGAATGCAGACGTTTCGCTCTCACTTGCATGGAGCTTCTTCTGAACTGCTGCATGTTGTCTTACTGCAATTACGACGCGGTTTCAACCCGGAAACCGAAATTCTTTACAAGAAGCAGTTAACACTATTTAAACTGTTAACAACAATTCTATTATTTGAGATACGCTCTGAATATTTCATCTAATACTTCCTCCAGGAATCCATTCCGCAAAATTACTCCACCAATGCTATTCTTCTATTCATCCCGCTTCGTTCAGTAGAAATAATCGTACTTTTCGCTACTTAAAGAATTGGATCTTTCACTTCAGAAATTAAGCAACAAAACAAAACAGGAAAAACGTGAACTCACATTTTCCTCTGTACAAAACTCGACGACGGACTCGTCGAATCGTCAAGAAGTATCTTATAAGAGCAATATCGCTGCTGGTCTCGAAACCATGGCAATCGAACGCCGAGAGAAGGACGAGAGATACCGAAAGGCCCTCCAGCTGTCGCATTTCTACTGTCTGGGAACGAACGGGCGTTACGCATATGGATGGTAGATATAATGGGCAAAATCCCATTCTATTTATTGCATGTGTATAAGTGTGTAAGTACGTAAAGTAGTAGCGTTACGATTTACGAAATTAAATCCGTAGCGCCCTCTCCTCCCTCGCTATAGCTTTTATGCTTTTCCGCGCTAGTTGGCGGAATAGAATCTGTTCGAGATTCGGTAAACAAGTCATTGCCCTTGGTAAATAAAGACTGGCTCTTCAGAGAGAACTGTAGTTTGTATTTGCAGAATATTTTGCGATTTGTAGCGCTCTTGACTTGGAATTAAATAAATTAGATGGGTCGGTGGTGGAAGGGTTATGATCAAAAGCGATTTCGGCTATGAATTATCAAGGGCCAATTAAAATTAACTGAAAATGTAAGTAATAAAGTAATAAACAAAGTATTTGACGCGAATGTTTTACAATTTTATGGACTTGTTTTAATTTTACTTAATTACTTAAAATTCGCGAAACTCGTTTGATTAGCAGCACTATCAGTAATGATACATACATGTCAGTATACTGAATCCAGCAAAATTTGTTAGTTTTACTTTTAGCTACTACCAAGAGCTCCACCAACCATTAGAAGAGTAACATATAAAAATGCTAACGTTAAGAACGGCATAGAAAAACCACTTGACTAGAAAAGTTGGCAGACAACTTTGGACACAGTTGTATATATTCCACGATAAAAACAAATACACGTCGGTACACATCCCCCAATCACATAAAATGAAAATAACCTACGATGAAAGGAAATGATGGGAAATTCTCAAAAAATACTTCATCTCTTGTTTCTGTAAAGGGCAAAGGCAATCTAATTTTTGATAAGCTTGTATGAGTGTACGTACGCATCTATATCCACATACTTTGTAATATAAAAGAACCATTCGCGAAAACAAACAAACAACATGATAAGAAAACCATTAGGTGAAAAACAAGCTTATTGTTGAATCAATACTGCAAAAAGGTAAGTATATATGCAACATTTCCAAGTATTTAATGTGGAATAGAATTCTGGATATATCACTATAAATAGTATTAGACAGCAATAGAAGCTGATTTCTCAAATTACAAGATTTAGCAATTTCGTTAGTCATTAATAACTTTACCGCTATCCTAATGAGGTAGCAATAGCCTCCCAATGAAGTAATTAATTTTGTTGGTCGTAACGTGGCCACTTGTGATCTAATACAATTCGTGAAATGTATAACACTTATTACTACGCTTGACGAGTTAAATCACTTTACTAAACAAGAAAATCTTAAAATCACTAAAGAGGTACACGATATTGCTTTCAGCGATTGAGCAGCAAATATTAAGGAAATAAACAAGCTTCCAATGGACTGTTACATAGTTTTGTCATCGAATTAATTCACAATTATATAATAGAACTAATCACCTAGAGACTTTGTCAAAAAAAGACACCAGCTAAAGAACTATTGGCAATAAAATTTTGGAACTGGAAAAAAGAACACATGGAACACATTATGCTTGTCTTTATTTTCGATAAATTAAAACGAATAACTGGTTAAAAACATAACACCAGAAAATGCCAAGAAACGATAACCAAAAAATAATGCTAAGATAGCTTAGCTTCCTCATGGTATTAATGGAATAATTCACGGCAAACGCAATAAAAGGAGAGAGAGAAAAATACATACATGGTATTAACTGTGAGGCAACAGCGATGGGAGGTAGAGATATGAAAAGTACTCTCGAAACCACGCTGATGACGCCGGGTAGGCAGAAACATGTCCGTGTGTTAGTGTATTTTTCTCTCTCTACTTTTATTGCGTTTGCCGTGAATTATTCCATCAATACCATGAGGAAGCTAAGCTATCTTAGCATTATTTTTTGGTTAAAAACATGTATGGAATAGAATCTCAATGCACTGCAATCCTAAATTTTTCCACAACAACCATATTGACCAAGCTTAGATTCATTCAATCGCAAAGTTCGAGCTTTTCGTAGCTATGAAAAAGGAAGTTGTTGCTGCCATAAACCAAATTTTCAACACAATTCAAGTCTAACCTGTAGAAAGGCATCTGAAGAGGGTTTTTGGAGGATCTGTTAGAACTCACCATTCACCATACTAGACCACCGGTATAAATCCTTTGGTCTACAAGAAGCTTGTGTATGTTGAAAACGCCCTAAGCTAATATTAATATTTCACCGAACCGAAGACCATGAAATTAACAACTCTTACAGAAATTACAAAAATATAAACATGTTGGACCTTAGAACTACATCCAGATATGCATTTTTTAATTTAGTAACCTTCAGGAATTATTTAGGAATTAAAATGCTGATGTCGTATGTGACTAATCACAACACATTTAATAGAATATGTTTTCTCGTCTACGGATATTCTTATCATAGACGACAGAACGGATCTTCAGCTTTTTCTACTTCATGCAAGCGATATTTTAACACTGCAAGACCTGCCAATAAACCTGCCGATATTCTGAGACCCCCTTTGCTGAAAGATAGCATTGTCTTTGCTATCTTTGATAAGCCCGATTTGCTCCTGGCATGTTTTGTCAGTACAAGGCCCTTGATTTCCCAGCTGTCTACATACCAAATCAAAGTACTAGGAGGGGTTACTTCATTAAAAGAATAAATCGTGGCATATTACTACCGCCTACACGCGATTTCGTAAACATTTGCACTACCTTCGTAATTAAATCCAGCATTCCATACCTACGTCACCAAACTTCCCGCAAATTTCAGAAGGATCGGGGTGAAATCCGCACGTATGTCATATAATTCAATTTCCGCAATTTATAGAACTTTACCTTAACTGGCGCCTAATTGCACGCATACTAGAAGTACGCTTTATATTCGAGGAATATAAGCGATACCCCCCCGAGTTCTAAATTACATGACGGTTATTAATTTGAACTTCATAGAAACCGCCAGCTACTGATATGTGTATAAATTGCGAAGTTTCAAACCGCGTATACTTCAGGTATTGCAAGTAGGTATAAGGTACAGTTACAACTAAAATTATAATACCTAATTATTGTTATAATAATATATATTGTAATGAGACTAAAAAATGAATAAAAATCAAATATTCGGGGTTCCTTAATATTTTTCTTTTTTAAACTTTTCTCTGTTTTAGTTTTAGTTCTTTGTGTAAAATCGAAAATTTCAATAATTACGAAATCAGGTTCGTGCATTCCTGTTGAAACCATTTTTCTGAAAAAAATATTTAATTTCTTAGTACTCATTTTATGCACAAAATATAGGCAATTTGTTTTTTTACCAGCTTCTTCTTTGAATGACAACCAACAGGAAACTTCCACAAACCGAAAACGTATCTCGATCAAGTTAAAAATAAAAGGGAAATACGTCGGCGGGTGTCCATGGACTTCGGTTAGTCTGTACATATGAAAATTCTGATTCTACTCGACTTGTAACGTTATGTTTACTTCCGCGCAGTTCGTTGGAGCGATTAAAAAAAGATTTAATTTATTGTAGCGTTTCTGTATATACATTACGGCGCCTGTCAAAACAAATTTGAAGTAGAATTTAAGAAAAAACAACTAAATATTCCCACGTGAAATATACATTTTATTAAGTGCCTTTCGTAACCGGGAGAAAAGTCGTACGAACACGCTAGAACGAAGTTCTACGCTACTTGGCCAGATTGAATTTTAAATTTTAAATGGAAACACCGGAAAGAAGAAAGGAAAAATTCGTACTGTTGTTGTGGAATAATGATTCTTTGAAGTATTTAGGTTAACTACTACGATTACGTTTACAAAATTTGGTATTTTAATAATCAATATTGGCGAGATTTTGTAAATTAGGTTAGGTCTTTGAAAAAAGGTAAGGCATGATATTAATGTTGACAATGGTATGTCTGTTGTTGTTGTAAACTAACGCTGAGTAGTATTCCGCTTATTAGGAGCACGAGCACTGCTTTTGTTTTTTATAAATTTGCTGTTGAAAAATTTCGGGATATCCGATTTCTCGGAAAAACTATCAAAGGAATACATGTTTTGCTATTGCTTAAATGTTACCGCCATCGCTGTGAATTTCCAACATGAAAAACAACATTGAAGATTTTTTAAATCTATCGTTTATACACGGTGAATATCAAAACATTACCAGCAAACCTTTCCGTACGTTATTGATATCCACGTTTGTCCGCGATGCGCAACAAGCAGCTAAGAGAAATTATGCCTATTTTTTTGTGTATTTAAGACATGTCTAATGGAGAATTACAAGGATCTAATCGCATTAAACGCATTAGGAATTAAATTCTATTAATCCATCCTATCTGGGGAGAATCATCAAAGTGATTTGAACAGCAACATTGCAACTGCCAACTTTCCTATTAAGACACATATTCTGCATCCTCGCATAGAGTGAATTCTGCGATGTCTCATCTACACTCTAACGATGCAATGCCGTTCGGTCGTTTCGAAATAAAGACCGAGACGGAATTTCTGGAGGAAAGTCGCATGATATGTTTATGATAGGCGTCAACGTTCATGCGACGACAAGCTTCTTATTATTTTTAGTCTTATTTGGCCGGCGGCCAACTGGGGAAACCTATAATCTCTGTTGGAGGAACTGACGCCGGGACGTCATGCCAAAGATTTTTTCGGTGTCGTATCTTCATCGCTTTTTAGAAAAAAAAAAATCGAATTCTAATTTCTGTTGCCGGTCGTCTTTATTACCGCTGTTTGATGTAAATGGTAATTGGCGCCAAATGAATACGTGTTTATTTCGATTCGTTTTTTTTTATTTAGATATATAGTTTCCTTGAATTTCACACGTGGACGTATGATTTTAGATACTAAAACAATATCTATATGTTTTCAAATGTTTCAAATTCAAAAAACAGAAGTTAATGTTTTTAAAATTGAAAAAATATATACAGTGGGTTATTCAAAAGAAGGTTCTTCGTATGAAAAGACTCTGTTTTAGTAAAACAGCTTAATAAAAAATATATGTCGATTTTTTGGATTTTGGTCATATATGTAATTGATGACGCTGAATACGATAAAATTGTCAGATTTGGGCTAAGGTTTTTTTTTTACAAAAAAAATTGTGTTCTACAAGCGAAAAATGCAGGCTTCGATGATAGGCGCCCTAGGCATCGATCCAGGCTCTACAGGACCCCCTCGCTGGCCTCGCTTCCTCCTTATATAAGGACCTAGGGAGAAGCTGTCGAAAAGCGGAGGACGAATCTCTTCCGGTACCCGTATAATCGCTCTTCAAAAAGACCCTATTTTAGCTAATTTTCGACATTGGCGTCCTTTGAGGTCAGAACCGAAAGAGATAGGACGCTAACTCCCTCGGAAATCGATTCAGCGTGTCATTTTCTGATGTAATAAACAATTTAAATGAGGATGCACAAAGCATAAGCAAATATAAAATTCTTTACAAACTAATTTGCTTTTTATTAACGAACATCTTCGTGATATACCTCAAAAAATAAAATACTTTGAATCACAAAAAAAAATGAACCTTTTCGAAATACGCAAAGCATCTTGTGAAGAATTATTTCTTCTATAACAATGAAATATGCAAAGGTTATAAATATCGGTACACTGCATGTATTGAAAATATTACGATTATTGATGTATATTTAGGCGAATTACACCCACATTTTATTTAGGCAATCAAAATACAAGCAAATCCGATTATATGGATATTATATAAGGACAAAACTTACGGTTTGGCTGTTTCGCTGTTCAACAAAAAGAGGTATAGAATCTCTGGATTTCTGCCGGCAAGCGTTCGTCCTTTTCAACTTGGCACAGCCGCTGCCAGCAGATCTGAAGCTTCCGTTGGCGCGAGGCCGAACTTTTCCGTCTTCGGATGATACGCTTTGCGGCCTTCTTCGACTGTAACAAAGGAAAAAATTATCTGTAGTAATGATTCGGGTATTTCCGCTTAAAGTGCACGCTCTAATTTAGCCACTTTAAAATGCAAATAAAGGGAAATGAGAGAGAATTGAAAAACGGGATGACTTGAAAAGTATTATTTATAGTAACAAATAGACCATAGACAAGTTTTTCAGGTAATATTTCTAGAAAAATTTAAATAAGGAGAATTTTACTTTGTAAAAAAGTTAAAAGAAAACTAACTAGTTCGGATTACATCGAATAGCTTAAATAGAATTTTTCTATTCTAGAACAATTTCTCAGACTGTCTGTAGGAAAATATAGAGGCTGTGCCGTTTAAAATAATTAAAATAGTATGAATCAAACATGGAAATGATTTCGATGGTCTTCTTGCAGACACTTTTATTATTAGTTATTTTTAAAATTTCCGCCACTATAAGCGCATGTCTGTGCAACCAGTTGTACAGTACAGAAATGAGATGACAGCCCCATTTACCAGCAGCCTTCTCCTGTTGACCCGCCAAAGCATGCAGCCCGTTCCTACCTACTAACTAGGAATTTCCCGCACAAGTCCAAAGGAGACCGGATGGTCGGGTCGCCGGTACCCCACTCTTTCTCCCGAGATCCTCATGTTAGAGAAATTCCATTCTCAAACTTTGAAGGGTAAGGGTCAGACAATATTCGCAATATTTATAATATAACAGTCACCGACTTCTATCTGGTGTATGTTTTTTCTTAAGTGGTTCACTCCTCTATTCAATCCTTCCTTAGTGGTAATAAGCTACGTATTCTTTGAATCAGGTGCATCCGTTTCGTTCCAATCCAATGTAGCCTTTATCACAGTCATTGCATGATATTCCCATCTCATTGCCATCTACACCTGATGTTAGTTCTCATAAAAAATCATAAAGTTAAAACTTGCACGAATTATCAAGTTCCAAATGTTTGGATTAAATTCTTTTTTAATGAATTTGCTATTTTATAACCTCGACAGCAACTTAGGCATTTTAGGAAATAAATATTTCATTCCACGCAAGCACCGTCATATTTAAGCAATCTACCTGTTTCGACCTCCATTACGCAGTGCACCAGACCTAACAGTATACAATTCAATTTGCATCCTAATATGCAGCGCGAAATTTCAGTACCTTCCTGGATTTTCCTAAATTACACTTACCTCGATTCACTTAACGCCCAAGCACCCATTTCTCTAATGCAAGAGAACAAAACTGAATGGGGATTTTATGAAATAGACGGATGACAAGAACAACTAACTGAATTGGAGATGAAAGGAAAAAAGAAACAATGATGGGGCAAGATTATAACGTTTAATCTTGTTTAAATTAAACTCAATTACCTACCTCTACTCTATTTACCTGGAAATCTGGTGAAGGATAAAGATATTTTAATTAGGAGATAGATGTTAATGGCTTAAGGGTTTTTGCGACGAGTTTGCCCTTGTTAGTTTAACGGGATAGGAGAGACGTTCATTTTGCTGTTCGCGAGTAAGTTTGAAATCTGCGCGCAGATTTAATACAAACGAGTCCACGAATAGACGTATGAGGGAAAAACTAATTAACGTATCTGGTGAAATTTTCTAAATTAACTTGTTTGTTACACGAGATAATTAAGCAAAGCGAACGTAACTCTAACTGCTTTAAACCGAAAGAGTAACGGACGTATGTACTGAAAGAAGAAATAAATTCCCATTAGTTGCTACATTTGCTGTTACGAAGGTAGTCCGAAAATTTCAATCCTCAACGTGAAGATGGCGCTACTGATGAAGCTTTAAAATAAAAGCGAAATATTGGTGACCGTTTCCCATTTTAGTGGTCACCACGTCAAAAACGAATTTGTGGTTAAATTGATCGACCCATCCTACCCACCAGATCTGGCCCCCGGAGACTTCTTTTTCTGTTTCTTAGGCTCAAAGTTTCGCTCGAAGGACAGAGATTGTTATCGAATGAGCAGACCATCGCTCTATTTTGCCGAACAAGATGCCAATTACCATTTGAATGGATTAAAAAGATGGGAACATGGGAAAAGTGTGTCCACACACGTTAAGAAATATATCTTAATTTGCTTTTGCTGTAAACAATTCCATCGAAACCCATATCATCACAATGGTAAGCGCTTATTTTGTAGAACTAGATGCCTGCTACTATTTGGACGGATTAAGAAGATCGGAGGTAGGAAAAGTGTACAGACTTACAAAGAGATATATTGAGGAATAAAATTGAATATGTCAAAAAAATAACTTGTATTTGAGTTAGGCTTTTCAGGGTAACCCCGTAAGAACTATGTAATATACTCAATATAATACTGCTATTAAATTATAACTTCCCTAATATTCAGAAAGTTATTTGGGAACAATACGATGTTGTTATACAACATTCAACAAACTTTCCATATTTAGCAACACACTCCAAAACAATTCCTTTTCCTTTTGGAGCCCTAACACACATTCTACATTATACACATAATAATCATAAATCACGCTAATAAATACGACCTATAAATAATTAACTCTTACAGGATTAAACAGGTATATATGTATATCGAACACGGAAGCGTGCGCAAGCAAGTCCTAGGGTACTATGGATACACATTCTTAGATTACGTATTCATCTAAAATGTAAATCAGGTGTTGATAGGTCGATAATATATTCCAAACAGCGCTGCCAACCTCTACCCGAGAAAGTATAACAACGCATCTCACCACCTTAGAGTCTAGGGTCTACAGCTTTAGCGTTGGAGTGGAGTAGCTGATCCTAGCAGAATCGAAACTTTCACCCTTAGTCGTCAGGTTTGCTTGTTATCGGTTCTATCGTATCATGATCCAATATTACGCGGTAATTGAATACACCTATGTATATACTTCAGCTGTTATCTGCGCGTAATTCCGGTTATCTATATGCTGTAGATGTAGTAGATAAATTGGGAAACGCCTGCGCTAGGAGATAAGGTAGGGAAGTCTTTCGAAATGAATCCCTACAATGTTGTGTGAGTATTATGATTTGGTTCCGCGAATATCCCCATCCGTATTTTTTCAATGCTACGACTTTCTGATTTATAAATCTGGATAACATGTATGGATTAGAGTATCTAATTAAAGATACTCTAATCACTGAAAATGTCGAATTATATTGCTATATCGACCTCTACAGAAATAAGCAGTATTTGCCACAGAATCTGCGAAAGTAGCACACTTCGACTTCGAGGCTAGCACACTCAGGGCAATTAATATAAATGAATATATTTAATGTAGCTAGTTCAATTAAACATATTCATTTATATAAATCTGGACCTAATATTGCATTCACAAATAATGAGTGCTTTTATTTCTTCGCGGGTAAACACTTCTACGCTTTTGGTAATTTGGCTATACGAAAAGATTTTGTAGTAGAAGCAAAGTATGAAATCCGTCCTTTTTTAAACAATGTTCTTTCGTTTTGCAGTATTTTTTACATACAGGGTTATGATAAAAATATGGATCATCCTTTTCCGCGGATTACCGTCCACTTGATCAAAAATCACTCAGAGAAGTAAAAAAAAAAATACAGCATTGATAATAAAGGCGACTCATATCTTTTAATTAACTCGTAAATAAATAAAAATAGCCATGGTAGCTTTAAGAACATATAAAAAATACTTACTATCTTGTAGCAGGACTGCCGTCATAAACGCTTTCTTCATTTTCTCTAATGGCATATTGTAACGATGGCAAGGATAACGCTTCTGATTGCTCAGAAATATCTGAAAATAAAAGGACGAAGTAAAGTATAAACAATTAAATAATAATAAACAATAAAGAAATTTCTTCCGGGTCTACTCAAAATTGTTCATATTTATTTTTCTCATTTTTGCAGGATTTTTCCCATTCTTCCTTCTTTTTAATTTTTAAATTCTTCCAATTTAAGTATCCGATTTCATCAATTCAATCATCAAAATCTTCCATCTTCATTAGAGATACTAACAGTAAATATAACAAATATATTTTCCACTTTCAGAGGAAGAAAAAACTCATCCTAATTGGAAAAATCATAAATTCCTCAATATTCCCAAAATCTTACGGCTAACACGTTCAAACATCCCAAGAGAAATCCGGTGGCCGCGCAGCAATTACAGGATTTTATTAAAGACGTCAGGACGAGTTTATTAAAAGGAATGCGAAGGAAAAAAAGACGACGAAAATAAATCGCAAGACGTGATGAGAACTCTCGTGCTGCGGCCTTACCGGGAAGAGGCGCTGTCCTTCGCTTCCGTGATTTAGCAAGACGGAATTGGTAGTAATAGGCGCAGTAGTCGACGTTGGTGTCACTTTCTAATTTAAATTTTTAAATTCTTCGTATATTTATCGCTGCGTGCGAAAGAGAGGGGTTGACGGAGAGCAATATTCAACTTTATTTAATAGAAAAAAAAACTATCGAATTGGCACGCGTAACCTAGATGCTCTTGTATATAATTTGCTAGATGTACTATATGTGTCTTCCGCTAGAATTATTAGTTTATACGGCTTAAATTAAAAAGTCAACAAAGTATGTTAAACCTTATAATTTATAAAGTACAAAAGGACTTTTACTGGTGTCTGAGCTGTGTTATTATAACAGTATTAAGGACTTATGTTTGGGTAAGAAACAAATACCTAAAGATATCAGAATAGAAATATTCAAAAAGTAGTAACACCGATACTGATACGTGGAGTGGAAACATGTACCATAGCAGAAAGACACAAAAGTAAAATATCAACCACAGAAATAAAATTTTAAAAAATAGAAGAAGTGCAATGGAGGTGGTATAGACTCGTAAGAAGGACACCAAAAGCCAGCAGTTAAGAGAGAGATCAAATGGGAGAAAATGCAACAATACACGCAAGATAGAAACGTATGGAGAGAAATTTATAAAAGACGACTCAACTCCAGAAACGACACACCCTGTAGAAGGGTAGAACGTTTTGAGGATTATGTATTTACACATAGCCATGATATTAATATAACATGAAAAATTAGACTGGGACTAACACAGAACCTTGTGGGACACCAAATTTATTTCCCTTTGTAACGAATTAATTCAATTGCTAGATTCCTCGAATTTAAATCTAATCAAAATATATTGATTACGATAACACAAATAAGATTACCTTTACAACAGATTCTTTTTATTTTATTTTCTTTTGTTACAAAACAATTTCATAAAAATATAAATCTACGTTCTAAAAAAAACAAATAGGCTCTAATAAATATAATAAAAAAATACATATAAGAGACACGGTAATAAACACAGACCCTGAACCCCAATACCTACACATACAACGTAGTAAGTAGTTCAAACACGGTATATTTATTTTGAGCGTTCTGCGGCACGTAATATTCGCGCAAATAAGATAAACAGTTTACTTTGCGTCTTGACAAAGAAACTCGAACGGCTCGAAATCTAATTAATTACACCAGTTCTCGATACTACGCTGAGAGGACCGAATAAGATTAGTTTCGAAAGTTGCGCAAGTCAGACAACAATACTTGAATGCGACGAGATAATACATGCAAATTTATGGTTACAATACGAAAGGATATATAGGCTCAAAGTCATCAAAGGCTTGTAGATGAGCGGTCGTTTAGCATTGAGTTGGAACTATTGACAGCTACCAGCGTGTAAATAAATCGATTTTCTGGGAAATACGTCGCTTTAATAACACAGCATCATAAAGATATGTATAATCTGTATATTATTTTGAAAGGGAGATATTTGATTGGGCAATTTTTAGTTACCAGTCAGCTCATCAAATTAACTTTGTCTTCGAAATTATGACACAAAAATAACCAATCGAAAGGCAAGTGTTTAGTATCAAACTTCATAAGTGATCCCCCCAAAATGGAAGACATACAACTAAATTAAATTTTCGTCAAGTGAAAGTCAAAACCAATTCAAAATGGTTTATTTTAAGTAACGGTAAGTATTTAAACAAGACTGCAGTTTAGTACGTTACACTAGCTTGTAAACTTAAAGATTTGTTTTCTTCCAGAGGGCTTGTATGGTTACCGATGATGAATATACACGTCTAGTTGTTTGTAAAATGACAAAAATATTTTTAGAAACAAATTTATAAATAAACAAATTTGGGGGAAAATTAGCACAATATGGCAACACTGTTTCTCGTTGTCCCACGGCAACCCTCAAAGGCGAAATCTTAACTAGGTTAGAGAGGAATCTATTCCTGGAAAAATGAACGTGAAGGTAGTTTCATAAAAAAACATAATTTTATCTCCCCTCGATTTAATTAAAAACTTTGTAAAAGCACTTAAACAATAAGGAGCTCTTTATAAGTACAAAAACTTTTCTAAAGTTATCAGAAGCCAAACTTAAGGGAGAAGAAATTTTAAAAGATAAAAAAATTGAAAGCTGTTCGTCTGAGAATTGTGGTAAATAAGAAAATGATAAATACAGACAAATTGCCTTCAAACTTTTGGATAATTACCGCAAAATGGGTGCAATATATACTATGTCTTTAAAAACCCACATGCTGGGTTCACACCTCGATTTTTTTTTTCCTGAGAATCATGGAGGAAGCGTGGTTGAACTGGGATGAACATGTATTAGGGATTAATTTATTTAAAATAAACAGATAAAACATTATATATTTAGTTTTTTTTTTCTATTTGAATAACCCCTTTGTTTGTTCCAAAATAGGAATAAATGTATCTTTCGAAAATTAAGTTTTCTGCAGTACTTTTGGTTTTGATAGACAGCAAACTTCAATTTAAACATCAATGTCTTTTGTTCAGCATTTGCTTTGCAAATCAGCTTTCTCAAGTTTTTTTACTTACATTTAGACATACAGTGGCGGCCATATAAATAGCACACGTAAACTGATATTGACGAATTGATAAATTTGTAAATGTTAACAAGTGATTTATTTAACTTAGCTTAACAAAAATGTAGCAAATGGCATGCAGTTTATAATAAACACGCAATATTTTATAAACTTGAAGATAAACAAATTAAAAAAATAAATATATTTTTTAAGTGGGCATAGAAATAACACACTTAATAACAATAACGAAATACTGCATTATTTCTCTTTTTTAATTCTTTTTTGCTTTTACATTTAATATTTTGTTGGAAACCCTTTACAAGCCAATATTGCTGCACATCTTCTCGGCACACTTTCAACTAATTTTTGACATCTCTCTACAGGAATGTTATGCCAGGCTTCTTCAATAGTATTCCATAATTCGTCTAATGTCGCTGGAGATTTAGACTTTATAACAACCTCAACATCCCCCCGTAGATTTTCTATGGGATTTAAATCAGGGCTTTGTGCAGGCCATTCTAACACTCGAATCTGTTTCTCCTCTAGCCATTGTTTTACGGTCCTCGCCGTATGTTTGGGATCATTGTCGTGCATTAAACCCCAGGTTACTGGAAGAAATTCATTAGCATATGGTTCCATCACGTTTTCTAAAATGTTGCGATAAACATACTGATCAATTTTTCCTGCAATTCTAAATATAGGCCATACACCACGCCATGACATAGAAGCCCATACCATTAGGCTTCCTCCACCGTGTTTCAGTGTTTTTATAGTGTACCTAGGGTTGAATCTCTGATTGATGGGTCGTCGCACATACATTTTTCCGTCAGACCCAAGTCGGTTGTATTTGCTCTCGTCTGTCCAAAGTACAAATTTCCAGAAAGAAAGCGGCTTTTCTTTGTGCATTTTCGCAAACAGTAATCTTCTTTTACGGTTTTTATTTGACACGAGTGGCTTTCGTACTGCGATACACCCATGCAAGTTAAATTCCTTCAGCCGACGTCGTATCGTTCTTCTCGATATATCAATATCAAATTCTTTATTAAATTCGGTTTTTATTTGTGTAGCTGCGCGAAAAGGATCTTCTTGATTTAATCGACGAATAAGGTTGTCTTCTCGTAAGGTTGTTTTACGAGGCCTAATCTTCCGTTTCTTGTTTTCTAAAGTTTTTTTCCGTCTGAATATGCTTTATTGCATTTTGTATTAATTTACGTGAACAATTTAATGTTCGTGATATTACTGAAATTGATATGCCCCTCTCTTTCATGGTGCAAATTAACTCTCTTTTCTCTGGTGTGCAATGTTTTCCTCGTCCCATTATACTAACACCTAAATTTTTGTTATTAATAAAACGTTGATTTTAAAAGTGGTAAGTACAACACTTTTTTGGTACAAAATAACTCGAACCGTAACACTATAATAAGATTCCGCTACAGAACCGACAACTGTGCTATTTATGTGCCTGCTAGAAAAGTGAAACTATTTTTTTTTTTTCATTGAATGCCGAATTATTGTTCTGGAATACGTAGCTAGGGGAAGTACACGCAACCTTCTCGGGGACTCTCACGCTAGTTTAATAAAAATTTAAACGGGAACAGCGTGAGCGGTTAATTCAAATGAAATTTGATGCCTGTGCTATTTATGTGGCCGGCACTGTACATCTAATAGACCGTCCTAATGAATGACCATAAAGTACCATAAACAGGAGCAAAGTAATACAAGACACTTATTTGTGCATCAATATCATTTGGAACAATATTTAGAAACTCTATGTAGCATATTGGTAGGTTTAAATTTGCAGTAGTACAACATTCATAATGTTTGTCAAGTTTAATCTATGTATAAAATGTATAACGGCGCCATTCTAATGAAAATAAATAAAGTATATATACACTTCTAAATCCTGATGACGATCAGTATTAGTCAGAATAGATTAGATAAGAAATTAGAACATATAAATATTAAAATCAATTAGAGTAGACTTTGATAATTACTCGAACGATTACACATAGTTAATTACTACCTGTACAATTCGAGATTTATGTACTAATAAAAAAGGTGAAGGCTCAAAAGTATTTTTGAACCAGACTGAATTGGCTGTAAAGTTTGTAATATCTAATTATTTTAAGTAAATGATTATATATAATTTATTTCTTTTAATTACGTTATCTGGATGTTATTGACACACATATTCAAATCTACAAACAGCAAAATATCTTTTATTCATTATAGTCTCATCTTAAAAATCCATATGGTTGTTGTTAAATTTCAAAGTTCTTTTTCCGCGATTCGTATTTTATAGTTTAGAATGTGCGCGGACCTTATCGCAATTTTATTCGCTAAAAGCTGATAAATAAAACATGCGTCGCTCATACATAAGGGATGAAACAGAAAACACATGTTAAAGCAAGTCGAACTTCGGGAGAAATTCTATTAACTTAAGAGTTTCGAAGTGGGCAATAAAATTGGGAAGACGGTCGTATTACGTCGTACCAGTGGTTTTAATTTATCGTCTGTTAATGAAATTTTAACCACATTCCAATAAAAACGTATCCATGTTGTTCATTTCTGGTTTTAATACTCTCCTCTACGAAGATATGAAGTGGATTTTAAAATTTAAAGATTCATATGGGAAGTCGCACTTCTACAATTTAATGAAGCTTGAGCGGTTTGTAGATCTTATTAGATTGTGCAAAATACCGGTTTTCGCTTCGGATGAAAAACGGTTTTGAAAGGTGAAATCAGGCTGCAGCTAATTTAGATTTTTCTTAATCTTGAATTTACCTCGAAGAACTGTAGAAGCTCACAAAGAGGTGCAGTTAGATCACTTTAAAATTCAAAAGAGTTCACAAAATTACACTGGGTCCAATTAAAAATGCACCACCTTAAATTGTTGAAGTATTTCGATGACATTTTATAAATGTATTTCTGAAGGTGGACTTAACGATTGTTTATCATAATACATTGGTCTAGTTTGTTTTCCAGCATTTACAGGAGCCAGATGTTCCGCACGTGTTTTCACATGAACACATTACAATCCCAATGTACAAAAATTAGTGCAGCATTATTAAATAAAAAAATTGTATTTATTATTTACTTTTCTTTCGTTGAATTATCTTTAATTTACATGTTTATAATTAGTATAAGCATTTTTTATTTTGCAAAAAATTTTTAATGGTGCATTTTTAATTGTGACCAGTGTAGTTAAAAAAAATAACCAAGCTGCAAATCGCCCAAGTTCTTTGAAAATGCGATTTGTAAGTCCCTTCAAAGGGAATTCCTCGAAGTTAACCGCAAAAAAACAGTTTTGCTCTAAAAAGTCCAGCATTTTAGGATCAACATTTCATATTCACGTCCGTAAGACGATGGATTAGGAAACACCGCAATATGCTAAGCGAAAAATTGCAAATTAATGGGGAAAATTGATGGCCGGCGCTGTTTAGTACCACAATCAATTTCGATGCTCTCGCAGCGTATAATTTTATACGTCCAACCGGAAAAGGCAATTACGGAAATGTCATAAAAATTTAAACGCTCGTGAGCAACGGCTGTACGAACGAATCATTCGATTTATTCACGCGTGAGGCACTCTAACTCATTATTAACATTTTTACATTACATTCTATGTAATACGAGACGATATGTTGATAGTGTGACACGCATAGTTTGCTGAGAAAAATGTCCTGGCGGCAAGAGTTACGGCTAAATGTGCTAATATGTATAATCTATCAAGCGATCTTAACAAGCACGCGATGTACGATAAGATAATTAAAATAGACTAAATACTGTGGATATTACACACACGAAAAAAAATTGTGAAGTTATTACTTCGTCACACGAAATTAATCTAGCGTATAAAAATGTCCCGTAAGAAAAGATGGATAGGATGATGGTTACAGAAATTAAACAAAATAAATTAAACAAAATAACTCGAATAAGTATGATAGCTTAACGGATTTATTTAGGAAAACAGTACGTCTTCTCTAATGAAATGAAAATTAGCGGATGATTTGCAAAACGGCGTTCTTTGCGATGTAAAAAATGTTTGCTATGAACACTAAAGTAAAAGCACTTAACCAATAAGGAGCTCTTTATAAGTACAAAATGCTTTTCTAAGGTTATCAGAAGCCAAATTTAAGGGAGAAGAAATTTTAAAGGATAAAAAAATTGAAAGCTGTTCGTCTGAGAATTGTGGTAAATAAGAGAATGATAAATACAGATAAATTGCCTTGAAACTTTTGGATAATTACCGCAAAATGGGTGCTATATATACTATGTCTTTAAAAACCCACTTGCTCAGCGGATGCTTTGCAAAACGGCGTTCTTTGCGATGTAAAAAATCATGTTTGCTATCAACACTAAAGTATCGACACACTCAGCAGTACACAAATGGGCGAATTGGCGCATCCTCAAAACAGCTATCCCGGATTAATTAAATAATTTAACTTGTGTGGTGGGGAGTGTGCCGATACTTTGATGTTGTTTGCCATACTATCCCATAGTAACATTTCTGGCAATTTCCATTTAGGAAACAAAATTATGGGCATGTGCAGTTTCCCCCCGTGCTTAAATCCAATACTAGGCAACATTTACATCTACATATCTTCAAATAGCCACACAGTAAAGCTTCAAAGAAATATATTCTTATGAACTTACCTATGGCGGATTGATAGTGCGTTGGTACCGACGAACCTCTTGAAAAATTCCTACCAGGAGAACCCTGTAAAGAAATAGATCAATATTAGATCAATTTTTCCTTTAAAAGAAGCAAGATTAAGACCAATAAAATAATTATCACTAATTGTTACAGAAAACGGTCTTTTTTTATGTCAGTTAAATCTGGTGATTATTCTCTAAAGTATCATGAGGAATGAGTGTACAAAACCTAACACCAAGCACTGTAGATTGGTCATAGCGTGCAAATTGCAGAACTTTTTTCGAGAACAATTGCACAAACAGGTACCAAGAAGTGAATAAATGCATTAAATTATGCATCGACCAGAAATATCTCTGGGATTTTGCATACATTCCAACTTGGATTACGTAATGCAAATCAACAGTTCAATTGCAAGATCTTCTTATGAAATTCCAATTACTAAAGTCGGGAGAAGCTTAAAATAATTTTATAGGACTTGAATGGTCTTGTAAATGCGTATCCAAGTGCCTTGCTATTACGTCATTCAAGTGATGTTATTCGAATAACAAGAAGTCAACCCTATACAATAATACTTCTCGGAAGTTATGTATCGTTATGATATTACTATTTCGTACGTCATCGCTCGTTTACAATGTTTGGATAAAAGATTATCTAGTACAATCACCGAATCCTTTGCATATTGTATCTTTCAATTGGATATCATTCCCTTCTGGTCAATAATGATCAATAAAGGGCTCCACAATATGAATTGACGATCTCTACAATGATACAATAAAAGTTATGAAGAGGTCTAAAAGATAATTGAATAAGTGTGTCATTTTAAAATAGATGTTCATTGTACATCTTCTTGTATTAAATCTCAAAACGTAACAAGCTATCTATCGCAGATAAGATAAGAGTTGCACGACAATCGGTTGATTAACACATGTACGACATAGATTATTCAAACACGCACCTTGAAGTAGCATATTGCTCGTAATTAAACATTAGAGATTGCTAATTAGTGTTAGCTAGAACTAATTTTAATAAACAAACGAGATACTTGATTAAGCTGAAGATAAGCTTGTTCTCCACTTTGAATCCTTGTCACTATTAGTATTAACATGCTTTTCTAAGCAAAATCCATTAGTTTCAAATGACATTGACAAGTTCCTAAATTAACATCAATGCACATTACAAATTATACCAACTTTGATGACAAGTTCTAATTAAAAAAATATGCACACAAAGTGGCTTATTAATAGAAGAATCGAGATTCTTTTAAGTTGAATAAGCGAAGATTTGACACGTTGGAGCAGATCGAAACTGAATCGATAATTAGACCGGATTCGATTCAACCGGATAATCTGGCTGATTTGTCTTTCTTCCACCTATTTCCAGTTTCATTGTAAATACTACGAGCAAGTGTCAGGCGCAGCCATGGAATCTCCTCTCCGTTATCTTTATGGAAACGCCATATTATCTCACAACCTTGAATTCGAATTTTTGTTTAAAGGTTTTGAGATAGGGAATACAAAAAGTACCTGTAAAAAAACTTGTGTAAACAAGCAATGTATTTAGAGCCCCTTTTCATGGAATGAATACAAAGTCATTTGGATTACTCAACCGATCAACCGATATCTTTGAAACGATTTCGCAAAAGCACATTCCTACATGCATGTATCAATCTCATTTATAATTTAGACCATTAACCAACCAATGAGAAATTAATTCAACCAACTTGAAACGAAGCACATTTTCTTGGAACGTCACGGCTTAATCGAACTTGATCAAGATCATTGGAATTAACAACCACACAATAATAATAAAAAAGTATTCTACCTGCTGCAATTTTACGTCGATTGATTATCGTTTACGTTATCCCGCGATTGTTTCAAGTCAAGGTTAAGCAATAACTATGAGAATGTCGTTCGGAAAAGATATTATATTCGTTATTGCACACGATTGTTTTACGCCTATGAGGTCATAAAGAGGTATTTTTCATTAATTGCCAGCACGCAAGTTATATGCATAATTGTCTATACAAAGTAATCATTATCTTGTGAGCGATTCGTTAAAGTTATTGGCTATAAACGTTTTTAGAATGGAAAACTTTAAAAAGTCAATTCATACAAATAAAAATTGCTTTGTCGGCATTTTGATGTAGTCTGTACACACACCTATCAAATACAGTGGGGCTTGAAGTCGGCACCTCATTTAACCTCTTGAACGCCTTGATCCGTTTTTCGTCATAGGCATATTTTTTTTTATATTTTCCTCATAAATTCTCATCATTAACTTTATCCATGACGAATATTACGTTACGTGATAAGTGCTCAAGAGGTTAAAGTAATTTTGCAGTATCCAACATCTCGGCCACACAATAATATTGCTTTATCCAAATTAGAACATTCGCATCCGCACGCGGTATATTGGAAGGCAAATATTCCACCACTACTGTTTCTAACATCGAACCAGATTTTATGCTAATATTCATCTCCACCAATAGAATCAGCAATTACCAAGCAAAAACAAAGATCCGATGTAATAGTGTAGCGCTACCCTAATTGCTTCTACATTGTTTCACGGTATATTTAAACCTTTCTAATTAAACCGCAACAATTAGGCGTTCAATTTTCAGAAACGCAATTTCCCTTTCGATCTTCCCGTGTCTACGGTATATATTCTGCGAACAATATACGCGCATTATTCACGCTTACTCACGTGATCACGTGAACTTGACGAATGTTTCGTGCATCTTTGCGGATTTCTATCCTGATTGTGAGGCTTACCTTTTGGGCGTAATTGAGGAGTCATAAATTGGAATAAATTAGAGCCAACGTTGTTATGTTTGATCGACTCTGTATTGTTTACCGGTATGTAATTAATAAAAAAAAAAATCTGAGGATCTTTTATGTGAAAACGATGGTTTTTAACAAATCTGTTGCATTAACAGAGATTTGAGATTAAATCCTTTGTTTATTGAAATTTTTTCAATGCTAGAATATTGCAAAATATCCAATTCCAGGCCCTACGTGTTAATACTATCGTGTCTATCGGCACTAAGTACTACATTGGTTCTATTTGTTCTTTTCAAGGTAATCAACGTGGATACATCCTAAAACACTATGGCCATGATCTTGTTGGCCGATAAAGTGGCTATGGGCTTCTTTAGCGCCGGTTAGGTACGAAGAACCCACTATTTGGACTTTTATCTGCGGTGTGATGTAATGAATCCATGTTTTATCAGTTATGAGTCGACGCCAAAAATCATTTGGATTATGCTTTAACATCGCCAAGTACTCCTTTGAAATCGACACACGTGCGTGTTTATGGTCAATTGTGACCAATCGCGGCACTATGTTACATTTAACATTTTAATACGCCTATAGTAAAATTATCCATCTTAATGTTTTCAATATAAAGGAGAGCTGAAAGTTTTTATATTAAAAGGGGGGATAATGAAGAAATCATTCACGTTAATTAAATCAATTTTTCTTTCGCAACGGTACACTTCCAACGACGTATAAAATAAGATAACCAGTTATAGCTGCCCGAATTGAATATTTCGAACAACAAATCATATTATTATCGAGTTAACAACTATTATACGCCTATCTACCTGGTTATTATACGCGAGTTACATAAATGAAAGTAAAATCTAGGTTAAATATGCACGAACAGTTAGAACGCTTCCAGGGACAATATAATGATTGTTTATGTTATATTGTTGAGAGCGCGGCGGATATTTGATATTAAATTGAATATTATATATTGTTATTATTGTCGATATAATGAAATATGAATATAGCTTTAATAAGTAACTAGTTGTATAAAAAACGTAACAAGACAATTTATAAATTGCACAGAAATGAGGCAAGACGGAAAACGTTTATAGACTTCCATCTTTAAATTTGCAGAAATTACAAATTGAAAGCAACGTAACGAGAAATCTGAAAATTTCCTAGAAGCCTAATACAGAAAGAACTTTTTTTTTGCAAAATTCAGCTTTATTTCGCAACAGTCTCTGTGATATGTAACTTAGTAACTAAAATCAAGTTAGTATATATGTTGTAAATGAAGAACCCAAAAAGCATTTCAATTATTAAGAAACAATAGAAACCTGTTACCCAAAAATAAGACAGCATGTGTAACATGGCGGTAGCTGGTAAAAAGTTGACAAAAAAAGAAGTCATGTGCTATTTCTTGATGGTAAATTGCAACGCCTAGCCTAGATTAACTTAAAAAAGAAACAAAAAGAGCTAAAAACTACACAATCGGATAAAACTAAAGATAAAGCTTGTGGTGACGAAGGAATTATAATATACAATACATTTGAATATGCTAAGGGCGAAAAATAAATTAACGGCTGTCTCAAAAAAAATTTAAAAATTGCGGTAACCCAATAGAGAAGCTAGTATTTGAATATTTCAAGTTTTTTAAACGAGATCATTGATTATTTCATTACTGCACTAAAACAATTACTAGCAACCTGTGAACTCCAGAAGGAGGTGCTTCTACACAGGAAAAAATATTACAAAATCCTAACCTGAAGTTAGGTAAAGCTATAAACATTTGTGGGGCAATGGAGAATAGTTAAGAAATAAATTACCAAGAGTACTGTTACTGGTGTAATAAATAAACATTTTATGTTCAAGACAGTATGTAACAATCTCCTTGTAAGTCGCACATTTTTGCCTGCCATGCTCCAATCTCTTCAATCCGTCCAAATAATAATTGGCATCTTGCTCCGCAAAATAGGCGTTTACGAACATGATGACCTCGTTCAAAGAAAATGTTTGTCCTCCGGGCCAAAATTGGAGCTTAAGAAACAGAAAAAAGTCGCTAGTCAGATCTGATGAAAAGGATTTGGGGTCTTGCCGTGACGATCACTGAAGCAATTCTTTCCATCAGCCTGTCAAATAATGATTCGTAGTATTGTTGTAGCAAAGAATTTAATAATTTAATTCGAAATTTTTCTTCTACGTACTTTTTTACAAAAGATATACCACGCAACGTGATATGCGACGCAGATCCGGAAACTCACTAAAATATAAACTTTCTATTTGACGATTTTACCTTTAATTATCTCTTTAATCGTCTTTTTTTTACCAAATGGAGAAACTACAACACGAAAAAGGAACACCCGTTCGGCGCCGTACGGAAACGTACTTCCTTAAGTGTATTAAATGCATACAAGTATGTGTCTGTTCATCCGTTCGCTATTCTCCCACAGGTGCATAAGCGTAAAATTCGCTCGAATACCCAAAGCATGTTTCCTTCGCTTAAAACAAGTTTTATACTCTCGACTTATGTTGTATTTCGGAAATTGAGATGGGGCATCGCAAGAGCTTTCAAGTGGAACGAATAATGGCTAGGTTATGACATTGACGTGAGAAAATTTTTCAAATTTTCGTAATCTATAGTCTAAACATGCAACACATACAATGTTGTAAATACTCTTTTGTAGCTACCCTTATTATATTTATAATCCTTTTATTCGCACAATTTCGGTAAAAAAAAAAAACTTGAAAAAGAATTTGTAATACCAATAATGCGACCATATTTTAGTCACAAACTTGCACTTGAACAAAAATAAACCTGTCATGCGAAGATGGATGATTTCGTGAGATATTCTGATAAGTTCGGAATTGGGTATGTAATATTTTGGCGATTTGTTTGTCATTTTTTTCCGTTCCTATCTTATTTAGTTTGCAAGATACGGTTGGAGTAAAGCTTTAGAGCCAAACAACCTACATGGCTTATTCTTGAAAACAGAAATTTTAAATTCGAGATTTATAATATTTCCGCAATTTCCAACAACTTTTACTTCGGTAATTTTTATCATGTTTTAATTTTGGAGATATTGTATTGAACTTGTTATAAGGCCGACGTGAAAATCATGGACGTAGACAACAATTATTATTAATAATACTACAGAGTTTGTATCTCGTCTTTCCGCCATTTTTTTAAACCAGCTGGGCTTTTTATAATTGAGTGTGCATCCAAAGATAGCGGTCAGTTTCTCTGATGATACCCCAACGTCCAATGGGAACTAACAACCCTTCCACAAACTAATTAATAACTTCCGTCCTCCAAGCGATATCACATACCGATTCGACACACAACACTTATCCACATGCGGTGTTACCACCGGAATACAAAGAGTCCGAGAGGTAATTTACCTTCAAGCCTTACACAAAATAACTCATATCTTCGGTCGTCCAAGAGAGATCACATACTATTTCGACACATACTCTCTTATGGTAATTGTACTTAAACAAGGCTGATGACAATCCGCTCAAAATACTATTGTGGAGTTTCTGCAGCATTTTTATGACACAAAAAGGAACACTCAATCATGTCAAGCTTTCATTAATTAGAAATATTCACGTTGCCAATTTACAAAACCTTAATTAACATTAATTGGAAACTGCGGCTATTTGCGCTTGTCAATAATTGTCGTTTGCATCTATCAATCAAGGAACAGTTCAGAAATTAAAAGGAGATAATCACCTCAATTTCTTCACATTTCTAATAACAATATACACAAATAATACATCAGATGGTATACTGGGGAAATAGTTGAAAAGGAAAACAAAACCTTTGTCATGCCTCAAAGATTAGTTTAAATAAAGAATTTGATTAGACTGTCTTATTAAGCACATAATTATCTACAACTTTCTTATTTACACTTTTTTCTAAAGTCAATATTAACAAAGCTGTATACACTGACCGAAAGAAAAAAAAAAGAAAAAATTGATTCTTCGATATATCCTTATAGCCGTACATTTCTTTCAGAAAACGAAAGGTTCTTTCAATTCAGCACGTAAAATTATAACTTTTTCTTATTTAATCGTGTCCCTATCTTCGCTAATTTCCGAGATCTCCACGATGAACGTCGGAAAAAACCGGAATATCTTTACCGCCCGTATTAGGCACGCACTCCCCACCCAGTTTCCTTACACTCCTTACACATTTACACTGGGTGTACGTGATCTATGTCAGTGCAGATTTTACGAAATACATACATCTTATTTGATAATATTTATCATATTGATGGATTCAAATAATCCATGATTATAGCGAATAAAAGAGTTGTTGAAAGATAATACAAGGTATCAAAGCTTAAAATAATTTTAAAACATGATCATAAGCGTAGCACCAAAATCAATGTTTTTGGTACAAAATAATAAATATTTATTTTACTTCTAAGCTTTCAAGGTATTCCAACTCAATCCATAAAAGAAACACAAATTTCCCGCATGAACCTATAAAACTTATACGCTGCATGATTTGAAAGCGACGTAGCTTAACTCAACGTTATTGCATCTAAAACCGTTTTGGCACGTAGATGCGATAATTTCTAGACGGAACGTGACTAAACTCTCCAATTTAATTTATTCAACTACAATGGGAGCTCGATAATTACCTAAGCTCGGCAAGAGATGGCACTATCGGAATTTAAATAACTCTATTTTTCGCAAAAGTAACCTTTAACAAGAGTCTTGTCCAGTTTTCAAACAAATACGTCAGTTAGTTGGTGAATGATAGCCATTTAAAGCGCTTAACTTATGTAATTTGACAACACTGGAAAAAATCGAATATAAAGGAGGGTTTAAATACTTGTTTTTGCGGAATATGGATTCATTACAGCATAGCGGAGACCAAAGAACAGTTCAAACAGTGGGTTTTTTCGTGGCTAACTGGCGTCAAAGAAGGCCAAAACTACTTTATCGGCCAACAAGATCATGGCCAATGTTTTGGGATGTACGTAGCAAAATTACTACTGATCAAAACGATTAATGGCGAGTATTATGCCAGCTTGTGAAAAAAAAACGTCCGGATTTGGCGAAGAAAATAATTCTGCTCCATCAAGGTGACGCAGGCGTGTACTTTTGTCATTGCCATGGTGAAATTAGGGTGAGTTACTGTACGAATTGCTTCCGCACCCATCATATTCTCAGACGATGAAGTGGTTGCAAAAAGAAACGACTATTTTGCAAGGTTAGAGAAATCGTATTTTTTAGGTAGGATACAAAAGAAAAGAAGAAGTGGAAAACGTTGAAGTAGGTGTACCCACCTCATGTTAAAAAATAAAATAAATTTTAGACATAAAATTGTTTTTTTCCTTGCTAAGGCCGGGCATTTATTGGATTTCCCTCGTGCATTTCCTTGTTATACAAGAAGGTAAATCCACTTATTGTTTGGGCATCTCTTTGAAATATCCAACTTTTTAGATAACTACACTTTGCAACGAAATGTTATCAAATTTAAACTAATATTTGCACAGAGATAAACAAATAAAACCACTAACTCATATGTGTTCACGTAATATTTGAATTGTGACTAACTAAAAGTATAAAAATAAGACAGTAAGTCGCTGATCATTATCGAAGACGTCAATGACTGAAATATACGCTTCATGTCTGAAATATATGCTCCGTATAATAGTTGAATGTTTGCACAACATCAACACTAATTCAAAATGAGATATTATCATAATTAATCTCATAATTACCAACTATAACCGATCTATATTTGAAAGATTGACTTTGAACATCGGATTTTGGAAGTGACACGGTTATTGATTTGAATTTTACTGCCAATATATTAATATCATTACCAACATTATGACAGTTAATGAAAGCGGCGCCCATAAAGAATATTAATCGGGTTTAATCTTCAATCGTATTATCGGATGGACCTCCTTACTTAAGTCGTTTAACGTTTATCGGCGAAATATTTATTGGCTTCGGTAGTAATCAAGCAGTTTTTTTATGCTTAAGGTTATCGCAAAAGGATCTATAAAAGTTATGACGATATTTTTTGCCCGATGTGCAATTTTGTTTGTACGCAGCTCGGAAGGATTTCTTTTTGCATTCTACGCAATGTTCCGGAATGTATCTTTTAAATTTTAGGGTACGCTTTGGGATGGTAAAAGAATAAAAAGGTAGGAATAAACTCACAGCCATGAAAGATTTTATTCGTTTTAATCAAGTTACTTACGCAATTAGTAAATAGGGCTTGGTTTAGGGCAATTTACCATTTCAAATTTCCTGCAACATAAAAGTAATACCACAAGCTCCTAAGATTTTATGTTAAATAGTGATTGGGTCAAATATAAACCTATAACTGGTTTACTAACTTTTGAAAAATGGCCAAACATCACTTAGAAATAAATAGAAGAATTGATATTGGTGATATTGGTAAATATCACATACAAATATAGAACATAACAGAATATATTTTAGAATACTATCATTCATTTTGTTTACCTACTGGGTTGATTATCCATCTGAATTTGCCGTAGGTCATCTAGAATTCTGGAATGAAGGAAAATTATTCTTCCAAATGATCCCACAGATACTCTATTGCGTTAAGTGTACTGTCTTTGGGCGCCAATCCAGAACACTCCATCATTAATAATAAATAAATAGTTTCGAAGCCTTTGCTGAATAAACATGGCTATATCTTTTAGGTCATTGTCGCATTTTAAAGTCCGATTCTGTAGACTTTCCTTTAAATTATGGTCTAAAATTCCATCCCCCATAATATTAGATATCTACCCACCAAGCTTTAAACAGCCTGTTTTTTTTTTCTTGTAATATTTGAAAATTTACCAAGAAAAAAATTGTATTTGTTCTCATGTCTATTTCGACATTTTTCCTCAGATTCAATGAAAGGTGTTATTTCCATCATAATTTCCCAAAATCAAAATATAGGAGCCCATTGGTTTAAATATAGAAGAAGAAGATCTCATGTATTAGCAATTTTTTAAACTAATGAAAGCATTGTGGAAAAATGTACATGGTTTGTGCAATAGCATTAAATAATACAATCTATAGCCAGTAGCGTACTGGTTAAAAATTTTTGAAATTCCAATAATTCCCCAAAATTAAAAATTTCAAATTTGTGTACTTTAAACATTCTTATCATTATCTCTATCGTTCCTCTTCCATTGATAGACAATTATATCTGCATTCCTTATTCAGATATATCAGACATTATACAAGATATGACGACCAAACAAACAATACAAATGATTGAAATCAACAAGAAAACAATTTAAAAATAAAACCCACATTCATCAAAAAGATCAATCGCAAGATACTTACATGAACTATGAGACTTTGTGTCCTATGCAGGTTCAATGCTGGTCTCGGTTTATCGTAAGTTAGCGTGTTTAAGGTATCGTAGTTGATAAAACTCATATCGTCGTAACTAACGCAGTTATCATTCTCCATTAAACTCTGCAAAGACCTAGCCCACTCTAAATTCTTCATCTCGGTGAGTTTCCCCCGCGAAATTTGCTTATCTTTCTTCCTCTCCCCGCCCCTAAAGCTGAAGGATCGTTTGAGTAGATTTGGGACGTCTTTGTTCATCACGTGTTTGACAGATTTTCTGATACAGGAAGGGGATTTTTCGAGAAGCCTTTGGGACAGTTCGAAAGTGGAATTGTACTTTCTACTAGCTTGGAGGCCTTTGGATTTCGTCGAATCAGTTTTTTTGTCTTTTTTACTCCTTCCAAATAAAGAATTGAAAAAGCTGTTTTTTTTCTTCACTTTTGGATGCTGGTTGACGAAGTTGTTACTGGCGATTTGATTAACGAGGACCTGATTGATTGCTTGCACTGACGATTTGTTGTGGTTCTCATTTTCATCGAGCTCCTCATCGAATTCCTCGACTGAATACAAGGAATCTCGTCTACTGGACTCTCTCATGTTAAAATTGGGGTTTAGTGCCACATCATCGGCTATACAGGTCTTTCTATGAGCAGATTTAATTTTCTTTTCGTCGGGATTGGAGGGTTTTCGACGTCCAACGATTTCTTTGCACATACTATCCGTTTCGTCGGTGCCCATAAAAGCACTATCACTATTTTCACTATTATTATCGTCTATCACAACCGCACTGAAGATTTCGTGTAGGATTCCGGTAATAAAGTCCAACGTTTCGTCAATTATCTCGCTACCGTCTTCGCGTATCGTTTGAGTATTGTTACCGCCGCGACTGTCGGCAATATTCTGTTCGTTTTTCCGAATTACCTCATTATCACATGTAAAGTCTCTTTGGCAATCGATTTTTGGATCGAAATTGCTATTATTATTGCACAAATACGGATAATCCCCTAGATTATCTTTATTATAATCGCCGAGAATATTATCGCTTGCGCATTCTTCGTCGTCGTCTCCTTTCGTCATCTTGTTCTTTTCCTTTTTAGACTTGTTACCCCTGAAGCTTAATCGGAATTTTTTATTCAGTTTGTCGCCGATATTCGAGGATTCGAGGTTGCTATCTTTCGACGATTTCTTACTTTTTCCTTTGGTATTTTGTGACATCGTACAATGATACCGCATCAACTGACTGAGCTGCGATATCTTGGGAGATCAACCTTATCTACATTATAAGATAAGAAGGCTATTATAAAATTTCTATGGTGCGACGTATGAATAATAACTAAAAGTGCAAAAAAATATCGAGCGATATAGTGATATCCGTATCGCAGATAAGATAAAAACGTAATAGTTCGCTCCTAGATAAAAGGGATTTGCGAATATAATTGTTTACTTTTTTCTACGGTATGATATTGAGATATCTATTCGAAATCATAATGATTCATAGTTCGTAATTTTCTCAATATTAATCTTTCTCTTAAGGGGCAAACTATAAAAGCTCTATATTTAATAATTCAAATAAAGCACTATTTCAAATTAAAATTTACAGGAATGATTTCATAATCATTTTGAAGATTCATGCTTGTTCATCATCGAACCAAACCCCAATATAAATCTCAACTTGATTAATGACACTGATATCTCTAATCTGAAAGAAAATTTTAACTGAGATGCTATTTTTAATCGCATCCTAGTTCATTCAAACTTATGATTTATACGATATTCGCCGAAAACTTTTATCTTTGCAAATAAATATCGAAACGCGCAATTCGGTATAGGTACGTGCATGAAATATAACAGATCTTTCTCGATTGGTCGGGTATAAAAGTTAAAAATACACGGTGTAACTAAATAACAACGTCATAAAACTTAAAAATTATTTGCTTTAGTTCTAACCGAAGAAGAAATTATCGAGAAATTTATGAGCGTGTTAAACTTCAATTAATATAAAAATAGTCGTCATTGACACAATTACACTCGCTAAAAAGAAGTGTCACTAGATAGCACAACCTTGCTCCAATATTATTATTTTTATTGAAGCCTAGCAGACACTATCAAACGGAGAATTTTTTGAAATCGTATTACGATAAATATAGATTATCTGATGTAAATGTCTGGTTGTAGAATCTATATTGTTGTTTTTTTTTTGCACTTGTAGTTATATCAGTCACAAAGAGACAATGGATGGATGGAAGATAACTCAAAACTTGCTGATACGTTCACAATTATGATTAAGGTATCAATATTTTAAATCTCTTCTGCCTATTCTGACAGGAAGAACAAAAGCAACGTGTAATTCCTTTGAATTGTAAGAAAATCTGTATATTGTAAAAAGCTACAAGTATAAAGTCGACGTATTAAACTCTTAATACTCAAAAATAGCTGTTGAGATATGCGACGTAACCTATTAAAACTTTTAACACGCTTGTGCTGGGTTAATCAAATCTATCCATTCTTTGATAGGACTTGATAGTCTTTGATAGGACCACTTGAATCTTGATAACATTTGGGTGAAGCAGATTTTTTGTTAAACAAATTATCACGACACGGTGTAAAGGCGAGTAGCATTGGATATTTTCAACTCATATCTCGATGTTACATCTATAGAAGTTCTATAGAAATACTTAAAAAATTTTAACAGTTCCCATCAAAAGTATTTCATAAGCAAGTTCATTAGCAGACGTGGTTATTAAAACCAAACTAAATCGTCCTGGCGGATTTCCTTGTATAAAATTAAAACATTGAGCTATGATCACAGATAACAACAAAATTAGTTTGGCCTTAGAATATCATGAAAAACGTGTACAGAATCCTTTCTTCTTGACATATTCAAAATTTAATTGAACCTAAACCAAAGCAACAAAAGACCAGGAAGTGTAAATAAAATTATACCATAAAATCTCCACCATTGATAATGCAAAATCACTCTGTACGGTAAGTATCGAGTTCAGTGGCTCCAACAGGTACATGCATGCACATATATAGACCATTAACGACACATTCTAGACTCTATTTTTGGCATAACTGTTTATTTACCTCTGAATTGTTAAAGTTTCCAAGTCACGCAAACTTCACTTGAGCGTACAAAGAAAAAAAGAGGTACATCGGGAAAGAAACATTATAATCGGAGTTGAAACCCGAGACCAGTTTAAAAGCACGGAAGTCGCGGTAAATTGGTACTGAAAAACATTGTAATTTATCCTGCATAGGATTGCTGGAATACACGAGCAATTATGGAAAGTTGTAATTTGCTGTTTGTAGGTTAAGTAGCGGATGTAATTTTTAAGATATTAGTAATGATCGATACTTTATTTGTAAATATACCTACATACATAGGTTAATGAAACCAGCGATCAAAAATTATTGTCCGTGATGCTCCGTTGTGAATATTGCAATCTGGTGATTTTGTATTTTGGATTTTCTTGTAATACAGGTGCAGGACGTTGTAGGTTGTAAGTTTAATGATAATAATTAAAAGCACTACAGGATATCAATCACCCTCAACAAAATCTAATAGATGTACTACTTTGATCAAATTGAAACATGTTTATCAATATAATAAACACCGACGTGTTAACTTACTTTGTGAAAAGCGAAACAAATTTTAGGGATTCTAATAAACTAACAAATTTTGGGTTCATTACTGGAGATGAGCAAGGTAGGGTTAATTAACACTTTTTTACAGCGACTGGACAGACTCGTGTTTTGTCGATTCTCATGGGACGACTAAAAAACGAGTCTATCTAGTCACTGCTAACACAAAATCGTTCCGATATGCTAAAAAACAAATTCTACTTGTCACAATCGCAAAATTTACACCTATTCAACTTGTTATAAGCGGAATTTGGTAGAAAAATTCATTCCTGTTATACGTTTACGTTGTACGAAACAAAATTAAAGAACAATTGAAATACCCCAACTTCTTTTAAAACTTAAAAAAATAATGCATTATTGCAAAATATTCATTATTTAGAATTCGTATAGAACGAATCAACAAAGGATTTGGGAACCCGCCGTGTATTTTTTGGCAACATTTGTCTTTCACTACGCAAAAAAGAAGACATTGTTCAAACGCGTAGAAGCGTAACTGTGTACCATTGTATGGTTTACAAGCATCCTCCATAACACCTAAGTATGTGTCGACTGCATTTAATATAACAATAGAACGAAGCGGAATGATAAGCATTCACTCCCAGCCGACTATGTATGTAATTACCTCATTAAATAACATAACTAAACTACTCCACGTTGTACATTTATTTGTTCAGTATGCAGTGATGCAGGCGGTCTTGCTGCAACGTCACCTATGACGCAGATTTCAAGTTAGTAGCATTGTATTTGTTGCCTCGGTTCCGACAACGCATACAATGATTTACAGTAAAAGTCGGAGATTTCATGATTTATACATATAAGCATTCATAAGCAAGTGCACTTTTGTAAGCGATGCATCGTTTCTATCTTTAAATCAAATTATTTACGTAAAACTATGGATCCACGGGACGTAGAGTGTAGAAGATAATGTACAATCATTTTGGAAAGCTTTCAACATCAAAGGTGTTATTGAAAATATTGGTTACGCTCGGTATACTGTAATAAACATCACTATGACAATGTGGTATGGCAAAAGCTTTGGCCGCAAGCAGTTATTGCTTCAGAAGATTCGCTTCACAAATAACATCAAGAGAACATCGTGCTGGTTCTACAGCAGTTGATACGGAAGACGCAATTCAATTTTTGCAAAACTATTATGAAGAATTATCAATGCAAGAATTGATTGATATGCATGAAAGTAGAAACGATGGTGGTAACAAAGGCAGCTGAGAAATTGTAGATCCCAACAATGAAAAAAACTTTGTAATTTTGCTTACTTGATGAAGCCATACTGACTTCCTTTAGATGAAAAACGGAAACAGGCAAAACAACCTATATATACACTCCATGCGTTCATTCAAAAAATAAAACAATGAAATATAAATATTTGTATTAGAATTGATATTCATTTATTTGTTTATGTTTATTTTTATTGGTGTTTCTCTTGGATTTAATGTTTATTTCTCTGTCTGTTTTATTATTAAACATAAATAAGAATATATGGGAGTAAAAATAAGCTTTTAATGTAATATCTCCAATACCGAAGAAATATTTTATACATGGTAACATTGAAAACACTACGTTGTATAGTACCACGCGATGGAAGAGCTAAAAATAATAAAAAAAAACGTCCTATACACTAATCTAAGTAAGCCTTTTGTTTTCAAGACACGGAACATTCTTTTTTTTTAGAAAATGCAGTTCTCTTCAATATCTCATAACAAGAAAATTGCTACTTGGTCGATGTGAGCTTTAAAAATAACAGCATAACGCAACAAAAAAAAAAAAAAACAGTGATTAAATTTTAAAAAAATAATAATAAGATACTTTGCTCTAAAGGCGGTAACTTTGTAACCACTCGCATTATTATACAGGGGGTGAATAATTCTGTTCTAATGAATTTTTTGGAAATGAAGAAGTTATTCTTTGAGGACTTGTGTAACTGATTCACGGGTAACATTTTGTACAGCTGAGATTGTTTCTGTGATGCTTATTCTGTGATTATTTTCTACTATTTGCAAAATAGCTTTATCGTTTGCAACAGTACGATGAGTTCTGGTAACCCCACTATCAACATCTGCTTTTTTGAAGCAGCCACCTTCTTCCAAACGCCTCGCACGTCAGTATGCGTTTTAACATTAGGAAGGTGCCTTAATATCGAGCTTCGGAAGAATTTGATCGATCTTTGCCATAACTCAAAATCAGGTATCTGTATTCTTCAAAAATATGATATTTTTAAAACACCCTAATTTTGGTTCAATTATGTCTTCACAATCGGAGGAAATTAAAAATTAAAAAAAAATTGAGATTTTCTAAAAAAACGTTAACGTTTTTTTATTATTTTTCCGTCTCTACCGAGTGGTACTATGCGTTGTAGTTTCTTCAGAGTCACCCGGTATAATGCCTCCTATATTCTTAGATCCTTATCCCACGCGTTATAGCAGAGTAGCCTATATCGAAGTAATAATATAAATAAAATAAACACTAATCACAATTTATCGTTAATAAACCTAATAACGTTATTTATTTGTGCTAATATAACAGATGTTAGCGTGTAACATTGTTTCATGCAATTAAATATTAACATTAAAATAGTATAACTAAAGTATCAGTATTTTAATTAACATAGAACGTATTCTTTTCGCTGAAAAAACACAGCCATGCATCAAATAGGTATAGTACGAAATTTTGGTTCAAAAATTATAAAATAAAATGGTATATTCTTCAAAGCTACCATTTGTTGGTAAATAATGGTCTATTTATTTGCAATGTTTTCCTGGTTAGAATCTGGATTTCGACATCATTTTACTTTCACGTGGAATTGTTGTATATTGTAGCCATTTGTTTCTTATTTAAACGCTAGTTTTGCTTGATTGATCAATCGGAGGCCACTCATTAAAATAATGTAGCAACAATACCCAACCAAAGCGCAAAAAAGTGATTGACGAAACAATTACATACTTCAGTTACAAATCGAATATATCGCAATATTTTTACCTTGAAATATTTTATTCGTTTACAAAATTTTTACCATTTCGCAGTATCACTGCGGTAACATAGATGTGTTTCCGTGCCATATAACGGAGTTGAAAGCAAAGCGCAGTTTTCAGCTTTACGTTGAGATCTGTTGATGTGTTCGCTTCAAAGACGTGGAATAATTATTTTCTGAATTGGAGGCAACGCAAGGTGTGATATTTCTATGATCTAGCCTGACATGGAAAATCTTAATAAGTTGTTTCTTAGTGTATGCATGCTCGATTCAACAAACTAAATATGGTTTCGCCTTTTTTAGAAAACTTATTATTATACATAGAGTAACACATTTTCAGATTTTCAGATATTGTTTTAACCGTATTCAATGCTTTAATTAGGTCTATCGAAATTTTTTTCACTCTCGTTGCCATCTCCTCTGTTTCGGCAATGACTTCTTCGATTAACGTCAGTCGCCTTCCGCGGAACCAATCTTCCAAGTCTATAAAAAGAAATCGGCGGGGATCAAATCTTCCGAATACAATGAATGGGGTACCGGTAGCTGCTGTCCCAATTGCCGATGAATGGGTCGGGGCGTTCTCATGATGGTAGAGAAAATTCTTCGCTAGGTGAGACCAAACGCGGGTACTTCTTATACCACCATCCTTGTGTAACCTTATAAATTAAATCCGATAATTTCGCCACCTTATTTTGTATCTACTTTCTTCGGCATATAACAATCTTACATTCACCTCAATAGCGCACTAGCGCAGGAAATTTATAAAACGGTTTTATCGGTGTAAAAAGCAAAGAGAATTTTGTCGTTAAATCAACTTCAACGTGAGTTTATACTTAGGCGAATATAGCATAAATTATATGTTCGGTCTTTATTGCTTTTCGCTCAAACGTGAGCGAGTGTAACAAATTTCATTGTTTGCAATTACTTTCATTGAGCGATAGCGCGCTTTATTGGTCGAGGTAATGGAGTGCAAGCGTAGTGCCTTTAACATCGGGCGCTCGACGTGACACCTACATACGTATAAATTATAATATACCAGCAGCATATAGACAAGGAACTTTAATTCGTTTCTAGAATGCATTTTATGTAGAATAATGGAAACGTGTCTGAATATTAAGGTGTAAGGCTTATAAATATCGGTGAAATAACATTTCTATTTTACGGATACTAATAATTAAATAAAAGTTTATTAATTAGTCGAAAGAGATAAAAAAAAGAGAAACATCATACAGAGTATTTAAGGCATTTAATTCGCTACTTAACCTAATTAACGCCCTTGTCTATCTATTATTGGTGAAATGTGTTCTTACAAATACTATCTAGATTCAATAGTTCAATTCGGTGGATTCAATGCGTACTTTGATGCAATTGATTTACCAAACGCGCCCGTCGATGGGATTGCCAATTACTGAATGTTCTAATCTCTTTACTAACTACATAATGTAAAAGCTGTCAGTGGCGTAATTAACTTTGTTAAAATCGGCGATATTTGGTCTGAGCATAATATGGCGCGTTAAGGGTGAATGATTACGACAGACGATGTGAAATTTATTTGATTTAATTGACATTAAATTAAAATTAATATTGTACGTCATCCTTAAAATAACCCTACCAACAATCTCCATTGGATCGTCGTCGGAGGGTAGAAAAACATAAAAACTCACTCATCGGGGGTGGTATTTGGGCACATAGGTATGTATGTAGGTTTATATAAGAATGACGCGCTGATACATCCTCTGTAGTCATATTTTGTGAATTCGAAGTATTAACAGCAACAGAAACGAAAAACATGAAGCTGTGGGCATCTCAATTGACCCGGTGCATAACATTTTAACAACTGATTTGAATGTAAAGAAGCTTTCAGCAACATGGGTAACGCGATTGCTCACAATTGACCATAAACACGCACGTGTGCCAACTCCGAAGAACCTTGACGTGGATTCATCACACAACATCAGAGACCAAAAAACAGATCAAACTGTGGGTTTTTCATGACCAACCGAGGCTAAAGAAAACCAAAGCCACTACATCGGACAACGAGATCATGGCTGCAGCATACACTCCACCTTGATTACTAACGGCGAATATTATGCCAACTGATTGGATCGTCTCAACAATGCTGACGAAGTTGTGTCGACGTCATGGCAAAATCCCAGGACTAAAATGAATTAGAGACAACTAACAACGTCCCTTTTAACATCCATCATTACACTAACTATTCCTATTCCTATTCCACCTACCAAGGACACACTGCACAAAATCAGTAACAAAATTCTTAGTAGGATAATGCTTCTTAAAACCATACTGTATATGACCCATAAGCATCTGCATACATAGCTGATCATTAAATCGAATTTTACAAAATTACAGCAAAGATGGCCAACGTCCAATAAACTAATAATTATTGCACAGTTATGTCATCCCTACACCAGAATATTCCAGTTATATACGTGCACATGTTCATATGTGAGAAATCGAAATTAAGCCAGATTTGTCAACATAAAAAACATTCTATAACGTGCACACTTTAATCTAGCCATAATAAAATTAGAGCAAACATTAATCACACGACTAAAAATATATTTTAATCAACGCCTACTTCATCGTTAAATATTATAATAGACACAATGCAATTGTAAATACCAATTGAGCAAGCAAGCATACGAATTAATATCTACAACAATATAGGAGGGACATAAATGATGCAAATTAGTTTGTGATTTAGCCCACGGCATGTATGTATATTTATGTATATTAAAAGGTTGCATCGTGTCTATTATTAGACGGATCTCACACGCACACAACAATACACGGATGTATGAATCAGTTGTATCCTTTTTTTATGATTATTTTCCACTTCCGATAAAAAATTACACGTTTTAAATACTAAATGTCCGTGTAAAATGCTGTAGAAGGGCGGAGGTAATCGTGATGCTAAAGCGTATGTGTTTGGTTTTTCCCAGGTAAGATATATGAGTCGGCCTTATATTGTATTTTTTGGTAATTTTAAATCTACCTTTGTACAGGATGTCACATAACATAATTGACGCAGCTCGTGCAATTTCAAGTTAAAGATGTCTCATGAACTGGATCATGCAGAGGACGCTTGGGATTATCTTGAAAAATCATGGATAATACTGCAAGAAGAATGCTACAATATTCCCAATGATTTTATCGAAAAACTTTTCTGCAGAAACAACAAATAAAA
>LR736864.1:4039040-4057021 GCA_902654985.2 Oryctes borbonicus | reverse complement strand
TTCTTACTAACACCATCCTGGTGCCAGGCTAGAACTTTACCCCTTTCTATCAAGGATAATTGCTTTTTTCTACCCATATTGCAAACACTTTATAAAATATAATTTCTCGTGGTGAAATGTGTACACTTTACCAGCACAACCGCTGCGTATAAAGTACCAAATTAAAACATTTTCACTTATATTAATGTAATAAATGCACCAGGTCTAAATTTTTGTCGCATTTAAAATTCTTATTTTGATCTGGGAAAATCTCAATTACCCCTCATAAAGCAATAAATACCCAGAAATATCTATAAATGGACGATTTACATAACAAGTATTAATAACCCTCATTTACATTTTGTATAATGTCCATAAACTTTGTTTCGTAAATAATAACGATACCGCGTCTATGTTTTTGTCGGGTAATGTAATTTCCTTCAGAAATGCTTTTACAGTGTTAGACATCGCAAAAAAGAGCACACCTGCTACAATCATTTTTTCGGTGTTTAGTTTATTTGTCTTTTGATGAAGCCTTTTAATGTAACGTCTCAAGGTTGAGCAACCTTATTTAGATCTTTACATCTACCACTGTTAATAATATCTTGAATTTGATTCAAATCTCCTGATCTACTAACGTTATTTTCATCGTCGTGTTTATTTCTTTATTCTTCTCGAATTGGGTTCGTGGCGGACTGAGCTCGGACTAGGAAGGATTCTCCGATCAAGGAGCCTCAATTGGATTGGAAAAATTCTTCGTCGGATGAAACGATTTCTTGATGAATGTCAAGAATAACCGAAGAAAATCGGTTATAATCGTCGAAAATTAAATAATAATAATGACTATCTGAGCGTTTAATTAGGAAGATCAAAAATCAACGCTACGGCAATATGACATTTCAGGAGCGACTAGCGTAGCGTCTTGCTTCTAGGAAGGTTTTGCGGCGCTTGCTGCTAAAATAATATCAATTATTTATCTAAACCACGTCCCTTCCGCTAGTTGGTTCAAGGTAGAAAAATTACGTTTGGAATTATATGTACACTGCCGTTCAGAGAAGTTCGGTCGGTTATTAAAAAACATGAAAAGGTTACAGAAACAAACGAAACTAAAAACAAAATGCAATTTTATTGTATGTACAGGTAAAAAAGACAAAAATTAATAAATAAAAAGTTATTCTGGCCTAATATAACATACTGAACATTATATTTCTTTTTTCAGCGAAAAAACCTCCTTTGCTGTTAATCACCGCTCGAACTATTCTAGGCATTCTTTCGATAAGTTTTGTTAAAATGGATTGTGGAATATTAATCCATTCATGTTGCAGAGTATTCCGTAAATGTTCTTGTGAAGTTGGGCATATTTTTCGGATCCTCCTGTCCAGTTCATCCCACAACAACTCTATAGGATTCAAATCTGGGCTTTATGGGGGCCATGCCGTTGCTTTCAGGGTGTGCTGTTCTTCTTGCTCCTTTAGATAGTTCTTACACACTAACACGGTGTGTTTTGGCTCGTTGTCATGCATGAATGTAAAGCTACGGCCTATTATACGCAATCCTGATGGCACTGCATGATTCTGGAGTATTGCAAAATAATTTTCCTTCCTCATTACACCCTGCACTCTGCATAAATCTCCCGTCCCAGCAAAGGAGAAACATCCCCGCACTAACACAGAACTACGCCCTTGCTTCACTGTAGGCACAATGCAGTTCGGGATCACTTTTCGGTTTTAGATCTTCGGACATAAACTCGTCGATTTTGCCTAAAAACCTCAAACTTTGACTCGTCACTCCAAAGCACGTGTTTCCAATCATCTAACGACCTATCTAGATGAGAACGGGCCCACTGTAGCCGTTTTGCTCTGTTGACCCGACGTCCGCTTGTTGAAGACGACGTTTTACCGCACTCGCCGAAACTTGTTCTTCACGGCCGCGATTGACTTCGGCTGCTATTTGTGGCACTGTTAATTTTCTATTGCGTTTGCTTAATAATACAATAATACAAAACAAATCTCCAGTTTTTGTCGTTTTCCTAGATGCTCCAGGACGAACACGATTTTCTATGGTTCCAGTTGTCCGATATCCCTTTATGATGTCATTTACTGTTGAACTTCTCATATTTATTTTTTCAGCAATTTGTCGCCCCGAATATCCTTCTTCAAACAGCGTAATAATGCGTGAACGTTTTTCTACACTGGTAGGCTTGCCACGTGTCATTTTGAAGTAAATTTTCTTAAAACTTTCGCGCAAAAACGACAGATGCACACCAACACACGTTTAACAGTAAAATGAAGCAAATTTATATCTTAACGCCTGTTGATAAATAAACAAGAGTGATACTGCGGTATATTTCCTAAATGTATTGTTCGTTAATAATCCCCAAACGACCCGTTTCAAAAGATCGGTACTTCCCAGAAATTCTTGGAATGATAATAAAAGGGACTTTATTGTGGTTGTCGCAATATTTCTACTTTACATAATAGTTTATGGCTTTAATCCCTTAGAAAAGAGTGTATGCTTAATATTTTCCTAATTTTATGTATTAATAATTGTATACAGTGTGATATAATAGATTTTTATTGTATGACCGAAGTTCACTGAACGGCAGTGTATGTACCTTCAGGTAGGTTTCCCATTTAAATTAGGTACATATAAAAATTAGAGGTGACTTGATTAGTCACAGAGCGCCTATTTTTCCATCTGTGCTTCATTCTGCACATCCTACCACTTTCCTTCTCAGATTTTCTATGTAAAATTGAATTTTATATTTTCATACAATTATTATTCAACTTGAAAATAATGAACCTTACAAATAATGATTATAAATTAAATTGGGAAATAAAATTACAATTACAAGTAGAATCATGTATATTATAAGGGTACACTACGTATAAGTGTATCATTACAGTGTGGAATAATAATCGAGTAAAATTGGACAGAAATACAATTTCTCGTGAAACGAACCGTGGAATACATTGTACATATAATCTATGGACGTACAACGCAGAAAACATAGTACTATGTGTATCAGTTATTTTGCAATGAATAACTGAAAACGGTAATCACTTTGTAAATGTCGTATAAATTCCATAACATTAAACGAAACACATCTAACAATATGGCACAAATTAAACACGCGAAAAAGTATAAAATTACCGGCTCGGTAACTACCTAACGGTGAATATTACAAAATAAGGTTGTAATATGTTATATCCACGGTATAAACGCTAATGTAATATATTACGCAAGCACATTTAATACGTAAACGCTTCCAACGTGAGAAACAAACACAACAGGAAGAAAAAAAATACAAGAAGAATATATTTGTGGTGTATACATAGTTCTTCGGGACAACAGTTGTTAACGGTATGGTGTACAAAGTCAGCTTCCTGTTGGGTATCCGATAGGCCAGATGGAAAAGTGAAAGCGCCTACTTAATGAGTACAATCGACGCTTGCGGAGAAGAAACAGAACAATGATGCGTTATCTATGATTGATCTACATCTTGTACACGTCGAGACGAGTTTTCTTACCAAGAAGAGTGAGAACAATAAATTGCACTTGGTTAGGTATTTAATTTCTACTCGTTAATACAAATATAATACTGGAGCTAGATAAGTGGATTCAATGTGCATGGGAGTTCGTAAGAAAATATGAGTGTGAAAGTATGGGTTCCCAAAATATTAAACAACAGCATGGACTTATTTTTCTTCTTTGAAAATAAAACAGCCTTTAATCTTTACGTTGTTTGATAGATCATAAGAAAAGTGAATCCAATGAATCCACATAATATACGACAACAAATTAAAAATACTAGAAACTCCAGGACTCCCATTCCAGAAGCATAGCCTTGACCTCAAATTTAAAGCTTTAATCCTTCAGGCACTTTATGGCACAATTTTGATACCCAGTAGTCCAGCTTCCTTCTGGGAATACAATAGTCTATGATACGGCACTCCGATTTCATTCCTTTCTTTGGGTCGGTAACTGTGAAAGTTTTTATTTAATTGAAATGCTTGCTTGTTCTGATGGACATAAGTGATAGTTGCCAAAATAGATGCCGATGGAAGGGTTAAGATCCATCCATCTAAGATATTTCTTAAGTTATAGAAATCCTCATTAGCCTCCTTACATAAATTTAGGAAACGTTTTACAGACACGTGTCTACCTGCTGTATTTCAAATAACTAATAGCAACAGAGCCCGAAAGTGCAATATCCAGGACGACAAGCGTTTGTCCTCATTAGCCGCTATTTTACTTCGGGGAGCTATGCGTCGTGGAAAAGCTAAGCGAAGCCGAGAAAGGACAAATTGACGTGTTGAAGGAGATATTCTAATTAACACATGGCACGTGTTACTAACAGAAACGCTGAAGTTATTAATAATTATAACGATAAGGAAAATTATGAATTTCACCCCGCACAGGCGTAACTTTTCGAAATCGGGGTCAAAATCCCAAAGAAACAAGCTTTTAATTGCTTTTATTATTTATCCTATTATTGCTCAAGTGTTATACCCACCTCACCCTTTCTTTTAGATACTTTAAATTAGAAATCAATAACTTCCTCAATATATCAATATAAAGTTAGCATTTCTAGCATATTCGTTGCTCTAAGAAATGTGTGATTTGTTTAAACAATGTTGGCATGAATTATTTAAATAAATCGAAATGAAAAAATCTTGCTGGAGGTAAGTATACACGGTTGGAGCAACAAAATCAAACAATAAATTGGGTAACAAATTAGCAACAAAATACGCAACTGGTTTGCTGGTAGGCCTATAACAAATTAGCAACATGCCGTAGAGTTTGCATTGATATCTGCAGTGGATCAAAAGTTACAAGGGGTGGCTACGTTAGCTTAATATTAAGTTGCGTAACAGATTAGCAACAAATCAGCAACAAAAAAGTTGGCATAGCCACCGTTTTCTCGGAAACGGCTGTAACAATAACAACAAAATCAATTCTTCCCTAACAATTTAGCAAACAAAATATGTAACTGGTGTGCTGGTGGACTTGTGAAATGGCTGCGCCAGATTAATAGACATATTGTTGAGTACTCTTAGCACATACTCTCAAATTTAACACGTGGGTCAGTTCCATGTTCAATTCAGAACAAGTGCCGGGTTGTAAGCGCCATGACTAACTTGGTCAGAAGAAACTACATAATCTGCGCTCTCACAATTTTTTTTTTGTAAGAGCAATTTGAAGATAAAGGAATAAAATGTCGCAAACCTCAAACCAAACAAATAAAAGAAAATTTCACAGAAATTTTGATAGATTTAGTATTGGACTTATACGAAAATGATTTTTTAAAATAAATCTATCATGTCTTTCTTGCATTGATTTCGATTATCACGGTTTTTAAGTAAAAACAAAATTAATTTTATTTATTAAGTTTCCATGCCTTGTATATTAACGGGAAAAAGATCGATTTTCGAGTAAAAACATTGTCTTAAATAAACTTGGTGAACATTTTCCTTAATGATGTAAGACCGGTACACATGTTCAAAAGAAATAAAACAGAAGTATTATCTCACGTTGCTCGGTAAAATTCTTTTGTCTAGGTGTAAATTGAAAATATGATATCACAGATAACAAAATGAGGTCACACCTTTAATAGTAACTAAGAAATCTTTTCAACTATACCGACACAATTTATGTCCTAGATAGTTGAACTTGTCCTTGACTCATTAATATCCCTTCCATATAACTTTGTAGGTGAAGCAGATAATAATTTTAGAGATAATCTAATTATGTATATAAGTATACTAGGTTACTAGATTTCCACTAAATCGATTTTATCAAGTATGTACGTATCACGTACGTAGTTTATTAAGGAATGCCAGTATGAATGCAAGAAAACGTCGGCACAGACGCAAAAATATGAATAAAAGGTTCCACCATAAACAGCATTTGAAACAACACGGCAAAAATGTTGGTGCGGTTTCTTCCGCATAGATAATCATCGAAAAATATGTTGGTCTTTCGAGAAAACTTCATTAAAACGATTTCATGCACTTGGTGGTCTGCATTAGTGAATTAGGCAATTTAAAAAAGTATTCCAGGTTATGAATTTTTAATTTGCTGAATCTACCTTTTAAACCGTAATTAACTGAGAAGACCAAAAGCACTGCTAGTACTTAATCAGCCCCGCTCAAAGAATTTTCGTTGTCATTACTCAAACAGGCAAATGCGTGCACCTCCTTCTTGAACGCGTTTATCGCTTGGACTGGCTTGGAAATTTTTTGTCCCTTTTGTTTTACCCACAGTACTGGACTCCACATTTTGCATTAATGTATGGATATATTTTATGTTTAAGTTTAATTGGCAATTTTAAAAGAAATTCAAACAAGCCCAGCGTCAATCCACAATCGAACTCGTGCCAAATGAAATACGATGATGTAAGAGTGGTATTCGTCATCGCATCTACAAGAACTGCTACATGCTAACTTTTTCGCGACATATTTAGATTTGTGACTAATCTCCTGGTTAATGAAAGTAAGCAATTATGAACGTGTTGCGGACAATTTTGAATAACGATAGCCTTCGTGAATTCAGAATGACATCGGTTCTTCTCATCTCTGCTAAGTACATCCACTTATTGATACTTCGGCATATATCACATCTGCGGACCGTGCCGATGATATACAACACTGTACAAGTGTTATAGCTCAAAAGTAATATTATTTTAATTCCAATGAATAGCATAAGCATTCAATGAAATATGTACACTACCGTCCATATTAGTTCGGACACGCAAATAAATTAAAAAAAAAAAACCAGAAAATATTCAGACTCGTTTTTAAAAAACTTAAAATTTTTATTACATTTTATTAATAGCGATTAAAATTAAAGTATAAACGTAAAAAAAAAGTCATTCTAACGAAAAATAAACAAAAACTTCTTAAACATTCCGTTCATCAAAGAAACTCCCTTTTGCGCGAACAGCTTTCACGATCCGAGGCATCCGCTCCACTAGTTTTTCAAGGACTCTATTTGGCATATTAGCTCCTCTTGTAAAATGTTCCACAAGTGGCGGCGGTAGGGCATACTTTTCGGATCCTCCTGTCCAATTCATCCCATAACAGCTCGATGGGGTTTAGATCGGGGCTTTGTGGCGGCCATGTCATTATTTGTAAAGTGCCATTATCTTGTTCTTCATTTAAGAAATTTTTACATATCACTGCTGAGTCTTTGGGATCGTTGTCCTGCATGAATACAAAATTTTCGCCGATTAGACGTTGCCCCGATGGTATTGCATTTTCTTGCAGTATTTCCAAATAACCTTCTTTTCGCAAAATACCTTCGATTCGCTTCAAGTCTCCTGTACCGGCGTAGGAAAAACACCTCCAAACAAGCATAGAATTTCTTCCTTGCTTGACAGTTGGCACTACACAATCCTGCAACATTCTTTCGCCTTTCGCTCTTCTTACAAAAACGCGCCTTGATTGTCCGAACACCTCAAAGTTTGACTCATCAATCCATAGCACCCTTTTCCAATCATCCACTGTCCAATTTCTATGTGTTTCTGCCCACTGTAGCCGTTTTTGCCTGTCTCCCCGTCGACGTAGGAGTTTTTTTGTTGCAATGCAGCCGCGAAGAGTTGCAGCTTTTAATCTTGTTTTCACTGTAATAACAGAAATTTTTCTTGCACGGTCGCGATTTCTGGTGCTGTCAGTCTCCTATTTCGCTTGCTCAGCAATTTTATACGCTCATTGTCGTGCCCGATCTCTTAAACTGGCCGTGCGTTGATGTCTCCGAATAATATCACTAACAGTCGATTTATTAACATGTATTTTTTCGAAAATTTGACACACTGAATAACCTTCTTGATGAAAAGCAACAATTACAGAGCGCTTTTCTAAACTTGTCGGTTTCCCTCTCGGCATTGTAATAACTTTAATACGCTATTAACACTAACGCACGCACAAGCAGGTTTATTTAGAAACTAAAGCATTTATCAATACACAATAAACTTTCGGGTGACCTGCACCCACCCCAAAGAGTATTGTAAATTTATTACCTGCAGTATTGTCTTAAAAATAATCCTATTTGTGTCGATGAGGATTATTCTGAAAATTACTATATTGGGCCATAAAAATATAATAGGTTTTTAACCATCTTCTAATCGATATTGTTGGAAGTTTGCCTTTACAATTGGTTATAAACTAATATAAAATTGTTATTTATATATGAACGTAATTATATTATGTTTTAGTAGAGTTTACAACATTTTACTAGGTGTCCAAACTAATATGGACGGTAGTGTACTTAATAGAATGAATAACGAATGGTTTAGCATGCTACAATAATAAAGGTTAAACATATTCAAAGTGAAATTAAAACCGAAATAATTAAGACACATGTACCGAAGCCTTTTCCGAATACGATTTACATTATGTGCGCGAGGACGCTTGCTTAACATTTATATTGCAAGACCACCTAAGAAGTTTTTCCGTAGCCTCTAAATAATACATACATATTTATGTACATACACAGCGTTACCTAGATCAAGATACTAAATTTCAAAAAATAATGGCTGCACGTTCATGCAGAAAATGTAATAATAATAACAATTCCATCAGGTGGGAATAGGAGTATGTAATGTATATTTTACATGGTATACCTACCTTTTATAAGCACTATATTTTCAGGTTAACATTGAATCGTTAATCCAAAATAATACTTCTCATTTCAGGGTATCATTACCACAACATAACAACATACATATGCAAGCGATAAATAATCCAATTCTCTTAATTTTAAAGCCATTTGAAATTTGAAATTTTAGTTTATCTGAGTATGTTTTTGAAAACATTGAATGCTTGATCAATCTTGTCACTTGGTAGCATATTCAAGCGCGCCAAGGAAAAGTGCTTTGGTAACTAAAGTCCACCGCTTCGCCAGCTAATGTAAAACGTAAATCCCGTAGCTTATTCTTCTTCTATTATGACCTATTAATAGTGTGCCCCAAACAATATCTTGGTGCAATATTATTCTTCCTCTTGGGCACTTTTCACGGATATTTTGGAGAACTTAGGGCAAATAAACCATAGTGTACCATTCAGCATTAACAATACGACGACGATGCTTCAGTGCTACAGTGGAAACATGTACTGCAATTCCAAAATAATTGTTCTTATTGCTTCGGCTTTTTTTACTAACAACTTTTGCTGGGGCCAAAGATCCAAATCGATTACCGCTACTTTCTTTCGGGATCATAGCAGTATATCCCCGTTTCAACACCTGTAATGATGTTGTACGATCCAATGTCGAAGCGATCGTAGATCTGCACCATGTCATGTGGTTTTCTTTTTCAACTGGAATCAAATTTTGGGCAAATCCAACGGACGCAAAACTTACGTTCTATTAAACGTTTTTGTAAAATGGTACCAATTGCTTTCACGCCAGTCTTCAAAGTTACCTGACAACATGCCGGTCCTTTTCAATGATGAATCGTACAAGACCGATATTCCTTTTGCTAACCGCCGTTTTCAGCCTAAGAGCTCTTTGAAATTCATTGTTCCACCGTTAAGATCACCAAACACTCGATTGATTTCGTAAAACATTCTTCACGACTTAAGCCACGCTCCAAATTGTAGAAAATCATAGCAAAATTTGTTTCAAAATATCCCAGTCTATACTAAATGAGTTCAGCAGAAAGAGAACAGCCCTTATAGTGTGAAATATTAAAGTCAAGAATGATAGCCATTGGTTTAACTTGACAACCAGAAGGGTACAGCCAGCATAATCAGTTAAACTTAAAAAACATTTTTCGGTAGCTTAAGGTGACTAACAAGAAATTTTATAATAAGAATAAATTCTCTAGAATTATAAAATTACAATTCGACTATAGTTATTTTGCAAACATCGTAAAAACATAAATATACAATAATCGTTTTGACGAGGTCCAAAATAGAAACCAACAATAAGATAGATTAAACAAGTACCATATTTACTAACTAACATAAAATATAGTTTCTCCAAAACATTTTACGAGGTAAGATTGACAAGCATCAGATACTTATTTAACACATCGCAGAAAAACATTTAACCATTTTTTCATAACAATTTCATGTTAAATCAAGCAGAATCTTAAACATTCATAAATAAATATATTGGAAATGAGAAAGCAGGCAAAACATGCCTCATATTACTGCATTTAGAAGCGGGGAACTAGAGCAAATCTTTTTAATGTTTTTGATCAAAGTGAATTTTGCAAGAATGCACGTTTGGTACCTCGCATTTTAAAGTCCTCGAACGCCCGGTAAATAAAATATAAATTATTTTTAACTCAAAAGAATAAAGACAGAATATTTTCCTAAAAGGCACAAGCAATTTTATAATCGGAAAATTAGTTAAAAGGAATTTTCCTCAACGTCTGATTAGTATAAACATAAAAAATAGCAAATTTACAGCAAATTATGCAGGTAATAAAAAACGTAATCGCGCTTTACGATCAACATAAAAAGAAAGAAAGGATAAAAAAATCATTATTAACCCATTCATTTTATCTTACAGTTATTACTACCAAGGCAATTTCTATAATTGACTTTGCATAATAATTGTGAAAGCCTTCGATCACTAATAATATATCCTGATTCCGTTAATTACAGCTCTACATACGCATCAATTTTCTGTTATTTTTGATAATTAAAAGTCAATTTACGACAAATTATGATATCTGATTAATTAAGCAGGAATCTGTGGTTAAAATAATAAGCCTTAATAGCAACTTTGTCACTGGAAAACGTAACTTCTGATAATATCATATCAGACGCAGTGCAAAACAATGGACTCCTGACTGAGTCCAAAGAAAATCAGCAAAAGAGTAAACCTGTTTTAAGTGTCGAAGATGCTACAAAATCAGATGTAAGGAGCTGTTTGGCCAAACCTTATTAACGTGCTAATGGAGCAAAGACAAAAAATAAAACATGCGTCCAAAATTGTGTCACAAATTTCGAGGGATGGAGATGTATATCACAAAGGTCTTCCATCTCTAAGGATTATTTTGAAAGAAGTAGGTTCCCGTTGAAGAAAAGATGATCCTCAACAAATATTGATGATATTGCCGCACATAGCATAGCGTATTGGCACTTTGTCTATTTGCACCAAACATAGATTTTCGAAAATGGCCATTCACCTAAAATGTTGTTAAGAAAACAAAAACTGAGGACAAAAAAATGTGCACACGTACAACATTCATAGATTAGAAGCTTATTTTCGAAATATCTCTAAATTACATTGTAGATGCAATGATTTACACGCTGGCAGTATCGATGTATTTATACCTGATGCATCCTTGGATTTTTCGTTCAAGCATTAAAAGCTTTCACTATCATGGAGAAATAAATCAGGAAAATTTTTTCCATTGATTTTATCAGCTCCCAAGGCATCTTAAGGAGCCATTTATGAAATTTATGGATAACGTAAGTTATTACTAATAAACTAGAAGGTCGATGTCCTCCCGCAAGTTGGAAAAAGGATGACCTTCGAGACTGATACATTAGAAAACATGCAATAATAAGTACAGTGACTCCCATTTTAGTTTATGATGGATATTCCCAATAAACGCAGTTCTGTGCTTTTATTTTCCGAACCTAAGTACTTGACCTTGCCACGCGGAAAATAGTATCGATATTTAGTCGTTGCAAGGGGAAGACAAAATGCTGCATGAGGCAGGTCCATTAAAATATTGGAAGAAGGCTAAGCACCAGCACAAAGACAATATGGAAAGATACAATCCGTAACTTGGAAAAGCTGAAGTGGTGCGATAGGAAGGTGAATTGAGTGGCTGCGATAATAGTGAATGAACTAAATAAATACATTACACAGTTTCCATTATATATTTCGCAACAAATTACACAAAATTTTGGAATACATATTTATATTGATTTTTACTATAAATTCCTCTTCGTACCTAATCAGATTTATCCGTGGACATACTGTATACAGATAAATCTAGACTATAGTACCTTCTGGATCCGCACAGTAGAAAAACAAACGAAGTAAGACTGCTACAAGCAAATAACTCTTCAATCTCAAGACTAACAACGGAAATTCCGAAACACGTGCCAAAAACGATTTAATTAACATCCTATGCAGCGCTTTGTATGCCGGCTCGATGAAGTGTTTGTTATTCGTTTATTTTTAGTTCAAATCGACGTGAAAATAAATCGTTTCACTTACCTATCTCGACCACATTTCCTTATGAACAGTTATTTTCGTTTCGACCTGCCCTAAATAGAGTTTTCGGGCAAGCGTCTCCATTAATCACCTATTATGTCGGAATTTGAATTGGACACGCCGCACGAAAAAAAAAAAAGCTTCAGCCCGAAACCTCATCGATTATCTAATATCGCGTATGTTAATTAAACGTCAATAATACCCCGCGTGATTGACATAATAAGTAGGTCGTGAGGGAGTTCAAGGATACATAACGCATTCAACAAATTAACTATTAACAATCTACGTGTGTAAAGAGTAATTATACGATTTGTTGATAATATCAATGACGGGTTCGTTTAACGGGCGATTGCTGTAACTATAAGGAATATAGTGTACGCATATGGGGATATATTATTTTTAGTACATATGCAGGTAGTTTTACGAACGTACAATAAAGGTTGTAATGAGACAATAATAGGAAAGAAAGTTTATAATGACTGACTACAATGAAACAAAACACGATAATAATAAGCATTATCTTCATTTCATATAATATGTACATACATCTACAAGTTCTTCTGTTTAAAAGATAATGAGTTTTGATGAGTAGAATTAAGTAAATACGATGTTACGATTAAGTGTAGACAAATAAATAATAATTGCAAGGACCGTGGGGTACGGAAAACATCAAAATGACGACAGACCCGTGTTAATTGATAACATTCAGAACAAATGGGACATATCTACATAACAGATCACAAACAGCAAAAGTCGATAATTCGAAATGCGAGATAAACTACGCAGAATATGTCATAAGAATATCTTATAAGAAAGAAATTGTCACCTACATATATGGTAAATAATACAGATCGAGTGCCCTCTGTCTTGTTTCATATTACTTATGGAGCACTGAGTATACACAGGGCCGCATAAGCCTTTTGTTTCCAAGGTACAGGATCTTAGAAATTTGTCGATTGCCAAGACATAATTGAATCAAATGTTTTTTGATAACTAAGTATCTCGTCAGTACTATCTGAGCTGCTGGATTCTTATCTAGCTTTGAACTTTGACATTTTTCTTTCGTTTTCTGTAAATTTTTCTTTTTTTCTCTCTAATTATGCTAAAATTTCTTCACTTGTGATAACCTCTGCTCCTAACGTCTCGTCATTTTTATTGGAAGCTGTTTTTGTTGGACTGTTGCATGCCACATATCTTCAAGTGAATAACTAATGTTTGGAATCGCTAAATCAACTAATTTGATAGACTCTTCATTAGTTTAATTCAAGGCTGCTTCACCTGTTGTGTTTTCTCGTTTTATAGTACTTTGGTGGTTCATCTAAAGGTAGTTATGTGATATTGTTGGATTTCATCTGATTTTCATTCCATTGTTTTAAGGAATCAACTTCTCCGGAGTTATCGCTTTTCGAATTTCGATTTTTTATTACGTCTGCTTCTATTAGTCTCAAGTTTCTCCTAAGAAATCGGAAAAAAGCTTCTTGGGCAGTTTTTGGCCAACGTGATACCATTAGCTTTGCATCCCACTTAACTTTTAGCGATTTAAATCAAGCGGTAAATCAAGAGCTTGAAGAACTTAAGGACTACTTAAGGATAGTGATATTACCCTCCATTGCCTTCGTAGTTACATCAGCGTCAACGTCAATGTGTCGTAGTCCATCATACATAATCATTTGATGTCTATTTTCACCCAAGAATGGAACTAAGCATTTGATAAAACAAGCTAGGAAAACCATTTTCCGATACACTATTCTCTCTAGTAGGAGGACTTATTGTACGATTATAAATCTTCCCTGTAGTGGGCTTTTGAAGAATCTATGGACATTGGAGTCTTTAGACGTATTAATGGTACATAAAATAAACAACAATGAAATCAAAACAACTACAGACATAAGGAAGATTAAAAAAAACGCCTCAATATGAAGCAAGAAGAAAATCGAATATAACAACTAAAAGTTCATAACACAAAAACACACAAATATGAAAAAAACTGAGGAGAACTGAACTTCGGCAAGAAATGTAGGCTTTCAATATGAAAAACGTTAAAAAAGGGCACAAAAACACGTATTATTGTTTTTTCAATAATACGTGCACAACAAACCCCCATTCAATATTAATACGAAATAAACTCATGACAAAAGCTAATTAAGTATCGAAAGCATTTATTAAACAAAAATCGAAACAAATTCCGCATTTTTTCTTGAAGTTTTTGTAGGTATCAAAATAATTTTCAATTTTGAAAATTTTCGAAGATATTTCTTCTTAAGTCCACAAAGTTATTGTATCAGTCACAGAATGTTAAACAAACATACCTGATACACTAATTCCAATGATACCATTCAGAATTACATGAGGAAAGCAAATATTTGTTTAACATTGGAAAGATTTTAAAGACGAGTAAAACCTGAGGTGAGGTAATAATGTTGTGATTTTATTTTTTTCGCGTATAAGCAGTTAGTCAAATACTATTTTTAAAACAATGATTTTCCAAGAAATAACGTCACAACTTGAACATATGCTAGCTCGTGAGAATGAAATACACAATAAATACATACATTCTTGCCAGGTTGGCAATTTGAACTTGATGACATCATTATGCACCTCTCCGTTGTTATTCATACAACACACACACATATGTACATAAAAATGAGCAATGATTTGATTGTTTCCTGTTACCACGCAACGTAGTGATATTTCTTTATTTGTTAGTCCGAGATAATACAAACTTCCTCAACGTAGAATAAAAAGAAATAAGATTTAAAACCAGATAGATATAGAAAGGATTTCCTTATGGTTGGTTTATAGGACTTTTTTTATTTTCTTATATGTACAGATATACCTAGCAAGCCACATATATAGCAACAGCTGAGGACGCTCGTAAAAGATACAAATGCGATATCATTTACACGTGAATACCCATTCCATAACCTGCCTGCTTTAAAAACAGAATTTAAATATCGTTAATTAACATTCTTCAGTGATAGCTTGCAACTACAAGATGCTACGAGTATATAGCAGACTGCTTAATGCTTTTTATGCTTATCAAAGTAGAGATATAGTTATATATCTGGTTTGAACAAGAGATGGTGTTGTAAATAGTATTTTTTATTTATACAATCCGTAGAAATTGTATTTTATATATTGGCGCATATAAAAGTGTTGTCTAAGAAAGATATTAAAATATATCTCAGGATTTCAAGGATACCACCCAATTAATAATGTAATGAAAACAATTAATAGCGCTCGTATAACTGAAAGAATTTATAGCTTGCAGTTGGACACCTTTTATCTCGCTTTTTTCCAAGTTGGCACAAGCAACAAGTGGAATTTACTAAAAAATTACACCATTCTTGAAAAACATGTTTCCATTTAAAAGAAATTAAACATGGCAACAATTTCGGTAAGCGCCACTTAATCGATGTATTGCTGAAACCTCCGAATAAGCTCTGAATCACCACTTTGGCATAAATTATCGGATGTTAAAAAAATAACATTCCACAAAAATTTCAAATTACCAACCAAAACTGAATTTTCTCCCATCTCCCGATTGTTTTTGATAGACTGATGTTCTGGTAATTTCCATGCTGCTATAAGCTTGTACTGCTTTTCTCGAGAGACAATAGTATTTTTCTCAAAGATGCAATTCGAAAAGTGCTAAAATTAAATTCAGGTTTTTATGTGTGGTACAAACACAAGAAAATATCAGATCACCAGGTCACTTCATCATTTCCAAAGGAACAGTTACAATATATAGGAAATTGATTCAATTGTCGATTAAAACTAATCACCTACAATATCTAGATCGTTCTTGTAGTGGAATAACCGTAAATTCGATTTTTTCTCCCGGCCAACCAACTTAATCCAAACGGTTTTGAACAATCGATAGCATCTCTCGTCAAACGTATTACTTCTGGGCGTATCTAAGTAGTACCCTATTTACTACTCGTTAAGAAATTGTCAGCACCGATAAAACCCGTAAAAAGAGTCGTCTACGAGAGATAATTACAGAAGTAATTTTAGAAACAGCGTCACTAATGCTCCACCTGAAGCTCGGATAAAAACGTCCTAACTTTCCTGAAACTCTTTTCAACCGTACTCTGTATGCTCTCCGTTCAACTTTCAAATTTATTAGATGCAGATGTAGTTTAAAATAGCCGACAAGAGGGGCACTTCCTTTTTTACTATGTAGTACTACTATTTTTTGTTTGTCTTTTGCGTTTTCGTAGGCGACGTACGCTCCGAGAGTTATAATAAGAAGCTTTTTAGATTTTGGTGTTTCGAAAAGGACGGATTACAAGCGTGTAGGTCGGTTCTCGCTCTAATGTGCCGTTTAAACTATGTTCGCGTCGTGCAGACGAGACAGTTATTATTAGCTGTATTTTCGTTTACTAATTATAATATTAATTAATTAAATTCCAAATCGTGGCGGGCGTTATATAGAAACCGATTCTAGTTTTCTTTACACAACTCTGTAAGAGTGACATTTGATAATGTAAATAAATCCATTGGCAAAATAAATTCCGCGAAGTAAAAGCGAAATTAAATTAAATTGCATGGTGAAACGTTCCTTCTCGCATTCTACACATTTTTATCACGCTTGATTAAGGCTGTACTGGTCACGTTTCGTAAAGTTTCTGGCAGAAGCATTTTTAATTCTTCAACGTTTCTGATGGGATGTGTATCGTAGACTACGTTTATTAAATTTCCGCAAAGGAACTATCATAAAAGGGTTAAATCAAGAGAACAAAGTAAGAGCCATTAGTACCAATCCAGCCTCTCGGAAATACCCTATTCTGATGGTCGCTTACTATGTTACTATTGTGAGCACGGGCACCGCACAGTGGTTCAGCTGTGGTAAAAAAATCCTTTTGGGAGAGTATTAAATCCATAAATTTTGTATTTTTGTAAATAATTTGGAAAGATGTACTCCTTGCTACAAAAAGGACTCCAGTTTTAGTAGGATGCTAGCATCTATATCCATAAATAACCTTCACGATTTCCCGCATTTTTTTGAGAAAATGAATGCTAAAAAAAAACACTTCTAGGATAACGTAATGTTATTTGTAAGGTTTGTAAATGAATTATATTGAACATAAAAAATTTGAAGAGTTAGGAAATTAAATTTTTGAAATTCAAATTCAAGCTGCAAAAAACAAAACAAAACACCGGAATCAAATTCTTTATCTTGATAGAATTATACAACTGAAGGCCTTGATGCTAGAAGGGGATAAGTGTAATTTCTGTGAAAAATTCGAGATATTCGCAGAAATGAGTGTCAAAAAGCGTCCCTTCAAGAATATATGGAAAATTTATCAAAGGAAGAGAAGCAGGAAATTTTGTGGCGTTTAATAATCTAGCCGATCAAGACAAGCAGAAGTCTGACCGATGCGTAAATACCGAAAGTATGAAACAGAGACTAAGAAAAGGTGCTTTTGAGTTGAACCTTTTGGCCATTTCAGCTATGTGTTTTCGAGAAAAAGCATCTTGAATGCATTACAAGTCATCTGGCAACTAACGTAACACCAGCCCGGCACAAAAGAGGCCGCCATTCAAATAAGACACAAGTACGCAACCACATTAGCAATTTTCCAAAACGAGTTTCCCATATTATAACATATAATATTATTTTTCCAGCGATCTCAATTTTTCAATAATGTAATAATGATAGCAAGGACTGTGGCGTAGTATGGTAAACAACACTAAAATATCGGCAACCTCCGCACCACACAAGTTTAATTTATTATATAGTAAGATAATAATTAGTCCGGGACGGCCGATGATGAGGACCATTCGTGTCCTCGAAGCGGCCGTCCCGGACTATT
>LR736864.1:3972948-4038640 GCA_902654985.2 Oryctes borbonicus | reverse complement strand
ATATTACTATATAATAAATTAAACTTGTGTGGTGCGGAAGGTGCCGATACTTATGTGTTGTTTTCAATAATGTACCTTAAAAAGTTAGAATCGAACATGTGTAACTTGAAACATGATGGACTTCCACATAGATCAATCATCAATCAATCATGGAAAATATTTTCGCGGAAATTGTAAAAAACTACGTAAGCTACATTCTTAACTCCGTGGATACATTGATGGGTACTTTTTTATGTTACAACAGACACTTTCCGAAATATCTTGAAAAGTATCAATTTTAGACGCGTACTTTGTGCATATACATATAGCACAAAGTACGAGTTAGGAAATTTTGAATATAATCTTAAATGGTTTACATTTGGTCTCTAAATAGTGTAAAAGTAACGACTTTATTGGTTACAATAAGTAATGCGAAATTAATATTAATAAAAATATGACAACAACTAAAACGCTAGAAAATTATCGATAAGCTAGGGGATTGTTTTGGTGTAAGAAATCCATTTTGCCAGTCACTGATGTTCCACACAGTAACACAGAGAATATCCTTATAAAGATTAATTGTAGTAATTTGAAGGCGTACTAATTTAAATAATTCATCATGCTAATACAATAAGAGTTGGTACGGCAAAAAAAAAGCAACGTGCTACTAATAGAATCAACAGTAGTGATTTATTAATTAAGACACCTCAACCAAAATACAACCGTAAATCGACAAAGTTAATACCCAATTACACAACGAATACTGAGGCGATTCAAAAGAAACAAAAACAATCTCTAAAAGGAATCATCATTTTATCCTTCATAATTGTCGATGAGTTGCAGAAAATTGATCTTGGGAATCCCGTGTAGATTAATAGAAACAAACCAAACATGTAGATATATACAGAATAATTTATAATCCGTATATTCCTGGTAAGAATATTTACGTCACCTACTACTTGAGAAAGGTGACTTAGATTCGTAGAAGTTAGAAAACTTTTTTTAAATAATAATAAGTCAGATTTTTATAACACTTACGTGTCTAATAGCATTAAAAGTGCAATGAATTGCTTTAACCCCAATTACGACAAGAGCGTTGCTATTATTATTATGTCAGCAGTTACCTAATTTAATATCTACTTCATATTGTTGCTAACACGGCCATATTCTACAGATTTTTAGGTCACCGCAGATGAAAACAAAGGACAATAGGTTCGTGATAACAAATTCTACTAATAAGCATTTCTTTTCGATCAAAATAATAATGGAAAGGAAAAAATTTGAAGGAAATTCATGTAACAGAGTAACTAGATGTAACTGGGTTTGAACTGATAGAAATAATAAATAATAATACATTTAAATAACAATAACCTACAGGGTACAAGTTCTTCTCCTGTCTGATGACAGCTATTCACAGTTATAAGTACAATTTTTTAACTTCCCATTTCTTCTCGTATGTGAACATTCATACAAAAAAAAAATAATAAAAGTGTGAGCACAATCTATTTTTGTTTAAATATCTGTATGATCACATAGATGCCTAAAATGGCGTCGGTATACTAAAAGAAACATGTTTGTCTGTAATTGTAACAAACTGGGCAAATAATTAAAATGAATTGAATAGAAACGCTTTGAAACCCGTTTAACGAACTAGGCTAAAATAAGTAAATAAACACTTACTTGTTCAAATAACAGAATCGTATTAAACGATATAATGAGTTAATTCAACTACACCTCACCTCATCAGCAATTTAAAAAATGTATCGTATGGAAATAAGTGAGCTAATTCTAACCTCTACACTAAACACATTTCCTTAAACGAAACTTCTTCAAATACAAAATAAAACCATGTTAACGTTTCCACAATTAGTGTTATAGACTTCTTCAGAATATGATTTTAGTTTCATTTTCTTTAATTTATAACATGTAAAAGTATTTATTCTCTCGTTAAAAAAAGATTTTTGTTTGGGGCAACAATCGCTTCGATTTTTAAAATAATTTATAGAGAGAATTACAACACGTTTCTTTAATCTAATAAAATATGTAGTTGCTCTAACAAACATTGTTGTCACTTATTTTACTACAATTTATTAATATGTGGACCATATATTTTCTCCGTGTGAAGATATCCGACATGCTTAATAATCCAAGTATCCTCAACCAATATCGTAGTTTTGTTGCATTTTCCTGTAATCTTATTTTATTTTGTGGTTTAATTTTTTATTATGTTAAAGTTAAAAGAATAAAGTAATGAAATCGATGAAATTAAATTTGGCGGCACTGCATGCATGCTAAAAGTAACCAATAATTTAGACAAATAAGCCCTAAATTTAACAGCGAACCAGAAAATCAAATTGAGAGCTTTTCTATACACAACATGCATTAATGTTTATAAAAGTAAAGTACCCATCCCGGATATCCTTTAATATTTTGCATAATAACTAATTTTGCCTTGTCACCATGTTATGCACGACAATGATATAGTGATTTTAATTAATCAAGTAAACTATTATTAAAAAATATATATACATAAAGATCCCATGTAGTAGAAAGAGCTCAGGGAGTCTTGGGAAACCCCAACATTTATAAGGGTTAAATATAATTAATAACATTCTGGTGACGTAAAGGATCTGTTTATATTTATTAACATTAAAAAAAGTAATTGTTTCTGTTTTTTTTCTCTTTTTTTCCAGTGACGGTGCGTCATGTTGGGATACTCACGACAATTCGCCTTTCTCGTGTGTTTTCCTTGCATATTGTGTACTAGTTGAATTACCGTAAGCGGCCCAACGATACGTCATCACCCACAGCGACCGTTTTTCCCCCCACAATTTTCTAGCTTAAAATGTGTAACGTGGTAACAAAGCAAAATTAGTCTTTGCGTTATTTCTTTTAAGGCCGACGTGGTGAATTTTAATGTAAACTTTTATCAACAGGGGAATTCTGATCTAGCAGCAGGTATTTTCTCGTTTAAATTTTTTCATGTTCATTTTTTTTAATTTCGCGCTTGTTTTGTGTAAATTATTGATTATTTCTGGTGACTTTTACTTTTACTTCCACCACTACCAATCGAAATTTTGTTTAGAAACATCGAAAACACCTGGCACATGAGAAATTTCATGAGATAGAAATCGGATAATAGTGATAACAAACCATTTTCTATTTTAACCATTCTTCTATGTGTTCAAGGTACCGATTCTACTGGTTTACCCAGAAAAGATATCATTTTGAAGGTTGATATAGCCTGTATCCAGGATATCAAATTCTCAAAAAAATATTTGAATTATTTTAAGAAGTAATAAATCCATCGCCACGAGCGAGCCTGTTAATTTTAAATTAAATTGTCCAACAATCAATTTTTTCATGGATAAATACTTACGTTATGTTTGAATGGAGAATTTTAACTTAAATATCAATATATACAAAAAGAATTACAAAGCGTTTAAACCTATAAAAACGCGTCGTAACCAGCAAGTTTTGAGTATCGCATTCACCTCTTAATATCATGAATTTGTGGAGGTAGATAACAAGATTCACTCTTACCTGTAAGAATAATGTTACCGGGAAGAAACTAGCGGTAAACATTTATAAACACGAAGCAAAATTCCGGTGATTCAGAGTATAAACGGTGTTAAAACAGAAAAACCAAGAACCAAATCGCTGTAAATAATTTTAAATGCACTTTAAGGTTAAATTATATTTTGAACGTGATAATCACTTGAAAGCACTAATCCTAGGTGGTAATAACATTTCCAACGCTTGCACACACACACACAGATATTGCATAATCACAATTTAAAAATTCGCCACCGCGCACTACAACAATAAAGCGAACAATCCAAGCGATCGCGCAATTTGGCGGGACGCGAAGACCTCGTAAAAGCGCGTAAAAAGGTAGAATGGACGGTGTTCTCGTACGGCGAAGTTTTTTAATAATCTTATTTTGAACGCGGCCTGCACGTCTTGACGTGTTGTTTTAAAATTAAACGAGCGATTCGAGTTCGGTATATTCAAGAGGCCATGTGACACACTACGGTCACAAAAAAAGCCACGACGAATGAACTGAGAACGAAGGCGCATACTACTAGCAGAGGTGGAAACATTTCGCATGTATACAACCACAGCCGGGCTGCAACCACAGTTGGTCTCAGTTGCAAGTGGGTAATCTGTGTGGGGATAGCCTGATGGGAGATTGTTGTTGTTGCCGCTGCTCTTGAATCATTGTTTCGTAAGTTGTACCGCTTAAGGAGGTAAACCTTTCGAGTTTGCTTATCGGGATAAGCATTCGTGGATTCCGCATGTATACATCTACATAGTAGACATGTTGGCGAGGAACTGGTCATAAATTGATGTTGAGCAGATAATTAAACAAATTTGTCCTACTGGCGACGTCATTACTTCACTAGGTTAGGTTGTTGTAAATATGGATATCAGCATTCGTTTAGTGATTCTTTGGAAACACGTCATTATCTTGCAGCGTAACCTAATCTAACTTCTCTTCTATTTAGTGGCGAAATTTTATTTATTTAGTGTCGGAAATACATTTATATTTGTCCCTGAAAGCCTGTTTGTCCTTTTAGTTATACATGGTTGCCATTACACTTGTTCAATAGTAATAGCCAAGACAGTGGCGTAGTAGCACAAAAGTATCAGTCCACTCTGCACCACACAAGTTTAATTAAATAATCCAGGACAGCCCTTTCGACGATGCGTAGGATCCTCATACTCAACCGTTGACCGGATTCGGTAATTAATTCATTAAACTTGTGTTGATACTTCACACTACTAGGCAAAAAAGGATCGAACATGTGGCGCATGCGTCAGCAAAAAATATATTAAGCAGAGACATGCGTCCAGAAATGTGCTAATGCGATAGAAAAAGAAGTATTATATGCGGTTGCCAGTTTTCAAAAACGTGTCGTAATACTGAAATAATCTCATTTCCAATGTTGCCAATTGTTGGATAATCTCCTCCTTGCGAATCTCTTTCGGACCCGAAAGTAAAGCCGATATTTTCAAACATTTTAAAATTTGTCGAAAAGGTATTGCCTACAATGCTTGATAAATGATAAATTCTGTTGTCTGAATGTTAAATTTAAAATATCTATGACAGATATTTACACTATTAAAGTATGAAGGCATTGCGTGCATATAGTCAGCGGCGTATCCAGGGTATGGCAGGTAGAGCACGTGCCATGAGCGTCACTGACAGGGGGCGCACTCGTGCCAATGACAAGTATATTTAATAAAAATGAAATAGAAACTCTACCCAATGATGTTCTCCTCTAAACATTCGCTTAAATAAGATATACATTTCGTCGTCCAAGTAACGAAGCAACAGCTTACAATAACCTTAAAAATGATCAGTATTAGTGTGATTTTAAAACGTGGGTTCAATAGACTTCCTCTGGAAGAGAAAATTAAAAGAAATGAATTAGATAGGCGATTACCTCAATTAAATTTAGAACAAAAAACGGAAACAAGAGCCTAAAATAGAACGTTTTTCGGAGGACATTTATCAAAAAAATAATTCGAAATTTATTATATTGTTTTGCGTCTGGATCATGGGACTCGAGTTAGGCTTATAAAACGATAATAGTGATGTACACGTTCAAGAATCACTGTAAACTAAAAGATTGGATTTTATCCCACCTCGTCAAAAAGTCCGCACCGCCACTGTTATTATTATAATTGGCCGGATAATTGTTGCCGTAAATCCTTGATAATTTGAATTACATTTTATCTAGTTAAGTTTAGTGGTCGTTTTAGATGGTGCCAGGCAAATGGTTGAATTCCAAGGTCCAACGATTTATTTTCAATTTTGCGAATTAATTTCAAAGAGGAAAATTAAATAATGGACTCCGAATATATTTGTTAGTCCTGTTTATGAATTATACTTTCGATTAAAGATTAAATGTATAATTATGTTAATATTCTTCGAATTCCATTTCATTATACATTTCGATTTTAATCCTGCCGTTACCTGAAAGGGTTCCTTTCTTGATTAGTTTAATTGCATCGCATAGGCAGTTAACTGTACATTGAATTGTATTTAATATCTCTTTTACTATTTAATTCATATTTATTTACCTGATTTCATTCTAGTTTTATTATGAACGTTTTCTAGAATGTATTCTTGGAATCCTAAAATCAATTTGATACGAAAAATAAAAATAGGTAGTTGCATTAAACAAACAAATACATTCATTTGGTTTTGTTTTACTAGTTTTCGAAATTTGGAATTTTTTTTTTGCTACTGGGGATTGCTTCCGTTATTCCTTCTATATCTCAGACGGACCTTAGTGCAATCTAAGCAAATTACAGAACCATTTTACTTTATCACATTGAAGCCCAAACGTGCTTTTTACTTCTTGTAAATATTTCGTTAATATCACATAAACGATATTAGATAAAATTTAAAAAAGAAGAATTTTAATGTTACTAAAAGCCTGTGTTATTTGCAAAAAATCTAATGAAGTAAAAATAGTTCAACAACGTAAATACGCATGTACTATAGATTTATTATCGGCATACATCGCTTCTACATGTTAGACTTTCACTAATAAATTAATAAGAGTTTTCTAATCAATTTCCTTCGCAATTGCTGATATTTCCGGCAACCGTTTCATACAATTTCTAATTCGCTTCTAACACACGCTTATATGCTTATTTACTTCTATTAATTGGGTAATCGCCCTGAATATTCAATCTTTTCGTCGTTTACGTTCTAGAATATCTGATTTATTACTTTGGCAAGAAAGAAATATAAAGAGAATGAGTCAATTTCTCACCAAGCCTTCTTTAATTTGATAATTAATGCAAAAAATTAAGGAGCAGGCCGGAAACAGATATTGCTATGTGAAAAAGATGTAGAGTAATTAACGGAGGAGGTGTTGATGTTCTGGTTATAAACTTCAGTAAAGTGCTTTTCGTTTCCATTGATAATTTTAAATTTTAACTACGTAGACTTATTTCAATTTTATCGTTAGATGGCACTCCTGATTTAAGATCGTCCCACAAATTCCGTTTAAAACTCGCGATTTTAAGCAGTTTATTGCGAATAAATAACCACACTTTACTAGCCCTATTAAAATCCGTCGACTTTTCACCGCACACCATCTAAATTTAGTGTTTTTGCACTATTATAACTTTCTTTGTAACCGAGGGATATTTTTAAGTTGGCCAATTTACTAACTAATTGGGGATACCTTTGTTTACCACGCTTTCCCAATAATAAATTATAAAAGATCAAAGACGTCGTATGCATCCGGCGTACATATTAGCATCATGGGCGGAACACTCGAAAGACAAGGATCGCGTTTAGCGTGGTTTATTGCTTCGGTAATCTATTTTCTCTTATTTTAAAGTGTAATTTTACTCCTGCTTCGGTACTAACGTTGATTCGCGTCAGAGAAGATTTAGTACAAACAACGCTCAAGCTGGTTGTAGTAAAGTTAGAGTTATAAAACGCTGAGTTCTCTCAATGGGATACGTATAACTTTTTCGAAAGCTTCTTGAAAAGGTAATTTCTACTTCTTTATAGAGTCAGTCAATGGTGTGACGTTGCTTTTATGGGAGACGATTAGTTTTATTACAGCTGCGAGTAACAAAACGCCATTACTACCGAAAACGATATGAAATTCCAACAAAGATTCAGTGCCTGTTTTAATAATGTGTTTCATTTCGAGAGGTACTGAGCTATCGAGCAAACAAGCAACTATTTTACATATTTAAACAAAAGCAATTGGCCCTCCTTCTTTGCATCGAAGCAGACGACTTACAGCATTGTTTTTCAAACCAGGTGAACGTAACAAGGAGCGTTATGTAGGACGGACTTCACAGTGGCTAAAACATCGAAGCGATTGCAGAATCCATAAGGAAGCTTGCGCTTTGGCGAACCATGCTTGGGAGTTTTATGATACCTTTAATTTTGAGGGTACCCAGATTCTAGACACTACAAATCGTTACAAGAGCAGAATTTTCTTATAAATGCATCATATTCACAAAGAAATATAAGGCTGACACCAGCAACCTCAATACCATCTATTGCAACATCGCGAATTGCAATAACGTCTCAATTTATGGACTGGTGCATTATCACAGAATTAAAAAACATGTTAGGCCAGAGATTCTAATAGGATCTCTGCATTACTACAACAAGCTTGTATAACACGATAACGCCTCCCTATTGCAACAATATTTTTGTTTATACAATAAATTAGCAAATCTACCTCACAGTGCCATACACTAATTGGAATTTTTTTCGAAGAATACCAGATTTTATTGGATACACCGACAGTACTTCCAAAATATCAAAAATCTACTCATTTAGATGAGCCTAGCGCTCCCTATCATTGAGTTATATAATAAATCCATTTAGATCGAAAATTTCCATCTAAAGAATCACAAATGCCGACTACATTAATGGTAATCAAGTTATAAATTATAGCAGATTAATACGTGATAAAAGTCTCAGGTGCAGAATTTGCACATGCTTATTTATCGGCTGTATTTATTTGATCATATTTGCTTTAATTTCTTCATAATGCTCAACAAACAACAGGAAATTGAAATGCAACGTTATCATATCACCGAAAGGTTAGCGGATTTATGTACGTGGAATACAAAAGGACTTACCTTAGAAATGTAAGAAGAATATCTGTATACCATTTTCGAAAAATCGCCGGGAACATCTAAAACCTCGTCACTTCAAATTACCCGATAGACTGCCTTTATAATGGTAGGAAAGCAATATTGATTCGACTATCGGAGAAATTCCAACATCTTGCTTAGAAAAACACCTTTTTGTGTATCACCTTTGATAAAAGGTAATTTATAACATTGCTTTAGTTACGGAATGCGTGGATTTTGTAATCTTAAATATGATTGATATTCTGCGTAAAAGGTATGTTAACCTTTTCCATATCCCTTGAAAAGATTCTAACGATATGCATCGTATATTCGATGCTTTTTGCGCATATCTTAATTGCATTCCTCAACTGAAGTTTTGTCCTCGATTAAATTTAGACGTGGGCAAAGAAAAGGTTTCCAGACTTCATGTCATGATTGTCTCAATAAAAATAACCTCAGATACCTTACGATTTATTTAAATTCGCGTATATGGGCGGGTTATTGTAATAGACTTAATATGTTTATAATGGTATTACGTGATTACAAAATATTTAGTGACTTTATACAATAATACCAGATGAAACAGATAAAGTAAATTCTTCACAAACATAAAAACCTTACAGAGATTTTAGATAAGGAGATCCTAGAATAAAGATTAATTAAAGATAATTAATAGCCTCAAATAATACTTTATTATCAACTTAAGGTCTCTTACATATTTGCAAACAATTGATATAATCGGCGACAGAAAATAATAACACTCTCGTAGGCCAGACAGCCATCTTGTTGGTACCATAACTCAGTTCTTCTAGGTATGTTTGGAGAATTTGTAAGTAATCTTGAGCGATTAAAGTTCTATTGAACAAACAAGTCTAATTAAATAACAAACATTGCCCATTTAACCAAATCTCCATCTCCAATAATAAGTAAAGTTGCCCACGTAATTCCGCTCAAAATGGGACATTCGTTATATTTATTTTCTTCTTCTTCTCCCTATTAATTGATTAGCTGTGGATCCTTGTAATGGGAAATACAATTACTAACTGTAAATAAGATAACATGTTATTATGCTCGTTTATTTGTTTTGTTATAAGGACAAGCATCGGATTTCAGAAGACACCTCGCATTATTGAAATGGAAGCGTATAGCCTTCTCATTGACGTAGGAACAAATTAAAAAAATACGTGCATTTTATCTAAAATAAAAGTAATTCCTTCCGTACCATCCCACAGGACAATTTCCCCTTTCGCATTGTCTATTTACCTAGAATTTCCAAATCTCCCAACTCTCCTAAAGTAGAAAACAACTTCGAATCAGCTACAGCCGAGCATTCAGCTCAGAAAATTCATCTAATTACCCCCGTTACGACGACCAAATCGTCCCGAAATGGGCGATATTCACAAACCTCCAACAATAGAACGTCTCCCCTCGATTCCAATTCCAAAAGACGGGAATTGTTTTGGATTCTTCGTCGTCGTTCTCCATTTATTTCAATCCGCAGGCAGCGGCATCTCTTAGCGGAATTACAGAAGCGGGTATCACGAAGGCGTGAGGATGCATAATGCGCAATTGTCACCTCCGTTGAGTATTGTCCTCGGCCTTCACAAGTTTTGCGGGCCCGAGAAATCGAGATAATTAGCGAGGGAACGAACTCGATGGGACGAGGTGGATTTTCCGATATTCCCGGGTTGTTGAGCGTCATAATGAGCGCGGTTTACTTCTTTCGTCCATCAATCTTTCGAGTGCAAGTTGATTCGAATTTAATGAGCACAAATTCGCTATACGAACGTGCGAGATTTAATTCGAAAAAATTCGGGAAAAAAGGGATTGGAGGTTTTAGAAGAAAATCTATCCAAATACACCCGTTTTATCACAGATTTTCACTTGGTACCTTAACAATAAAGTCTTTCTGTTTAAATTGTTTTGAAAGTAGTAAAAATGCTAGGTGAAGGCAGAGGATTCCCATTTTAAAGTTTTCCTTTTTCCTAAGCATTTATGCTCAAATATGCACACTGAATTTAGAGAAATTACATTATTTAATTTGGCAAGAAATTTGATGAAAATTATTCTGCAATCTCATTAGATTCGCATCTGCTGCTGCATTTTCATCTGCGTCTTTTCTTTCACTTGATCAAAAAGTGGTTGTAACTTATGTTCTTGCTCCTATCTACTTCCGTTAAAAGTGCAATAATCGTGTCTAAAATGTTGGAAGCAAGTCACAGCAACAATTATACTCTTAGTTTGATTTGCGTTTGTTGTCATATTAACCTTTGCTAGTTCTTCCCTTAAAATACTTAAGATTTTCCTTTTTCTTACTCCATAGCGAGATTTTTAACTTGAAGATCCTACCTGCCAAAGCAAGCATTAAAAGATAAACTAAGCAATATAGAAGTAATAGTAAACGACGAAGGTGACAACCTACAATGGGAACAATCCGAATATTAACAGACACGGCCCACCAGACTGGAACGGATACCATTCAACGAAGCGAGATGACACCAAAGTAGAAAAAGGCGACACCATAAATTTTTACTGTTATGGTATGTTCAGCGAAACATGAGTACAACAAATACGAAAAAATTCAAAAGACATTTCAATGGAAAAACAGCGCTAAAAATGTAATATTTTAGATTAATGACGCCTTCGTAGATGGGCTAATCTAGATTACGCAAATATTCCGCATTTCCTGCTTCGAAATCATAGCTCTGAACCTCCAAACTTAACACATATCGATTCATCTAACCTTTTATCAATAGTACGCAATTATTTATTCGCCGTTAAGCAAAATTCAGCTGCTACATTGTAATACCTGACATTTCTAGCGACTCCCATTAATTATCCACAACGAAATGGTCGCCGTAAAATTAATACTCAATTTATTATAATTGTACTGCTAAAATCAGCACACCTGCACTTTGCCGACGTTAGCTAAATTAAGAAACGACCAGTTTCGAATTAATTTCGCCAACGATGTCGTTGTGATCTGCTATCCGTCATTATTGTGCAAGATAATTATTCGCTGCATCAGAGAAGGTTGTCACAGTCAGATGTCACTCTCGAGGAAAGTGGTGGTTATTGATTTTGTATAATTCAGGAGTAGCGGTTCTTCTTGGATTATTTTGCAAGATAAATCGTTACTGAAGCCTTCCAATGTAACCAAAACAACTTTGAGGAATATTAATAGGATGTTCATCTTTTTTGAGAAGTAAAGAAAGCAGATTACATGTTTGGAAGCTCAGTAATGGCAATCAATAAGTATATAAGGAATTTAAAAATAAACTAAGCCGATTTTTATTTGATAAGTAGAAGACAGCTTTGCTGAATTGGATAATTCCCTATACACAAAACTGTTATTTAAAAATTAAAACAAGTTCGTTTTACGAGTATGTTGGATGAAGAGGCGAGATTACGAGATAAAATTGCGCCCATGAGGGCCCGCTGAGCAACTTGATTTCAGAGCGATTTCCAACTTCGAATCAAATAGCAATAGTACAATAGTGAGGATCTGAGGGTAAAAAGATTGCAAACGACAATTGACGATATGGTCGACTGGTCAGATAAACGGCGGGTTAGAATCAATGAGGCAAAAAGCAATGCGATTCGGTTTACTCGATGGACGAGAGCTTCGTGGGAAGGGTTTGTTATAAACGACCGGCGACTAGAGGGGAGAGACTCTCTCAAGTACCTTGGAATTGTATAAAATTACATTGAAGCATCAAGTACAACAAACAAGAGGAAAGTCTGCCAAAGTTTAGAATACAATGCTGCTATTACTGTGCAGAAGAAGCCAGTTTGACATTGGGACGAAATTATCCCTACAGGGCGTGTTCATTATCATTATCATCGTCATCATTTATTAGTACTTTTCATTGTTTCAAATCTATAATTGCTTATGAAGCGTTAGCATGGGTTACGGTGGTCCCAAACGAATTAAAGAAGCTGGAGAGACTTAAAAAAAATAAGATCTCTCGAGTGGAGCAGAATAACAACACATTCACGCATTTGATCTGAAATGATCCATTCATAAAATCAGCAATTGTCAATTGGAATTAAACCATCAATTAAATTCAATTTCAATTGTCATTCTCTTTTCGATAGGTCAGCAACAATATCCATTTATACGCCAAGCGTCATTTAATCAACTGCTTATCGATTTGCCGAGGTTTGTCAATTTACGCAGCGCCTCTTTCGAATCTCGTTAACCATTCACATTCGGACGCCTCCTATTCTAGTAACGTTTCATCGACGCCGTGGGAACAATTACAATACGGCGCCACCTGGTCAATCTGCGATATAAGCTCCGATCCCGTAGATCGGTATTAGTGGACAAATGCGGTAGCTAGGCAGTTTGCTATTTGCATGGACTTCATCTGAGGCCTTGATATCCGAATCCCGTAGTAATATCTACACAAACAGATTTACGTATGTCACCTCATTGCTATCCAGCGAAGGATAGGTACGCGCTTCTACTGTTGTCGGATTGTGTTTATTCTGCTAATGGGGTTCGTTTTCCGGTATTGGATTTGGAGATTTGCTGCATCGTTTAGCGGTGTTTCGGATACAGTGAAAAATTAATGGGAAACAAAATATTATACACTGAGGTCCTAAAATGTATCCTTCACCCTATTAGCATTGGAATAAAAATAATAATAACTTTCATTGGTACTGTTTTTTTTTAAATTTGAAAATGAAAGTAAAAAATTTACAATACAAGTACATGGCAAAAGCAAACACTACAATTAATATAGTGAAAAATTTTCTGTAAAACTAATTAGCCATTCTTCAAGCAAAATAAAGAACAATTGTGTTGATTCAAATGTTAATTGAACACACAGAGAGGAACTTCCTAAATATAAAATAGAAAAGTAACTTCATTCTCCGATTTGATCGAATTCGAATTGATAAAATTTTAATCGTAAATAGCTCTCGCACTGATATAAAACTCTTCTGATTTCAGCATTGTAAACGGGAATAAAACTTGGCGAATGGTAGTTGTACGAACTGCACTAAAACACGCATTTTAATATAAAAAGCTCTCTGCCCTACCACTCCTTAAAATTTGTCCGATATCTTGCCAGAATTACTCCAACATGTCCAGTACCCCGCTGTCCATATAAATGCGGACTTCGTGCCTTTCTCCATGCCAGGAAAGTTTTCGTAAATCAGGTTCGGGCCAATAAAGAGGATGTTCACCCTCGGACAGCGGCATTCTTTGCAGCCTCAACTTACGAGCAAGTTTTTCGACAACTCGATTTCGTGAGTGATGAATCGTTCAACTGGCACGTCCTTATGGGATGAAATGATAGCTATTAAATTATAATAGACATCATTTTAAAAATGATGTACGTACGTATCATTTCCTTGCTATGAGCTTTTTTTTTTCGTTTTTTATTTAATATTACAGTAACACGTTCAATTAACCAACTTGGTTTCAAATCTAACACGGAAACATGAATTTTTATAGACGCATCAGAAAATGGTTAGAAATAATAACCAAAAAATCATGTTTCCTCGTGGGTTTTGATGGAATTGTTTACAGTAAAAGCAAATTAAGATATATTTCTCAACGTGTGGGGGCACACTTTTCCCATGTTCCCATCTTTTTAATCCATCCAAATAGTAATTGGCATCTTGTTCGGCAAAATAGAGCGATGGTCTCCTCATTCGATGACAATCTCTGTCATCCCAGCGAAACTTTGAGCGTGGGAAACAAAAAAAAAACTCTCTGGGAGCTAAATCTGTGACGGAGTGACGGAATCTTCATGCTGAGACTTGAAACTTTTCAAACTGCCCTCGTATAATGCTAATCTGAACAGTATAAAATGCAAATCAATCCGAAATGTATTTACAGAGTATTTGTTTGATAATCATAAAGAATGACTAAATCGAAGATGGTACAGGATTTGCGAAAATAGTAGAAAATGAGAGACTGTAGGGAATAGAAAAACCATGAGAAACTTCAACGTGATTTATTGCCAATAATAAAGCAGACAGACAAGAGCCAATCCCAGTTATACAAATAACATTGGCGACCTCAGTGAACTTTGTCTATCCCATGAGCATATACTGAACCACATTCAGAACTACGCAATGAAATTACTTCGACGAAAACGCAGATGAAATCACAAGCAATTCTAACAGATAACTGTAATAACTATGGTAATATGATTTGTTTCAGTCTCAAAATTAAGTCGAAAGGCAGTAGGTGTCCTTATGGGAAAAATAATATACATCATATGCAGCAACAACATAATTATATACTTTTCTTAAATACGGATATTTGGTTAGGGTTGTATTGTAAATTTGTAAAAAATTGTAAAAAATTGTATTGTAATTGTAAATGATGCATATATGGTATGTCCAAAGTCTTCACGAAATCATTTGAACAGAGGATAATTCTAGCAAAATAAATAAATTTTTGATGTAAATGCATAATATTAGGGGGTTAGCTCAGGAGAAATTTAATAGGAAAACATACCCTAAAAGATTGGGCCTGTTAAAAGTTAAAGTTAAAAGTGTGGAGTAGAGATGCGCATTTTGAGAATTATGTCGGCTCAAAATCGTCCCTGCAACGAATTATGACAAAAGACCTTCGCCTACATGCATACAAATTCAATTGACCCAAGAACTGAAGGCGATGGACCATGAAAACCGCTGCATGTTTGCCGACTTAGAGCAGATCGGTAGTTACGTTAATAAACTGTCGCTTTTGGGGACGCGAAAATCCTCGAGAGATTGTAGAGACACTACTTTATCCTCGTTTGGTATGGATATTCGTTCCAAGATATGCTTGAATCCTTCTTGAAAATAGGAATGCTGAAACAGTAACTGTTAATGGTGAATGATATTGTTACTTTTTATGGCCTCTTTTGGAAGAAATGGACCTCGATAACCTTTTCTTCTAACAAAATGGCACTACTTGCCACACTGCCAGAGAAATTTATTGCACGAATTTGGAATTTTCCGAAATGGTGACATTAAAATCATCAAGATCGTACGATTTGATACCACTAGACTTTTTCATTTGGAATTTTCTTAACGATGAAGGAGAATGACCGCCAAGTCCAAACAAAAACCGCTCTTTATTGCAGTGTCGCAATGGAATATAACAAAAGAAATTTTGTTTAAAACAGCAATAAAAACAAATTTTTTTTTGCGTTTCCTCAATCATTTGATCTACTAAAAATTCCAACTGGACGAACTAGAAGATCAAGACGATAAATTTGTTATTTTAACAAAAGTCACACAAGCTTCGACGTTCTATTTACGAGAACTAAGATGAATTAAGACGTATCGCCTCGTTTTGACTAATATTTTCCCAGAAACGCGCCTCGTTCCTTCGTTCGTGCATTCAACATTTCGCGGTCAAACACGACAAGTTGAATGTGCCTGAACACGTTTTATCAAGTCGATCGTTTTTTCCGCGGCGCTCCATAATTCGATAAATAAAGTGGGAAACCGCTAGATAGGATCAACGGCGGCCGCGGCGATATTCCAAAAATAATTATAATTACGCCGCTTTTGCTTTGTTTAGCGTCATCGCTTTATCGATCTGGTTCGTCTAGAGTCTAGAACGCAGAGGGTGGGTGCAAGTATAGGTATACCGACCCCAACTGGCTCCCCTACAGGTTGTAGGGAGGCTTCGCGATCAATTTGTTGGCGTGCGAAGCGGTTGTACCTACTGGATTACTGCAGCCATCGTTCAAAGGTTTACAACTGCAGTGAAATGATAACTGTAGACTATGGCCCAGCAGCACCTACTTTCCTTTCTGTATTGTAATAATGTGTTACTATTGTAGATACGTTATTGATTTGCAAAGCAACTAGGGTATGTTCAAGTATTTTTTTTTCCGAACTGTACACGACGGTTCGTGACTATTATCTTTTGGGAACTCTTGTTTAACAAAATAAAAATATCCTTTTACCGATTAATTATTTCATGTACATTATTGCCTTAGTAAGAAAAGCACGTAACTCAATTTTTTCCAAAATGAAATAGATTTTTACAAAATTTCTGGCAACTGTCGTCCTCTGAATGCGTTTATAGTATGTGACGTTATAGCCATCATTAACAACTTCATCAATCTCCAACACAAAATATTCAACAATCTCCGCATGAAATTACTCTTGCTTCAAGTCTCTTTTCTTCTTCTTCTTCTATCTCAGATGTGTTTCTTAAATTTGCTAAAAATTCTTCATCACTACTTGAGTCTTGCAACGCCATTTATAAAATATCTTCGTTGCTATGCTGGAACTTCCTAATGCATCTTCCTTTTTGTCTTTTCAACGCTCATTTTCCCCATATTGTATATTGTATTATAATTTTTCTGCTTTTATCTCATTTTTCTGTGATGCGTCAGTAAGTATTCTTGCGTTGCCTTTTACTCTACCTTTTCTTTAGCTCTTTAACTCACCAAAAGCAGATATCGAGCAACAAACTAGATCGATGAATTCCATGTACGTAGAAGAAATTCTAAAGAATTATGGCTAAAAGAGAGCTTGACATGTTATCACACGTTGTCGTGTTTATAAGTATTGTTTACAGTATACTTCTTTGCACAGAGAGAATTATTTTAAGACCAACTAATATCCAAAACTTCAGTTAATTAGAAGCATTAGAAATATTACACCCAAAATCATAAAGGATTTTTAAAGCTTATCATTAACTTCCAGCAACATGATTAGGTATACCGTTTCAAAAACGCGATCATCAAGAAAGCTAAATAGGAATTTATCTCGTCAAAAAGCAACTCGATCTTTAAATTCTGATTACCGTAAACAAATTCCATCCATCAAAGATAAATGCGGAATACACTCGAAAAGCTCCCTCTTATTATCGACTGAGATGGAATTAATTTTCATTTCATTCAGCGACGGTTCCTTTTTATTTTATCATCGTGAAGATCTATCGAGATATTTCCCCTCGACATTTATACGGTAAGAAAGAATATTAAATTCACCGTACAAACCGAATAAACCCGAGAAATCCTCGCCGTAAAAACGTCATTTGAATTTCAGAAATGTTACCTGCAGAAAATAGGATGTCCAAGACGTCCTTTAGAAAGGAGATTTCTAATTGATTGATCCTGTTAAAGTAGAATTATTAGAATTTTCAGGATTCAGTATTACTGCGTGAAAAAGAAGCAAAGATTCCTCGTATTTTTTTTTTCAAGAGCCTGGCTTAAGTTCTTATCAGTATAATTTTGTAATAATTTAATGTTCTTATTTATCATTTATTTTCATCATTAAGGTCATCATATATTGTTATTTGTTTTTATTTATTTCATTCTAGTTCATTATTATCTTTGATTTAGGTCATTTTTTTGTTCTTTATGTGTAGTTTTAATTTTGGCAGCTTCACGTGTTTCTGCCATTAATAGTAAGTACATGTTTTTACTGTTAATGTAAGATTTATAACTTCTACAAAATTGCAATGGTTTACAACAGGATTTCCCCGGATTTTTGAGAGTTCAGATTGCACTCCCCTTGTGACATTTTAGGTTTATTGACAACAAAATGATTTCGTGGGAGAAACGACGTACGCCGATCCGAGTAGCTGGCGTTTATATACGCCGGTACCCTAAATAACCACCACCACCATTCATAAATCCCAAACTGGAAGTTTATTACCCGCATTCTATCCGAGCCGAAATAAATAAAGATGGATCCTGGAAGATCTCGTTCCGGCTTAAATCTTCTCAAAACGTGTCGTTCCATCTTCTTCAAATCGCAATAAACTTCACGCGTACGTCTAAAATGTATGTATATATCCGGACGTGTTGTAGCCGGTTATAGATCCGGGGAGGCAATGAATCTTGCTCTACTGTTCGGAACGAGGAGGGCTTCGGTCCGGCGATGTAGCGCGTCCGCTTCCAATCCATCCTTGTCGGGGGACGGAAGGAGGCATCCCGTCACGTCCCGTCCCGTCTTAGTCGATCTGACACGTCGCGTTTGGGGGGCTCGCGTCCAGAAAGTCACGCTCGCAAGGGTGACAGGAGAACGATAGGTGTATGACCCTGAACAACTTAAACTTTGCTCTACACCCATGAACATGTGTATGCATGTACCGTACATTACGTATGTTGTGTTTGACATTAAGGAGAAGCTCGCTACGCGGTAGATCTAATGAAACATGAGTGTCGCTTTCAAGTGATATCATTGTATTCGCTAGATCCATCCGCGATTTCATTTAAAAAGTATATAGTGGCGTCCATAAAGGAGCTTAGTTTGGTTTGACTTTGAAATAATGAAGTGAATCAATAAGTATTCTGTACTAAAAGCTTTGTAATAAAATGATACCAATTTGTACCCAAGCTGAGAGACAGCCTTGTATGCCATCAACACGCCAAGCGTTTCAAGTGCAGGAATCACGAACTAACTGTCAATGCAACCTACGTCCAGATGGAATTATTAATAGGTAGACACGTGAAAACACCTTCATTTATGAGGAGTGTAATCCAGTGAAGCTTAGTGCCAATTTCGGGCTAACTGCCTACTCCTTCTTCCCATTTTACCAATTTGATAAAGTTTTGAATCAGCGCAGTTTGGAGTAAATTATTATCCTAGCAGGTATACGGATGACTGACCATGGGAAGAAAAAACGAAAGTAGCTAACGAAATTTCGAGAATTGGCAGGGATTTCCGAGAAATGGGCGTGTGTCAAGGAGTTACTTAAGCTGTTCAGGGAGCTGTTCAAGTTGTTCAGGGAGCTATTCAAGCTGTTCAGGAAGCTCCCTCGCCTGCATAAATAAATACAAACCGTATTTCATCGTATCGAATCGTAGAAGTAGCAACGCTCCTTCCGAAAGGCGGCACCCACATTTCCGCTTAGTATGTTTCTAAATTATTCTAAATTTCAGTAGATTTGTGATTTTCTGTACCCGTGTTTATCGTTGCATCACAGCGCTGTTTTTCCACTCTTAGACCCAAATCAAGAACACCTTGCTTTTGTAATAGTATCAATTAACTACAATTTAATTCGCCGTAACAATAATTTGGAGGAAGGAAGTTATAAACATTTAATTTCGCAGATAAGAAAAGAATTAGGTTTCTGTACAAACAATAGTTTTTATTACATTACTAAATTTGTCATTCATTTAACATGTTCTGAATTTATTAATTTGTGTTTACATGTTAAGCCTTTTCCGTTAATAACATTATTTTGTTCTCCAGAACAGGCGAGTTTCTTTGGCTATTTGTGCCGAGAACCCCTTAAAAACAATAAAATTCGAGCAATGATATTAATTCCTAAACCAATGTGAACAAAGAACACGAATTTCTCGAAATGTTATCCCAAAGCAACATTCAACTAAACTTTTGCATATTTGAAATCTCAAAAATTCCTTATACGCAGATCAAAGTAGCTCTAAATACGTCGAATTTATCTTACAAAAGGGTATTTGAAAAACGTTAACGCCGTATAAATTACCGATATTTAAGAACGATTCTCGCAACGCACGTAGGTACCCTTTAAAGACGTTCGCCGGATTCCAAATTAAAAAATATCGCATAGCGAATTCTCTTTGAGACGCGTTATCCGTTTGATGTGCAAACAAAGAGAAGAATGCCGGCAACCCTTACTGGAAATATTTCAACATCTCGTGTCAGAGATTGCTTTGTCATTGGTTTGAATTGATGGAAACGGCGCCTACGGGTAATGTGGAGGAGGTGAAGCGGTTGCCGATGATGAAAGAAGTATCAACTTAGATTTGCAACTTTTATCCTCAAATTGAGTTTTCTTTACTTTTTTTTTTTTGCTTGAAAAGAAATTTTGATCATTAAAGAATGGAGTAAATTAAGGTAATTCGTTTAAAACGATTCTCTTGCGACTGCTTTAAAAGAATACGAAAGCGATGTTCCCATCTATGCATTTCAATGCTGCAAACAACATGCGGCATGAAATTGCAATTCTTACAAAAAAAGAAAACCTAATTGGCGTAATAAAACTTTTATTTCTATCCTAAATAAAGTAAAAGCTTTACTGTACAATTCCATCTGCGTATATATTATTCCGGGAAAAAAATCTAAACATCGGTTTATTTACAGAAATTTAAAAGGCTTTTAACTTGAAAAATGCTTAAATTTTACGGACGAACATTGTACATAATATACGTATGTATTTCCCGGTAGAATCATATTTGTTATTTGTTATTTTCAGCTGTAGCAGCATAGAGCGGAATTCCTCGTTCTGCTCGTTCAATACGGCACAATAGATCCATTAACGATCAGCTACAGCGGTACATATCACCCCTGCGTCTACCATATACCTGTCTATTAGAAATTGAAGCCTATGAATTCCATTTAATAGAAATGAATTGCAAATCTTTGCTAGCGTAACTAGCGCATTACTGTGAAGGTGCTATCGTAGATATACACTTGCTGTTTTTAATTTTGTAGGTTTTCTATATCAATGTGGATGTATTAAACCGTTGATTTTTGCTTGAAAGAAATTTCTCTCAAAATACATACTCTTCAGAACACGAAGAAGAACATAAGGAAATTATGAAATATTCAATATGAGAGAAGAAAATAATCCCATAGAATGTTCAACAAACTTACCAAGCCCTTCAGCAGTTCCGCTTCAGCGAGTTTTCTTTCTTCTGGAACAGATAGAGATTAATGTTAATACCTATGTTAAATTTCCCAACATTACAGGATTGAGGTTTTAATGTAAAGAATTTTCTTTTGAAATGAAGAGTTTACTAAGGAAAAAAAATGTTCAACCAACAGTTTCAAGACCTTGAACATCTTATATAGTGATTTAAACAATAGAATATTTAATTAATAGAATCGAGAGATGCTTGTTAAAGTTATATTATAATAAAATAACAAAACAATGAAAGTTTAAATTTAAAAAATATTTTATGTCACCACTAGAAAGGGAGATATTATTTTATCTTATTATTCATCCACCTGATGAAGCCACAGTGTGGCGAAACGACATTGTCGTGGTACGATGAAATATTTTTTAAACGTAAAACTGTAAACTTTGTTTTAAAGTATCATTTTGACAAGCACTAACAAATGCTAGTAAGTCAAAATTTACTAAATCAAAGAATTTCGGCATATTTTAACATATTTAGGCTATAAGTCTATAAGTTAATATTAGCCATTCCTTCTAAGTTCTGATAATCGTGTTGTTCCTTGTATACTATATCGGTCTTCAATTGGTGATAAAGAAATCTAGTTTATTATAAAAAAAAATCGTAAATTTTTCTTTTTTTTGTGTTCAGGGTTGTTACCTTTTGTAAGTCCACGATGTTACTATTTTAGGATTCAAACCAACATGTTGCAGGGGTGGTTAGGTGCAAAGTACGAGAGATTAGACGTTTTAAATATAATATTTTTTTTTCCTTACAACTAAACACAATATAATTAAATACAAAAAACAAGGATTAACGTATTATCCTAAATAAAAAAAAATATTTGACAAAGTGTCTACTGCCCTCTACGGTCAGGACTAATGAAATACCAAATTAGATCGGTCAAAACTCAATATTGATTTTTTTTATATACAAGCGGTTCGAACCTTAAATACAAAGTTAGATCAACAAATTTAAATTTTTAGCGAAAGGAATATTAATACTTTAACAAATAAACTGGAAGAATTTTATTATTCGGTAAATGGTAATGTGTAGAGTAGGATACACCTAGTCCCTTAATTGTTTAGGTTACTATGAAACGGTTGATTGGAATAAGCGTTCCTAACGGGTTTTCTCAGGAAGAATTCTTGAAGGTTGCTTCCGGATAATTTAGGACGTAGGGCTTCTAGGATAAATACTTAACCAAATACAGGAATTACTAGGTATGTTACTGATACAATAACTTGGGAGGAAATACTTGATAAATTCTGGCGTCGTTTTATAGAGAAACATAGCACACTTCTACCTTTGATGAGAGTTCGGGGTCTACTAAAATTTAACGAATCATGCAGTGGCGTCATTTTCCAAAGCTACTCTTCATTGGATTATAGATTGTAATAAACAAAATAGCATAGGAATCTTTTTTTAATAAGAAGAAGATATCAGAAAAGAAATATTAATTCCTTCTTAATTTAGAAAATAATCAAGTCCATTGAATTCAGGTTCAAATTTTCTCATTTTAAATCTTTCTATTAATAATTCTGGTATATCACCGAATAATTTTGATGCATCTTCCTTGTGAAGCAAATTTACTGACAATTTGGTACAACTCTGTACCTGATGTTTGAACATAGGGCTTTCCCCTGCTTGTTTTACATTCAACTTATTTTTACTTAAAATTTGTGATATTTAGGTTTGACAGTTTTATCGGTGATGATCATCCATATTTGACTTAATCTATTCTAAAACTTCATTTTCTAAATTCTTATATACTACTTAAACTATTTATCAACGTCCACTTGTGCCACAACCCTTGTCTTTGGTTCTTTTACATAATTTTGATAACTTAATCTAAATGACATTATACAGGTGTCTCCATATAAGTTTACCTTTAAGAAATTGTGTTGGGTATATTTTTAAATAATTTCTTTTGGTTTTAATTTCTACATCTCCACGGAAAGGCGTAGCGGGTGACAGCCTGCAATCGGGGCTACGACAGCTCCTTTCTGCGTGGTCGCATGACTTTCCCTAGCTTACCTCTCCGCTTCGACCGGCCTAAAAATTTATTGTGGGCGATAGTGGTTCCGTTTCAATACTTACCACATCCCTATCAATAACAGAATACTAAAATGAAGCACTGATTTTTCGATATACAATCATTGCTCTAACGTTTTACATCATACATAAACGCGAAGCACATGCGCACCACAATTTGTGACGGAAACTAAGAAAAGCAAGTTATCTTTTTGGAGCTAGCACCCTACTATACAACCCCTAAAAGGGTATCTAACGCGACGTACCTTCTTATACCGGCTCCCCTAGTCTATTCGACGTAGCGGTAGAAATACGGTGAATACCGTAAAATACCTTCAGCAGACGCGCACAAAAGCGACTAAGCTTTAGGACGCGATTTTATTATCAAATCGTGCTAGTCGCGACCGCGGCGACATCAAGAAGTGCGAATTATTGTGCGGAAAAACGAACCACCGCTAACTTAAAACGCTGACTACAACGACGACAGCAAGAAGGGGTTGTATGCGTCGCGGTGCTCACGGTAGATAAGGTGAAGTTGTAATGGTTTCGTACAATGTTATCGGGGGTGTACGGGAAAAGCGGATGACAATAAACAAAATTCTTTATTGCGCTCCTGATTGGTTGCCGGGACGCGTATCCATTACAAACAACGTCGGAATTATTGCATGGGCGTTCTACAGGCAATGTTTGTCGCAATTGACGGTACAAATTGTAACCGTCTCGGTTTTGTTAATGTAAGTGTTACAGCGGACGATTAACCTTACATATCGGTTTAATTTTAAATTGATTGAGGCGCTAACTTCACCTGGCTATTCTCTACTCACAATCTCTCATATATTTTAAAAAATACGCGTATGTTTGGGCCGGGAAATCTAAAATCTATAAATTGCCGGCAGCCATGTTGATCGTCGTTCTTTTTGATACATTGTCTTTGTGGCGTCTGCGTTCGCGTTCAAATTTTTGGCGCCTGAGTCTTCAGAAATGATTAATTTCTTGGCTTATGATCGAATAGATCAAAATGCGCTTAAAGGAATGGAGAATTCTGCAGTTCTGTAGACATACTCTCCAATTTACTGATCTATTAGAAGCTAATGTTTGCAATTCTGCGAATTAATTCTTCATCAACAGCTGTGATATCTGCTGTACAAGATGGATTTGAGAAAAACCTTCTGTGTTGCCATCATTACTATTTCCTGTTCCTTGTTGAGGTTGACTTATTATAATTCTAACCTTATTCATAAATCGTTCTTGGACATATTTTCTCTTGCTACTTCTCTTTTCTCTGGTCAGCAATTAGAGCCGCCCATTTCATAAATTATAGATTATAATAGCGACTATCTAAGCATGCAAACGTGGTATCTCCTCTAGTGAGTTTCGCACTAACAGCCGGAAGGTTATTCATTTCCTTAGGTTTAGCTAGGCACATCGCACTTATTGATGTTGACGCATTATCTGTTAATGTGCTACACACTTTCCCATTAATCATTGCAAGGTGTAATTGATAATTCACTTTAAATCGTTTGTCATGAATATCTATTTGCAAAGGTACTACAGAAGTAATTTCTGTAAATGTAAATAATGATGGCAAGGACTGTGGCGTGGAATCGGTAACCTCCACACCACATCTCTAGAGGTTTCTCACATCATTCATTTGAGAATCTGGATTATTCATATCCTCGAAACGGCCGTCCCGGATTTATTTATTAAACTTGTGTGGTGTTATTTATTAAACTCACACAGTGTATAGCTTTACATTCCAGACCACAAGCTTCTAGAGTGAATATGATTCGATTAGCACCTAACGTAGAACGCAAGATACTTACTCAGAGCGTTCAGCATCAAGTGTGACCCGTCATAAATTATAAATTGGCGAATATGTAGCACGCCTGGGGCGACTGGTTTGTGAATATTTTATCGGTGCATACGTGGAAATTATGCCTCGTCCGCATTGCATATTCTGTTCCAAAATTCAGCGAGAACCCAGGGTGGTGTAATTTTATACTATGAAATTTACGTGATAAATTTCGTGCTTATGTTATACGTAATTAGTTCAGCTAGATGTAATCAATACTCGGACGTACACGTTTTAGCATTAGAGTCCGAATCCCTAAATAGATTATAGGTAACTAGAGTTATGTATGCAGAACTAATAGTATTACTCATAAATAGATGAGATTTTGCATGCCGCTGTATAAGTTATCTTGCTAACTAGTGCAAGTATCCATTGTTTCAGATCGAATTCGTTTTAAGGCTGCTTGTTACGTTGTTTGTGTTGTTAATTCATATTCAGATTGTAGTTTTGCTCCATCTCGTAGTAGAGTATTTGGCCTTAAAAGTTGGTCAAAATTATTTAAAAAAAAAGGGTTCTACTGCATTCTTATTCGACCGAGTATTCCTTGGAGTTTTCGGGAATATATCGATAAGTTCTTTTATATCAACCCGGATCTATGAGGAAGTCATCAAAATCGTTGCCATGTTTGATTTACGCTACTTCAGGTTTGATCTGATTTCGACTATTACCGAATAAAAGATACCAATGTTCAAGTCACCAATAAACCTAAAGACCCAATCAATGAGCTTGTTACCAATCAAATATAAATCCTCAAAGCTCCAATTACTCTCGTAATTTATTTTTAAATGTCGAGCGTTTAATACTTTGACACCTCAGTGTACACTGCCACTGAAGATGCATACGACGGTAGATCAATAAATGGCCATGTCGGGAATGAAGAATTTTCCCAATGTTCCTGTCGTTTCTTTAACCCCTTCAAAGAGGATAAGATAGTGGAATCCAGCATCCGAATCCCAAAAAATCATGATCATGACCTATTCGGCTAAAAAGCAGAAAGCAAATGACCGAAGGATATTGTTTTTTTTTCTCCATTTAATACAAAAACACTAAACACGTCTTATACAAATTGATTCCAAAATCAAAACTAACCTATGAAATTGTCTGACGTTTTGTTGAAAGATATCAGTGAACCATGGCAATGTGAAGATCCCTCAGTCACACCGCCTACCTTCAAACACGAGTGTTTATTGATCCACTCTCGTAATATACATAGAAGAAACAAAAAGAAAAAAAAAAACAGCAACTCAGCAAAGTCACTAAAAATGAATGAAAAAAGAAACAATTCAATTTTTCAAAACCTATCTATTTCGAACTTTTGCATTATAACAACTTACTAAAAATAATATATGCAATCACTGCGTCATACGTAGACAACTTTTGGAGACTTTTTTGTGGATACCTTGTATAGCATTAATCAGGATTGATAGCACGAGCTTTGCGAAGAAATTACAAACAAGCCTTTACGAGGCTTATGTCGCATATTAAAAAGCTTTCGAACACAAATTAAATAAGTTATGTGGTTTTACGCACTTTCCAACTTTAATATCGTGTACATGTAATGGCAGTAATCCCTTTTATAAAGTTTTAATTCATAATACTTTTGTGAACACAATTTTCAAGAGATGCTGAAATCGTAAAATAGGAGCCTCTTTAATATGTAAAAAATACAGAAGTTTTTTTACATGAACATTAAGTAATTATTTTGCTTTTTGATATAAATAACGGTTCCCTAAAGGGCTTGATTTCTAAAACAATTTTTAGAGCTTTAGCCCATTACATTATCCGTATTTTACTATCTATTATAGATGGTTTCTATTGCCAGAGAATTAAGTAGGTATTATTTATAATTTTATTTTCCTCGCGATTTTTTACGCAGCAAGCCTTAGATCATTCCAACTCATTTTAGCTTTTCTGGAAGAAAATAGATTTTTAATTCCACAATATTTTGGTTTCGATTTTAGGCTATCCTAGATTGTTGGTAGGTACTACTCTGCTTTTCCTCAAGACATGTCGCTTTTTAAATCGTAAACCTGCAGTAAGTTTTGTTTATCCTTATTTAAGTTACGATGTCAAAGCTAAAAATTCGTTTATTATTGGAAATATTGGAAAGAACTTTTGAAAGTGAGAATTAGGAATATGATATTAAATCTTTCCGCAGAAAATCTTCATCGCTCATTATGTTTTTTTGTAAAATAACTTTATTTCTGCCAATAAATGAGCGGGCATTTTCAACGTTCGTTCATCTCATTTCACAATTGCTCAAAACTCGTGAAACTAGAAGAATAAGAAATGTAATAAGTCAATCTATTATTTTAATCCCTTCTTATAACCGGCAAATTTCTAAATCCGAAAACCAACCTACAACATTCACATCGCCAGAACACGTAAACTTAAATGTAGTTGTAAACACAATTCCGAATGGGAAATCCGGCGAACTGTAACATCTGCCGTGCTGCATATGGTAAGAAATTAAAGTGCTGCGCGCGATACGCTTAAAATATCCCTTTGCATGAAGGTTGAAAACATCGAAAGCACCCTTAACCTAATGACTGCGTAAGAATATGCCGTCTTTCGCCGTCGCTTAATGTCTCGGCGTTTCCGGGGGAGGGCGTACTCAGGTGATATGAAAGTTCACTCAAAGATGTTCGAATTATATACATTTCTGTTAAATACTTCCGTGTTTTAATGTACGTAAGTGCGACGAAAAAGAAATGGAAAGACGGGAATATGAATTTGGATTTTAAGGAATGGTGAAAGAAATGTTAGTGGATTCAAATGATAAATCCTTTGCTTTATGCTACTAAAAGTCCGCGTACGTTAAGAATGTTGCATAACTCAATAATCATTTCGTCCAGTTAACTCAGTCATAACATGTTATCGTATAATTAAATTCCCAATAAGCTACTTTATATATGAGATTATCGGAAAAATAGGTGCGTCTCTTTGGGGCTTCTATAATATTTAGTCGTGTTAAAATTCAGCTAAAACCAGCTCAAAGATTAGTCGGTCCAAAATAATTCATTCTAATACGGAGCAAAAACAACATTGCCGGGATTCAATGAAAATTAAAACCAAACAAGTTTCAATTGGGGACGCTACGCCTTTAATCGGATTCTGCGGTAAATTGACTAATACAACAACCGAAACTCCGAGTCATATTACCGGACCGGATTAAATTGTTTATTTTTGCAAACAAGGAAAATATTAGTTTTGTACGTAGATGGACGTGCTCTTTGAAAATTATTTATCCCAACACAGTAAGAGTATTAAATTTAAGACCTATCGAGCTCAAAACGATATAACTCGCTTTTAAAGACCTGGAGATATTAAATTATGAAATTGATCGGGAGGAGAGGCACTGAGATTGTACGAATTTTGCCGGGTAACGTCTTCTTTTGGACTGGGAGCTTTTGGTGTTGATTGATGATTGTTGTAAAATACTTTCCCGTTTTTTTTTTATGGTTTGCTTAATACGTTATAAAATAAGGGAAGTTATTCTAGGCCTAAGAAACACCCGAAAAGTGATCCGGAAAATCATTGACGATTAGCTGCCCTTCCTAACAAATTTCGTTTGGGTTCAAAAAAAAAACGACCAAAAGCTTTTCACATCCGAAATTAATGATAACCCAACATTTAAAATATACGTGAGTTACGCCCCTTTTCTTCTTCCTCAAGTTCTCTAAATCGATATGATAATTTAACAATCTCATCAGAATACCAAACGGTCGTAATGCTAAACAACAATGACCTCCTTGTTGTCTCTCTCTCTATTCATCGGTGACTCGTAAATTCTCTTTAGAGACAATATTCACACTTATCGGCGATAATAACGCTTCACCAGAACTACGACATATTGTCCAATACGTTTAGCATTCAGCTAACGACGTTACAAGAGGAAACGCCCGCCGCCCCGTAATCAGAGCGGTTGCGGTCGGGATTCAATTGGTAATCAGGCGTAGTTCGCAGAATTAATGCAAGATGCACCGCATGCTACGCGTATCGATAGCCATGAATCCCGCGGCAACAACGACAACCGTCAAAATGTCGGGCAGCCGACCAAATGTAATTTACCGGTCGCTTGTTAGAATCAGTATGTTGCTTTTGCGGCGGAGGCGCTATTAATGCCACTCATCCACGGTCACTGGTTTAGAAGCGACGGAATATAATTACAATTTTCGACAGCTATTGCGGCCCAAACTGAATCAGCAGTTACTAAATTTCAGGAAACCACTGTGTTATAATAATGCCAACGCTAGAGGAATGGTTCTGCATAAGGATTAGCTACATGAATGTAAGTATGTATTATATTTGAAGTACTGCAGTGCCCAGCGCCGAGATAAAATTGATGATTGGATTTGTCAGTTAAAGATGTTATTACGCCTTACTCTTCACTAGCTGCACCAAGATTTTCCGGAAAGTAGTCTAAATGCAAATCCAGGAAATGTAGTTTTTGATATCTCATTTCTTGTCCAACATATTCTTGACAAAATTTTGAAACTCTGAATCTTTCTTGTTTCCAAGGATATTTTTCATAACACAACTAAAGGCTTTGCATGCTTCAAATGTTTCATCCTTCGCAAGTTTTCTAATATCCGACCCGACAAATACGCCTTCCTTTAACTTCGCGTCTGACAATCTTGGATCAACTAAACTATCACCTACTTCCTGGTCGTAAGGTATTCCTTAACGGCCAACCGTTTTTTATATTATAAAATGTCAAGTGGCCCCATTCGCGTGGAAAATTTAGTATAACCACCTCGCTGGCCGAAAAGCAGAGAGAGTACCACCAAGTCCTCACAAAAGACGCAACAGTATTACTTGTAGCTCATTTTAGAAAGAATCAGATCAAGATTTTCATACCATTCTTTTAAATGCACAGAGTGAGACACTGGCAACGCGGCATATTTATTTTCACTGTGAAGTGAAACAGTGCTGAGGCCTTGAAGAATCTGTAAACAGTCTCGGATCATCTACCTTACATGTAACGTTGAATCTGAATTCCATAAGTCCAAGTACAAGGAACGAAGCTTGTTTCCCTAATAATTAATTCTGATTGTGTGAACACCATCGTCATCAGTAGAAATACTGGGAATTGATACACCTTCCTCGAAACTTTCTGGAGGCGAAGAGACATAATTTTTGGTCCGTGAGGCACAAGACCAATCGCTGCTCGAAGATTTAGTTAATCAATTTCCTTTTTATTTTTTAAATTAAATCCCTGGAGCATGCGACAACAAAAGTAATTCTCGTTGGCTTGATTTTGGTGCTTCCTCCAAATCATGAGTACTCCTATGTGAAAAGGTTTTCTTTCCTTTAAATGAAACACCCTGTATATATTTTTTTATATTCTAATAGAGCACGATATTTCTCATATACGATTCAGTAAAAGCATTCTACTTATTATTAGGAAAGTTAATTCTTTTTCGTGATTAACATCTATTATTGATATTTTCACGTAATCTCAACGCAAAAGTGACCACCAGCGAACGACGATGCCTGCCCTTTGACGTGACGTAAAATTCGGGTAATACCTACTATACCGTTAAGGTTGGCAAGGCTACCAAGCACCACGACCCGACACACGAGCGTTAATTATCAAATATCGCGTCTATAAATAGCTCTAGTTCGCAAAAGGGAAGTGAGACCATCAACCCTCGATTTACCTTGGGCTCGATGACTTCAGACAACACAAACACCCAATGCGGATCATGCTTTTAGTCACCCTACTTTCTCTTGAAAGTGCGTGTTGCCATTTTTGCACACCCTCCATCTGTGAATGATGTGCATTCGTTACTGTGCCTTGTTGAAGTAACAAGGAAGGGGCAGCTTTACGAAACATCAACACTTTCCTGTGTCTTATATTGTAGGATGGTGCGATTTTTTTTTAGTTAAAATGTTATTTTAAGATTTAGATTCTTTTTTGAATATCCAATACACTTCAAAGCGAAACCAAGCCTGAATTATTTTCTAGAAATTAGTTTTTTCAACAATTTGTTTTATTCCTTGGTTAAAACCAAATTCTATTGTATTTTCTCCGCAAACTGGTTGTAGTTAGGTTAAAACTGGTAAAATAATTAAAAAAATATGTTCAGCAAAACAGGCGTTTACGAATGTGACGGTAATCAAGCCCCACGTAGAAACCCTAGATAATTATAAATTTCATCAAGTCAACACCACCTATCAATTATTCAAGCTGTACGTTTGACGTCGGATCCCGCGGTATCGTTTTAATTAATTCCTGCTGCCCGAAAGAGGGCGCCCGGGAGAGTAAACAGTAACCGGAGCCGGATCCGAGACAGATTCAAGTTCATTAACATTATTTGAGAAAATTATTTCGTTAAACGTAAATTTTCCCTCGCACAATGAAACCCGTTTAAAGCCCTCGCAAGCCGAAAAAACTCCGTAATTAGCGAATAACCTCCGGAGAAATGTCGGTGTTCTTTCATGGAAGTTTAAGTACATATTCGTGAAATTAACTCCGGTTGGAGATTCAACGTGATGTTTTTATTAATTACTTCCGGGAAGCAAAACAAAGCAATGATTTATTTAATACAAGCATGTATTATTATTGAATTATTTCATTAATTAGTGTATATCCGCAGGTATCGAAGATCTAGATATCAAAAGAATTTTATTTCATTAATTACGTTAGTAGAAAAAGGAACAGGGAATGTTCCAAACAAAATGAAAGTCATTAATAATATTATCCTAATGCTTAATATAACTATTAAGTGAATAAAAATATAGTTTTATCGACATATCACCGGCGCCTCCGCCAAATTCTATTGCAATGATTTGCAATCTGCAAATATTAACATATTTGTATGTATTAACTAAAGATTTTAGTTATGTGTTAATTGTATTGTCACAAGCTAGGTTTCAATTGTATTTCCTTAAAAACAAAATTTAGGACCGTTTGTCTAAGATTTTTTGAATTTATTATACAACTTATACAAATTGAGTTAACAACAAAAATCAATAGAAATTGAATTTTCTGAACCAAAGGATTTCCTTTGTACAGCAGTTGTTTGCCACAACTAACTGTTTCTTCCAAGTTATACCGCATTATACGACGTTTCGTGCTGAACATATTGGGACTTATTGTAAACGCTATTTCCTTAATAATCTACTAGTTTTTAATGTAATAAAACCATGTTTTAGCCTATTGATGGTATTTTTATTTGAATTAATTGGATCCTTGTATTTGGACAAAAGGAGAAAAAATCATGTCTAAATGTATTTATTATTGTCTTTAAATATCGCAAAAATCTTTTAATCAGAAGCAATGTAAGAATTTTAATAATTAAGTAGAAGGAAGATAAAAATAAATAAAATTAAACGAATATTACGAACAACATTTACATGTACTCTTATCGTATACTAATAACGAATTACCATCGAAAAAGTTATTATTATTTTTTAATAACGAAGCAGGATTTTCCCAATTAATTAATACCCTGGCAGATTTGTGTTCACGTGCTCTCACATTTTATAATGTTCACGCACCGTTTGAGCTTCGATTCTCATTTTATATATTCAACCTTTGACCTTTATTCTCTGGCGTTAACCTTTCGAATTTCACAGTTAGTTAATCCTTTTTTTCCCTCCGTACAATACTTTGGATTTATTAAAAAAATCAATGGCACAGTCACGACGAAGTAGCAGGTGCACTGTTTTATTTCATTTTCAAGTATTTAATAGGACCATTATATTGCGTGGAAAATTGATGCAAAAATTAATTTGATACAAAAGCCCATTAATCATTCCCCTGTTGTTAATACAGAACAATAATTGGTCCAATTTATTTCGCATAATAGAACAATGTTTTAGCTTAAAAGACATTCGCTGATAAGTAAACGTATTCCGCTCTACTTCTTCTATGATGTAATCTTCGCTTAATATCTGAAAGTTAATTTAAAAGCCACATTAATCATTCAATTATGCGTCTTTAAGATGAAAAGATCATCGTGGCCCCTTCATCAACATTTATCGTTGGCTGTTTCATCGTACATAACATCCTGGCAATTAATGGGCAACAGGAATACAACCTAAGGCAATAGCCATTCGAGCTTATAAAGCAAAATTTGATTCATTGATGTACCCCGCTGTTAAGCGCATTTGAGCCAAGTGCCTCTTCATATTTTTCCAACGAGGAAGCATTTTGTCATTAGGTGATTGTTCAAAATCAATTGATGGATCTTGAATATAAGCTTGATTGAAGTTTTTCTACAGTTTCGTACATCTGTACATGAGTTGCACGTTGTTGATTTAGTCAAAGTGCTTAAGATATTGGATGCACTCCGTAGCAGTACTTCCCACACATATTTCAGCACAACATTTAATATTCGCCGGCACAGTAGGAACTTCCACATTTACTGCTGAAGAATCATGGGAATTAATTTCTTTAGCTACTTCTTGGTTCCTAGTGGGAATTCCTCGCATAGCATCCCATTTGCTCGCATCGCCAAAACGACACTTTCACAAAAATATGCAAAAAGGCTGTTATAAGTAAACAAACTCTTCTTCTCCTAACAAAAAGAAATCAAGTTCAATTGAATAAATTTCTTACTTAACTGAATCTTGAGAAAATGTCCGTATATACGAGTATATTGTGATATCTATGAATGTATATATACCCTCTAAATTTATTTTTTCTTACGCTTACCTGCGCCAAGGCAGGAACGATTCACCGTATCTGATATCGAAAAGCGATATCTGCACGATTCAGACTTTGAATCTCCGCTAGCACATACAGGGCATGGATTCGACAGTTTGTTCAGCAAATATCGGTATATTTCCGTCAGACGCAGGTACACCGAACCGTAAATCATATTCCGCCGAGTTCAAAAATGCAAGGTGCAAGTTCGGATATACTTCTTTATCCCGATCCCAAGTCGGCCGTGTTGGTGGCTGGCCTTACCACCCACTTCCACCAGACGTGACGCGAAACAAACTGTTCCTGGGAAAGTTTTCGCTCCTAAGTTGTAAGAAGCTTTTATTAAAAATCGATGTCGTGCACGAAGCCGAAGGTATTCATTTCGTAGAGTGCAATTGATATATGCATAGTGAGAGAGTATGCGAGTTCGGTAGCGATGCAGACGATGGGGTGCGAGATATTGCATGATTTCCATGCCTTACCAGTGGTAGTATCAGCGGGGAATATCGTGAATGATGAATATTGTAGGTTTCTTTACGATATATAGAAAAGGTTCACGTAGTGAATACGGGTATGATAAGCGAAAGATTTTTGGATTTTTATTATACTTCGTGCAATACAAATAAATTTGACAGCTCGACCTAATGAAATCCAATACGTAAAAAAATGCTTTACAGAAGAATGGATACGACCAGAAAAAACATGCAAAGACCGCTCAGAAGAAAGGAGATGTAAACAACAGAACCACAAAAATTATATAGGGAAGAAGAACATCATCCCACGGTACAACACAGTAAGAAGAATGAATTGATCCCCCCTAAAATCATGTCAGGTTTTGCCGACTACTTTGAAGACGTATACACCAAATCTGATGAGCAAACGATGCTATAGTAATTGCTGTAATGGATTGTGTATCACTGAGGTTTAGAAGAAATGTCAGAGTAGCTTATTAATGGGCTTTGGTAGAGTCCCAGGCTTACTTTTTCGGGATTGTGCTTGGATGTTTATTGTCCTAATGTGTAATGTTTACAATTTCATGTTAGCAGAATGTAAATTTCTTGAAGTATGGAATATTTGGAAAGTATGTCCCGTGTTTAAAACTGGAGATAAGAAATTATCGTCATATTTTTATTTTCCATAATTTTTCAAAAGCGTTTGAGTCTATAGTATGCGACTACATATATACCTGCGTGAAAACTGCGCTATCCTCATTGGACGGAAGTGGAATAATGTATTATTGCCATATGGCAACCAAATATACACTAGAGCTATTACGGTTGCATAAACACAGGCGTAAGACATCCTAGTCCTAGGTCTTAAAAAAAATTACGGCATTCAAGCAACTGTTATTTTTCAAATGCTTTTTACGTGAAAATCTATCATGTATAAAATCTATCGCTTATAACTTTAAGCAACATCTAACAACGCTTACCTTCAGTGTAAAGTAGTGCATCCAATCGTTGTATAGAGAGACAATCTAGGCCGGACAAGGGTCTCTCCGAGTGGCTCAAGAAGGTCCCCGGACCGACGTTCCATAAATCACGATCTCTGTCCCTCATTGACGGTTATCTAAAAGCATAATACAAATCGTGCTGTTAGCTATTAGTTGGGACAGATTTGCGTGAAGATTTAACACTAATATATAACGTGGGCTTTCTGCGTATGGAGATTTACAGTCTCATCTATTATTTAATATTCTGTTATGGGGAGAAAATTGATTTTCGCGTAATATATGACTTAGATGTTGTCTATATCTATAATTAATTATATTCCCCATAACACGAGATTTACAAAATAAATTATTGCACAATTCGAAGGTTTACAATGGAATATTAAAACATATTGTACAGTAATTAGATGTGTTACATGATAGTAGTTAATTACAGATTAATTCGCATAAAATAAAAGAAGTATGCATAGAGTGTAAGAAATAATTATTTTAAATATTTATTTTCCAACGTCAACTTTGTTATACTAAATGGAATATATAATTTTGCAATAAACTTTTGCATTCACCTGAAAGATGTTTAGCAATTTTGTTTTTTTATGTGTATTTCATTTGTTAAATTATGAATAAAGTTCGCCACTTTCCGTGCGCTTCACAGGCGTCGGTATGAGAGTGGTCTTTCAGGTAATATATGCGTAAATTTATACTTCGCATATTAGACTATGCGATAGACGGGGGGACACGAGGCGACCTTGTTACCGATGTAAGTATAGAAGTAGAGAGATTTATTTTATCTGGAAGAATGAAACGTTCATTCGGCTTTCTGCTATTAAAGCAATATGCATAAACATACGAAAAATGCGAATATACAGCAGCGTGGTATGTATAAATAAAATCGCTAATGTATGAAATCAGTGATTTCAGAGCTGTGTTGCGTGTGAGAGGTGGAGTACGCGACAGAGAAAAAAAAGCATTTGCCGTTTTAAGCGTCTTCCGTAAATATCGCAAACTAAACATTTAATTTTTATTTTTTTTTTTCACTTATCGACGACATTTTATTACGTATAACGTATATGCAGCACTTCGTTACGCTCGCGTGTATTCCAACCGGCCGCCAAACACATACTGAATGCGTTACTACTGCAAGCGAATCACACACCCCAACGACCACTCCCGTACCGACGCCTGTAAAGCGCACGGAAAATGGCGAACTTTAATTATGAATCTTTTATTTTTTACATTAGAAAATTATATTGAGGACCTCTACAGATTTAGGAATCTTCCTGTAGTTTGTAGTTTATATTAAGAACAATATTCGTTTTGCATCTGCCTCTCACACTACTTATGTATATTATCCTGCAATTGGCTTTTTTCCGCTGTTGAGTAATAAATTATAATTATTATTATTTATAATAATATCAAATATAGGTAAATAATAGAACATCATAATCTTCTAATTAACCAGCTACGTAATCCATTGTACATTTACAGCAATGACTCTTAACTTATTAAAAGGTTACAAAACGCGCTAGGTAATCCTATATCAAAAAGAATATCTCGGAAGTGTACGGTGATCTATTCATGCACGTGTGCATGTCGGTAACATGTAAGATAATATTATCGGGCGCACGAAAGCGTATTACCTACAACATTGCGCACAAGGATCGATCCGATCCTTGAACAACAGTTATCCCTCTACGTGCACGCATTAGCATATCGTCTTTATTTCCGATGCGACGGTGCAGTTCACTTCGCTGACTAATGCATTCAATTTACTGATAGGTATAGATAGATGTGCGCCGGAGAAAACGGACTATTAATCCGTGCCGCCGACGTTGTCGGAGAGAACGACTGCTCGGTTTGAACTACCGCGACCTGCCTTATTATACGCCTGACCCTAAGAACGACGCGATGCGGCGATGTTCCCGTTTGGCGCGAAACGAAATTACCATATACCGAGCTTACAAATTCATAGAGAAATAATTATTCGAAACGATTGTTTTCGAAGCCGTCCTTCACATTTACTGAACAACTAATTTGATTATATAAACAAAAGTATTTCAAACGTTATAATTACTCGCGGTTTATTTCCTGATAATAAGCAAGCCTGTTAAGAAATTCCGGAGATACCATTTCCAAGGCTTCACTACGGATTAATTGCAACTGCTGCAAAGTAGTTGATCATCTAAAGATGAATTTAAAGTAAGCAAAAACGTGAAGAGTACATCATCTACTGGTGATCGTCGGGGTGAATGAGATTTCGAGCATCAGATCAAGCAAGAAGCAAATCAGCGAAGTTAGCACTAACTACGAAGAGACAAAGTTTTGGAATTAAAACACCACACTGGCACATAAATTGAATTTTACAATAAAATATAAGAAAACGGGAAATAGCTTACTCTTGGGCTAATCTTAATCAAAATAACAATTCTTTTTGGTGTACACTGCCGTTCAGAGAAATTCGGTCGGCTGGTAAAAAAACATGAAAAGGTTACAGAAACAAACGAAACTAAAAACAAAATGCAATTTTATTGTTTGTACAGGTAAAAAAGACAAAAATAAATAAATAAAAAGTTATTCTGGCCTAATATCACATACTGAACATTATATTTTTTTTTTCATCGAAAAAACCTCCTTTGCTGTTAATCACCGCTCGAACTATTCTAGGCATTCTTTCGATAAGTTTTGTTAAAACGGATTGTGGAATATTAATCCATTCATGTTGCAGAATATTCCATAATGTTCTTGTGAAGTTGGGCATATTTTTCGGATCCTCCTGTCCAGTTCATCCCACAACAACTCTATAGGGTTCAAATCTGGGCTTTGTGGGGGCCATGTCATTACTTTCAGGGTGTGCTGTTATTCTTGCTCCTTTAGATAGTTCTTACACACTAACGCAGTGTGTTTTGGGTCGTTGTCATGCATGAATGTAAAGTTACGGCCTATTAAACGCAATCCTGATGGCACTGCATGATTCTGGAGTATTGCAAAATAACTTTCCTTCCTCAATACACCCTGCATTCTGCATAAATCTCCCGTCCCAGCAAAGGAGAAACATCCCCACACTAACACAGAACCACGCCCTTGCTTCACTGTTGGCACAATGCAGTCCGGGATCACTTTTCGGTTTTAGATCTTTGGACATAAACTCGTCGATTTTGCCCAAAAACCTCAAACTTTGACTCGTCACTCCAAAGCACGTGTTTCCAATCATCTAACGACCAATCCAGATGAGAACGGGCCCACTGTAGCCGTTTTGCTCTGTTGCCCCGACGTAATAAGGGTTTTCGAATGGCAATGCGTCCATGAAGGTCCGCTTGTTGAAGTCGACGTTTTACCGCACTCGCCGAAACTTGTTCTTCACGGCCGCGATTGACTTCGGCTGCTATTTGTGGCGCTGTTAATTTTCTATTGCGTTTGCTTAATAATACAATTCTCAAATCTTCAGCTTTTGTTGTTTTCCTAGATGCTCCAGGACGAACACGATTTTCAATAGTTCCAGTTGTCCGATATCGCTTTATGATGTCATTTACCGTTGAACTTTTCATATTTATTTTTTCAGCAATTTGTCGCCCCGAATATCCTTCTTCAAATAGCGTAATAATGCGTGAACGTTTTTCTACACTGGTAGGCTTGCCACGTGCCATTTTGAAGTAAATTTGTTTAAAACGTTCGCGCAAAAACGAGAGATGCACACCAACACATGTTTAACAGTAAAACGAAGCAAATTTATATCTTTACGCCTGCGATAAATAAACAAGAATGATACTGCGGTATATTTCCTAAATGTATTGTTTGTTAATAATCACCAAACGACCCGTTTCAAAAGATCGGTACTTCCGAGAAATTCTTGGAATGATAATAAAATGGACTTTATTGTGGTTGTCGCAATATTTCTACTTTACATAATAATTTGTGGCTTTAATCCCTTAGAAAAGAGTGTATGCTTAATATTTTTCTAATTTTATGTATTAATAATTGTATACAGTGTGATATAATAGATTTTTATTGTATGACCGAACTTCACTGAACGGCAGTGTATATACATGCTCTTGCTACAATGCAAATTACTAGGCAGATACAAAAAAAAATTAGTAAAAGTATTCCTCGAAATGAACCTAAACAAACACAATAGTAAACCGGTATGTACCTAAAGTGTATCTTCTTTCAAACAGTCATAGATACATATATAAACTTATGTAGCCAATAAAAAGACGTTATTTTTTTTTGTGTGTACGCGAGGCTGAACACGAGTTATTTAATCGCAAAGAGCAAATAGAACGAACATTAGCGGCTAGCTTACCATGCCATCGACCGATATTAATATGACTAAATACCTAGTACTCAGTAATTGAAACCACACATTAATCTTTGGTCATGCTTATGAGGAAATATCAAATGGTACCATTATTATTATTATTATTTCTGTGTAGCTTTTATCTAGTTTAGTTAGTAGTTTTCCGGTTTCCTAGGATGTCGCCCGTAGGACAAATATTTCATGCACATTACAGGATCATAATGGCAAACAGTTACGTTGATAGATTTCTTCACTACTAACAATAACGGACAGAACTGTGCGCGAATTATTGATGATAATGAAAAATTATTTGACAGGTATTTCAACAATTCGATCCGTGTGCTTTGTCGTTTATTTAATTCTTGTATTTCTTTTGCTAAAAGATATTTTCAGAACTTAAGCAAATCGTATAGTTTGAGGTAAGTTTTTAGAAGGTAAACAAGTATACAGATGCCCAAAAATTTTTATGTAGGTTATAATTCAAGACGACTTAATTCTCGTTGGCAAAAGTTGATTTATCGTATTTCAAGAAAGAAAAACAAAACCAAAAACTCCTTTAATATCCGCTGATGGGGCCCAAGAAGTAAATTACAATTGGTTAATCACTACCAAAATAGTCTTGACTTTTACCCGGATATTAAATAATGTAAAGATAAAACGTATAGATTTATAAGCATCCGGAAACTTTTCCTTATAGACCTTCTTAATACTTCTTAATAATAATAATAATTGTCTAATAACTGGTTCATTTTTACAACGATTTTTTTTTATCAACACGCCTTCTCAAAAAATGTATTTAACACAATCTATTAAATCCTTCCTTTCCTCCTTTTTTCCTATTCATCTCCTACAATACAATAAAAGTGAAGCGCTAAACCAAATTACAATTTCGACTGACCGAATTTCGTCTATCTCTTGCTCTTTCCGTCTGCCGTTCCTTTTTTTTGCCGCTTCTCGTTGTCCGATTATCCAAACGGGTTTCCGCATCGATATCAGGACCAAATGCAGCGCGGTAGGAGAGAATCGGAGACTTAATCAGCTGGTCCAGAAGCTACATACGAGAGAAGGAGGTCAAAATTCACGACTACGGTCGGTCAATCAACACCCCGGGCTACGAATTCGAGTTCAAGATTTACGTTCTTACGAAACGGTTTACTGTTAGTCGAAACCTTCTTGAATGAATATCGTCGGTGAATATAATGGTGAAATAAACCTACATAATATACGGGCATGTACACTACCGTCCATTGAAGTTTGCCCAAGTAATGAAAGCTTAAAGAATCAAAAAAATATTTTTTTTTCTCGTCAAAGAATCCACGCTTTATATTGAGAACTGCTTGAACAATCCACGACATCCTTTCGATTAATTTTCTTAGTGCATCGCCTGGGATGTGACTCCATTCTTATTGGAACAAAAATCAAGGGTTGCTCCTTAGAAGTAGGATCAACAATTCGGATTCTTCTATCCAGCTCATCTCACAGTAGGATTGTAATTTGGACTCTACGGTGGCCATGTCATAATTTATGAAATGCTTGTTTCTTTTTGCTCATTCAGATACTCTGTACATATTCGAGCTGTGTGCTTCGGATCGTTGTCGTGTATAAAGTCCACTATTCTGCCATCCAGGCCCACTGCAGCCTTTTCAGTCGGTTACCCCAGCGTAGCAATGGTTTATGGGCTACCATGCAACCGTGTAAATTTTCTTCTGCTAGCCGGCGTTTGACCGAGATAACTGAAATCAGATACTGACGTCCGCCATTGAATTGACTCGCTATTTCTCATGCAGTTTTTCTTCGATTGCTTTTACTTATTAATTGCAATAGACCATCTTCTGGGCTGGTTATTATGAACGGACGGTCACGATGTTACATATAACCTGCGCGGTTAGATAGAAACAGGAACTAAAATCTCACTAAACCATTCTGGGTAGGGACGAGGAGAGAGAAGGGACGCAATCTGCTTGGCCCCATCGATAGATCGTGACATAAATAGATGATAGTAATTGGGTGCAAAGCAATTGGATATTCCGGGTCATAAAATATGTAATTAAATTTCTTATTCGTAATACCTTGATTATTTATGTTGCAGCTGTGCTTAGCGACAAGGTTATGATCGTTGAATGTAATAAAATAAATTACGGCATTGTAAAACTTTCTCCTTTGGCCAAACTTCCGAGGACGGCAGTGTATGTTTAATTTGATTAACATAATATTTATCACTTTATAGATAGACATTATTGTGATTAATAAAAATTACATACTTATTTAGAAAGGCAGATCCAGAAGGTTAATATTTAGAACAAATACCTATTTAATATTGCCAAGTATTAGGTATTATAGTGTAATACAATGAATCTGTACGTGCGTAAGCACAGATTCAATGTAATGCGGAATCTCGTTCCAAGGAAGATTAAATTTGTGTGCCACAACGAATACCGTAGGCGGAGATTGGCGATTATATGTTGTTTACAACACACAGGCAGACGTTGAGTAAGTTTTGTGATGATTAGCGTGTCAGTGGATCAACAACATATGCCGAGAAAGGTATATGGACGTAATTCCTCACATTTACTCATAAACATCGCAGAATTGGTAAAAAATTTAAAATAGATTACGCCAAAAAGAATTCTGTTCGAAATTATAGATTAGTATTTCGTACAATTGACGTTGCAAATTGTTTACAAAACATATCGAATAGGTTACATCTGCAAATAATTACAATTCAACGATTATTAATTGATAAAATTTCACTTCGACATGCCTAAACGTACACTGAGACTTATGCAAAGATTTTATATTAATTTAGAAGTTTTGGGAAAGAGAAGATGAAATATAAAAGAAGTAATTGTCCGTTTTCGAGACTACCATCATTGGCTGGATCCTTCTGCCACCCACGCTCCAAAGATAATGAACCAGAAAAAAGGAATTTTCTTTTAGAAATTGAGCTTTCTACCACTAGAGAGATCTCTACTTTCGATAGGTGGATAAAATGAAGTCATCAGATGAGATGCGTGAGACGTTAGTTAAAACATTACAGAATATATACAATTGCATTCAAAAGACCTCCCCTCTTAATAATGCAAACTAGCTAAAATGAAAATTTATGACGATTATGCAAAAATAATACGTATACTGATTATTGACGTATTTTTAAAGAATTAAACTGGCATGAAGTTAATTATCGATCTATTGGCATCTACTCAAACAGTCAAGGGGTGATAAAAGCACCGAACTCCGCACAAGCGAAAGCGAACTAAGGTGAACCCGATCTGGGTACCAGGACATGAAGGGCAACGAGGGAATTTCAAGACAGGCGAATTAGCCTGAGTAGGCTCGTTAACTGCCCACAAAAGCCCAAGGATTGATTGGACATATCCCCACATTTACAACGGACCTACTAAGCAGGGACAGGAAATCCGTTAAAATAACAGTAGTTCTGCTAACAAGACCCTGCATTCTCAAAAAAAGTATGAGCAACCTTGGCCTGATAGAGGAAACAGCATATACAGTCTGTTAGGCTAAAGAAGAGATTGCCTAGCACTGCCGGAATACGTGTCGTGAAGAATTCAGGTCCATTGATCACATATTGGGAGGCAATACCGCAGTTGGTTTGAAAATTAAATGAATGATGATAATATCCTTGACAAATCCTTCTTCTCAGATGAAGCTTGATTCCACTGCATCGTTTTTATTAATAAACAAACGATGTGTACGTTGTCGAGTGAAAATCGACAAAAAAAAACGATTACACTCTAAAAACGTTGGTGTTTGGATAGTGGGTTCTAGGTTCTATTGATATTAATCTAGAAGCTTTTGCTTAATTTGTACTGTAATAAATATATTAATAAATAAAATTATTGGATAGAAATGATCTACAATTTTTGTTTTATGCTTTTATTCTTATCGCTCTCGCTTGTCCTACAAGCAATAGAATTGGAAACCAATGCAAAAGATGCTTATGCTGATAATAACATTAGCTAGTTCAAAGCACCAACAGCGCCGCGACATCGTGGGAGGTAAGCGCCCCAAACATAACTTCCAACCCCCTCCCGCTCTCTTGCCTGTCATGTAATAAGATAATAAATATCGTCGGGCGTACGATTAATCTTGGTATCAAGCGCACAGTAATTCATGTTATCTTTTAGTGTCGTTCGTCGTCATCCCACCATCCAGCGGACGAACGCACGGCCGGAGCATTGCGGGGAACTCAGAAATGGACGTGGTAGAACATCACAATGCTGATGACACGCAGCGATCGCTAAGATTGAATTGTGAAAAATCACGGACAAACAACGCGGGCTCTGTACCTATGCTCTATGGGTCGTCGGTCGCGTCCCAGGAAAAAAATAGCGATCGTAATCGCCTGGGAGAACGATGATAAATAATTTACGTCGATGCAGAGTTACATACGCAGTTAACTTTGTGTCGTGTAACAAGGAAATGATTTTTCAAATGGCACATTGTTGACTTCTAGGGTGTGTTTGTTGGCGCACTAATTGGACCAAAATGAGAAGATTCTTGTATTACTTATAGGTTTTCTAGCATATTGAGCATGAAATTTTAAATCTTTCTAAAAGTTACCATAAACTTTCCAATTTGAAAAAATTATTAAATAAATAAAATAAATTGTTTAAAATATACGCTAATACTTTTGCTTCTAATCAAAGTATACGACAAACTTTACATTCGCAGCAGTGAGAAAACATGGCAGTTGAATAATTATGGATTTATTAATGCGGTTGTATCGAAAAAAAATCGAAATAAGGTATATTTCAGTGTACATACGCCGTCATTAAATATCCATACGAAAGATAACGGTTACAAATAGATTAATTTATTGCGAAATTGCTCCTTATTGTAGCACATTTATGTGCGTATATTGAAAGCAAACGTAAGCAAATTAGCGTAGAAGTAAATCTCCGAATTGACACGTCTTATATGCATACTATAATTACGAGTTTCAACGATATGGTTCTCCTTTCACATTATGTGTATGTGCAACATTAAACTTTGCAAGTGATAGTGAAAACGACCCGTTGCATAGTAAATATATTGGTCTTATAAGAGGTTTATGGGTTTTAATAACAAGAAAAATTATTTATAAAATGATTTATTTTACGTTGATATGATGCGGAAAGACTTACGAGAAACTTTCTGTAAACATTTTTTTAAAATATATTTCGGAGTTCTTAAAGAAAGTGTGCAGCTGGTGGAGTACACTAAGAGAAATTCTTGATTTTGGAATATATAAAGATTAGTACCAAGATACCAGGTTCACGTGTCTTTGTTGAATCAGGCATGACAACAGCCAGTCCGTTGTAGCTTTAAAAGTGCCTACGAGGGTAGTCTGAAAAATATCCACCCCGCACAGAAACAAGTACTTTTTTTTGTCAAATTCAGTTTTATTTCTCGACATAGTCTCGTTGTAGGTCTACCCAATTTTCTCATCGATGCTCCCATCTCTTTAATCGGTCAAAAAAATGGTTAGCATTTTGTCCTGCTAAGTAAGCGTTTACGAATGTGATGGCTTCTTCATTCGATTAACATCTCCTTCCTCAATGAAACCTTCAGCTTAGGAAATAGAAAATAGTCGCTAGAGGTCAAAGTTGGTGAATGAGGTCGAACCCCAATTCGTGAACTTTTGCCTTTCGGTGACCAATGCAGTATGAGTCGGTGGGTTGTTATATATGCCACATATTTACATTTATCGTAACTCTGTATATTACTGCTGTTGGAAATGAAAGCTATGAATTGATAAGATCCGGAAAAATCGAAAGAGAAATCGTTTAACGAGGTGATGGAGCTTATGACTAGTCATCTGCAACCATGTCAGCATTAGTTAGAAATCGGGGGTTCCAATCATGGACCTCATAAGCAATGCTCAGCTTTAATTTAATTAAATTTAATTTGACGGTTCGAAATTCGGTTCTTTTCCATGTTTATAGGAACACTAAGATCAACTGACACAAACGACTGCCAAACAACAACCAACAACGTTGTTGGACGATATGTTCAAATTTCCGATTGATCCACTTCACGCTAACAAAAAATTCACCTTGCCACAACCGTGTAACAATATTCAGCATTAAGTTCATCCACGCAGAAGTACATGTGGTTGCTAATTAATATTCGCCAGTCAAGTTCAAAAAATAAGCGGGTTTATATAGGTATCACGCAAGATTGCCACCCAATATTTACCCATTACGTTGTTACACGTCCGCTTCTCGTTCATTTATGGCGACTAATGAGCAACGGCCGATGTCGGCGCATACGATTGTGATGTATGTAAATTAATTATATAAGCAATCGCAATACATGCCGGAGAAAAATGTTTTTATGCTTCCTCTTTTATGCAGGCTCTCTATCAACCAGCTTATCAAGTTTCATTCAGATTGTGCTTCTCTTATTCGTTGTAGGTTGAATCATATGTATCTACAGGAAGGATTATTAATATTCTTGATTGAATGTGTTTTAAGGCAAACTGAAAGGCAGTATTTTTATGGGTCAACAAATTAGGATGCTAATGCGTGACAGAAAGTTTAAAGATACTCTCATCCCTCATATACTTGCTGTATGGAAAACATTTGAAAAGGGGGGCCAGTACTTTTTAGACAATAATAAATCTAAGAACAAATTGTTGAAAATCTATTAAAACGTCTGAAGAATATGGGACAGCGGGGCTCCAAAAATACATTTTCTTCATTTATATCCCAATTTTTTTCCTGAAAATTTAGGAGATGTAATCGTCACCAGGGGGAGAGATCCCATCATCCTCCAAATGGAAAAGAGGTCCCCAATATGATAACAGACTATTGTTGTTTTCTATAGTCAAAGAATCTGGTGTTCAACATAAGACACAGCGCCACAAGAGAAAATCTCAGAACAGGAAACCTCATAAAAGAATTAGGAGACCGATACTTATTAAATCTACATAGTGTTGCAACAAAAACTAAAGTATTTTCACACTCCGCACCGCACAAGTTAGTCCAGAACAGCTGATGCGTGAAATTTTACTAAACTATTAATTAAAAAATGAATCGCGGCCATTTTGTGTTTTTTTACTAAACTATCCAGCAACGGGAGTAGATTGTTCACTTCTCATTTTGCCATTCTCGTTCCTAAAAAAAAAAAATAAAAATAATTGACCCCCGGATCACGCTGTATATACGTGTTCAACCCTTTCTTTTGCTCCTGTTATTTTACGTTCCGCGTTTTACTCGATCATTCGCGAATGCACGTGGCGTGAATTATTCTGTACGGCCCGTAATTAAATACACCGGCGATATAAATATAAGTCCTGGCTGATGTCATGTTCACGGAGGCGTGATGCATGAACTGGCGGCAGTGATTACCCGAGGCCTACCGCCGCAACAGCCAGCCGGCCTTCTAATATGCGCCCCGCGCGAGGCAGATGGATATCAATCCGTAATGCCGTGGTTTATACGTTCGACATCAGGAACTCAACCGGCAAATTCATAAATTACGGACAACATTGTGTTGTACATTCTAAAACGGATTAATGAACGTGGCATATCCGTCGATAAGGGATCTTTTTGCATGATTTGGGATACCTACGTTGCGTAATAACTGATGCATAGGTGTTCATAGCTATGATTTACTAATTTGTAATATTCACTTTAAATATGCAGAATTATATTAAAATGGAGATTAAAATTATAACATTTTCAGGTAGCAACTGTGAGGTGGTTAGCATAACCCAAGATGTTGACAACCATCCTCAGTTTAAGTGAATTCTTATAACAAGTTCATAACAAAGACTTAATTAAATTGAGTATAGCCTTTGACGACCGTTGTCTATTACAGAATAATCTTCTGGGTTTTACCGTGTTGTTAAATTCTGCTACTACTGATCCCATATCCGTCCTCACTGTTGAAATCGCTCGGGTTCTTCATAATTTCCAAAAATTTCGCGGTTAATGCTCTATTTATTATTTTTCAATTTGCTTAATTAATTTTATTTTTCAACATGGTTTCTTTCGGAGTCGATGCACATAGTCTAATGTTTTTCCATTTGTGAGAATCTGGTGTCATCTTCCTCTTCTCACTGTCTCCCCGTACTTTACTCAACGTTTAGTTGCTAGATTATAAAATGGGTAAAAGACCTGTTTTCAACATTCGGAAGTATGACAGATTTGAAATGAGTAAATGCAAAATAGTTGGTTTCAATTTGTAGTAGCAAGATCTTGTTCTATGGGAAGGCTTCTTATTTACGGGACAATATCGAAATTCGTATAGATGTAGAGGCCTTAACAATATCGTTGGGATTCTTACTGAAGACTGAAGCCAGCTAAAGAAGTACCTCTTATAGAGCCTTTCGTCATATTTTAGGCAAATTTATCTGTCGACTTAATTGCTACACAATTCTTGCTTTCATCATTAAGGAAAGATCGTATAACTACAATTGAAAAATAATTCAACATAACTTATTACAAAAAATGATTTTGTCATCATTATTATTATTAACAGTTGACATTGATGTGTCTAATTAGTTAATTCACCGTCGCATCGTGAGAACGGTTTCAAGAACAATTAACGCAAGCGTTTCAACCCGCATTTAAAATAATATGCATGGAGTTGTCGCACCTATAACCTTTGTTACGCGGACGGGTTCGTTTGGCGACCGAGGCTACGATACAAAGACCCGAAGCGTGCATTCATCACGGCGCTGCATCAGCACCTACTGGGGAAATCTCGTGTGAAATTCTTTACATTTTTAGTAAGGCACATCTCGAACGTGTTTCCTACGGACGCTTCGTCATTTTATTGCCTGGCATAATGAACCTGTAAACGAGTTGTGTGTAAAAGCGTTTTTCTAGCAAAAAGAGCGATGCAGCAATTTGCGGCAACTTGAAAGTTTTTACAAAAACGACTTCATAAACGGAGCTATCACAGTCGTACGATCGAAAAAGAATAAACAGGCGGAAGAAGCTATGTATGTAATTGTGAAAATCTTTTATTAGTTTTCCATCCTAGTCAGGGCAGTAGAATGTGAGGATCGTTGTGATAACGCGGAGAATGGGTCAATGGGAGAATATTACAGCATAGATACTGAAGCAGGCCAAATGATTCCTAAACGGATACACGGAAACACCAAACTTGTTACTAATTTCACGAATGTGTATAGAATTTAAAGCAATAGCTACGTTACATTGCGGTGGGTCCCAAACTAAGGGATCGAAGGATACGAAAGAGCAGATAAGCTGGCCAAAGAAGTAGCGAACTGGTCCTAACACCTTTTGTGGCTCCAAAAGAGCCGCATAAAACAAGCAATAAAGGCTTGGCTTGGGCACTGGGACAGCGAAAACAACAACAACAAAGAGGACCTTAGATTACCGGCAGGATTTCTGACAGGTCATGTAGCCCTAAAATATCAGTTATTTAAACAATTAAGATCAAATCTGTCGCCTATGCCAAAAAGATCTGGACGACTTTCTGTGCAAATGTGTTGCCATCAGTCGCGCACGACACCAATATTTCAGTAGGGCATTTCTTGCATTTATTGAACTGAAGGAAGAAGGTCCTACAGTAGAACTAAGGCTCATTCATCTAGTCTAACACACGCAAGAGCATTTTATTTCAATAGATGTATTAAGTTGCAGTTACCAAAGATCTCTGTGCCATGGCCCGACAATAATGATAATAATAATAATAAAAATAGAATAACAAGGTAGGAAGTCCATCGAAACAATAACTGGTTTGCTGACATGGTACTGCATGCTAATTAAATATAAGCATAAAAGCTTGAACTTGAGCCTGACAAAGGAAATAATCTACAGATTATGCTAAACAGAACTGCACAAACTAACCAAATAATCCTGGTAGATCGTTTCAGACAAAAAATAACTCTAATTGAATCCTATTACTTCCCACTCGAAGTAATACATTTACAACTTAATTTGAAGTGCATTAGCGTCATATTACGCAATTTACCGTAAACCGCATATATTATCATTTATCGTCGAATCTCATTCAAAGCCGCATTCTGTCTCGCTACGCCCACGCACTGATTCAAACAGGGTGTGACGTAGAGTAACGTTTTTACATTGGCTATTTAGCGTAAGTGTGATAAAATCATTAACAACAAAGAGCATGTTCAAGCTGAGTGCTCATTATAAAGCAAACAAATAAAAGTGTATTAGCCTAAAGTGCCGCCGCTATATGTATGAAGATGAACGAATGGCCCACATTCTGAAGTACGTGGATATCTCGTAGGAGTTTCTGACTTGATCCGACTTCGAAACTACGGGTTTTTGGGTCGCGTGTTTATTCCTAATATTGGTTTTTGGAGGACTAATTTTCGTTTAGGATATGCATATCAGTTATCCTTCATTTGGATCTTGTAACGTATCAAATTAACAAAAAATATGCTTGAGCATCTTATTCGTGATTACAGTTCTCCTAAATAACAACATTTTGTAGAATTTTGTTCAAACGTTTGCTATATTTCAGTGGACCCAATGTTCTTTTTTTCACGTCTTTTCATTTATTCCGATGGAAAATATATTAAGTGGCTGAAGATTCTTTTTCGACAATATCTCGCCGCCACCGCAAACAAGCAACTTGCTTCTTCATCTGCTGCTTGCTTGTGAACATGTTTATTGCTGATTTATGACAAGAAATTGTGTCTGCTGATAAACATCATAAAAGTTACAACGCCTTGACTTACTACGACAATATATTTCATTAGCAATGCCGTGGTTAAAGAGAGGTTTATGATTTCCATAAACAGATGATAATGTGCCCGTTATTGTAATAAATCATATAAGCAAATGTGCTGGACAATAGCGCAGGAAATTTTAGAGAATAAGCAAATCTAAAAGATTCGTACGTTATCTTTCATCCCGAAAGAGAATCATCTTCGAATTTATTAGAATGAAATAATTTTCTAAATAATTCTAAATAATTAGAGCTGGCCTTTCTTAGTCTAGTAAAGCTAATTATAAACGTAATTCGTATAAGCTACGGTTCATCTTTTTTTTGTGATTATCGCACTCCTGCGGCGGCGGTGTGTAGCGGGGAATAATCGCAGTGTTAGGAATCCTATACGTTTTGCCGATTACAATAGACCTAGACGGAGGTAAATTAAGATTATGGTTGCGTATCTGCTAACACCACCTGCACTATAATTCTAATTTCCCGCGCGCGATGCATGTGCATTGCGGTAGTAAAAAACCAGCTTGAGGTGCTTAATAAAGTTACGCTGGTCGTTTATTTTGCTTTTTCATCTTCGCGTACTCCTTTTTTTCCTTTACAGGATAGTTAACATTAACAAGTATTTTGAAGAAATTCAGTAGTGTAATTTTTCTGTATAACTTTCGATGCTTTCACTTTGTTTTGCACTCTAAATGGGAGTTTCCGTGTAAAATTTAAACAAATTCACAAGAAACTTCTAACCAGTGTCTTGGTTAAAAGAAAATTTGAAAGGAGCTACCCAGCTTAATAAAAATTTGACAAAAAATTAAATATTACACCTTAAAAAAAAACAGAAACAATTACAAGAGCGGGAAATTAACATTTTAAATAAAACACTTTTGAAAGAATACCAAAATTTTGATTCAATCATAAAGCAGACATGTAAGAATTATGTATGGAACAACACATCTGATAAATAAATGAAATACGTTAAATATGTATTTTTGGGCATCTTTAAGTAATAAATTAATATATTCAAGAACGACGTATTCAAAAAAAAATAAAAGACTCCCAAACGAGCTTCCCTTATTTTACACCTTTAACGGCTAACGAAACCTCCATATCTGCCTCATTTTAGAAAGTGTTTCATAGCTTTTTTTCAATTTAACCAATTTAACGAATTTTTTAATATTTAAAATCTCCCTCGTTTCTGATTTTCTTATTAAACGTATTTTATAATACAAAAAAGCTAAAAGTAAATAAAATCAACCGCGTATAATAACTTTTTTCCTTTCCAAAGAAACCGAATTAATATGCTAAACAATACGATGAAAATCATTACGATCGGCATCCGATTCTGTCTGAATAGGCGAACGTAATGGTTCGTTAGCTTCGAAACAGGTTTTTGAGCACATATTCCGACCGCTATAGACGCGTAGACGCTTACCGAGATGCAATACAATGCCCATGATGTACCAGATACCTACATATTCATTTCGCCCATCGCTTATTGATTCACTGTCTCTTGCTCGCGAAGACCTAGACGTTACACCTGTACCGTCCTCTCTGAGGAATTGCCAGAGGATTTTTGTGCATGTAAGCTGGTCGCGGTTAGCTTGTCGTTACTGGAAGGAACCATTAACGTTTCTGTTTTTGTCCGTGTATTTTTAAGAGAGTAATAAGTCAAATAATTGCAACCGGAAAACCTACACATCTGTCAGAAAGGACAAGAACAAGAACGCAGCTGAAGCTAAAATTTGTTTCTTTTTCGTCTGGGTAAACGCAAGTGAGTTTGGCGTTTTCTTAATTATTTTTTATGTTCGTCACAATTTAACTGTTGTTCAGTTGAAGAGGTCCGCTAATAAAAAATTAGTGAAAATTATTTTTTTTACAAAAAAAAGGCTGAAATATAAGAAAATTTAACCACCAACGCCTCCTCTGCACGGAATGATCTGGTTCAACCCACTATCAATTGGCACAATGTACTATTGCCATTTGTTAAATATGCTTTCTACTCATAACTCAAATTCTTCAGGCACCCTAAAAAAAATTATCGAATAAATGAACTTGCTATCGTAGGTTGTTTTAGCACTATTTTTGCAACCAATTTTAAATAATTAATTTAAACATTCGAATAATTTGAGTATTATCGTTGGATGAACTAAATGGTTGAATCAACAAATCTCTTTTCTTGGTTTAACTATTCAAGAAAAATTTTCCATATTGCAATAAAAAAATGTGACCTAATGCCACCTTACTGGTACAAAATTCCTCGGCAATCTTGGACAAAGCTTTCGCAATTACCACCAATGAAAGTAAATGCAGAGCGAGAAGAGCAGTAAATATTCACGTCAACGGGATCGCAATTAAAATTCCGCTTAATTTATTTCAGAAATTATATTATTTGTTAGCGAGATCTCGCGGTTTACGCGATAAAATCTCGCTTCGACGCGGTGGTAGATTCTCCGCTTTCATCTTCTTCTGCTTCTTCTTGTTATTCTTCGCTTTCGTGCGCCATTTGCCTTTTTGCCATCGTTTCCATTAATTTTAGGTGCCGTAGAAAACCTTATTATCTTACATTTTTTAATTGATCCCCGAATGGAATAGGTAATATACTCGGCGCATGTAAGGTAATTTATTTAATGGACGATAATACTTCACGTTTATTTTTCGATTTTTAATAGCTTGTGCACGGGAAGAATTTATACTATATTCGTATAAACATGAAAACTATACCAGGCCCTTCATATGCTTGGTGCAGTATAAAAAAGTAATTATGAAGCAGAAACCTATACTAAAGGGCAAGGGAGTCTAGTAACCCGTTGATGAAGGAAAAGATCGAGCCACTGGAATGTCCATCACCAATAGTGAAGATTAGAAGAATCCAGTAACATCTACTAGTCTACCCCAGAGAGAGATTGAAGAGATCGGGAGATAAATGTTAAGACGAATGCATGCTGTAAAGAGACCCATCGATTATCAATGTAGTGAATGTGCAGAGGATCTGATGGATGGGGCACGTGGAAAGAATGGGTAAAGGAGAAGAATTGTCTAGAAATACGTTAAGACCAAGAAACAGAAACAGATAGATGGAGTACAAATAGATTTAACATTTTAAGCATAGCAAACCGGAAATAAATAGCCAGGAATAAGATAAAGATGTAGGAAACATCTAGAATAAATCTTAGGCCACAACAGTCTGAAGGGCGGAAACTTTGTGACAATCTTTTCCAATGGCCGAGAAAAATCCATACGCATAATATCGATGTGGTCTTCGTCAACCAGCTTGTGGTCTCCTGACGGTACTGATCAGCTTCAGACACTTATATTTTTCACTTAAACGACTATTTTGGCTATAACTCCAATTATTTTTTTCTCTATGAAATAAATGGGATTCGTTTACTCTTTCTATTGTATGGAAACAAATAAATGTGAATTAAAGGAATGTTTAAATTCGGGTGTCTTATTAGACCTCAAAGGTTCTGAAATGAATGAATTTGCAGTTACGATAATAATACCACCACAAAAAAATTAAACGTTTCGATTTTCTATAGATTCTCATTATTTTAGCAGTACATAAACAACTTGTACCTATGCGCTTCGACGAATAAAATAACCGCGGCATTTTTCGCTAAATACGCGTTACTTAGCAGGTCTCGCTATCCTATTAGAAGTCTTTGTTTTACGACAGCATTAGAACAATTTATGCGCCACTTAGGTGCCCGTAACAACCCTATGAAGCACAGCTATAAAGAAATAACGCTTTGTTTGGGAGGAAGGCAGATAACCTCGTAAACTTTACAACTACTGCGATTCTGAGAAAATTTCCAACGTACATGCCGCAATCGGAGGATATCCATTACAGAAGCTAATGATCGCCCAAAGAATAAACTAATTACGGGAATGAGATATGGATTTCTTTTATTTCAAGCTTTTCAAAAGATATGAAAGAGTAAAGATTTGGAGTCTTTAGTGATGTTGCGTTTATTGTTAATCCAAATGTTTGTCGGATAACTAATTTTGCTTTGAATTGTTGTTGGGCGACCCAAAGGCAACAAAGTTTATTGTTAGTTTTAGGATTACACTTCATTTTTTTTTTCTAAAATAGATGTTAAAAACTGCTTTGATCTACTCAAAATAATAGATCAAGTATCATTTTATCCGCAGTAGTAGTAGATAGAGTAATACTTTAAAAGCAAGGGTAAATGAGATGGTTTAATTTGTTGAAATGACGTTTGTCTCAACATGAATTCTTGGAAGACAACTTGTATTTCCTAGCTGATCTGGTGATTGCTCTGATTTTCTAATTTATTCCTATTCGCTACAGATTCTTTTAATATGTCTCTGCTACGAATGACGATTTCCAACCACCCTCCCGCTTAACTATCAGCAGATTGCTGCCACCATCCGTCAGCATTGTGTACATTTGTGAATTTGGTAACTTCGGAAACTCTGCAATCTTCTTGGGAACCCTATGTGGGATATTTATCCCTAAAGGTTGAAGTGTGCACTTTCTCTCTCGGTAATTTATAAAAGACTTCTTCCTAGACATATTATCTTTTAAAGAATTTAGGTTTCCGCTCTCAGTTGCATGCAGCTTCTTCTGGGCTGCTGCATGTTGTATCGCTGCTGTGAGGAATTCTTCTCGATGACTCCATACGTGAGTAACGGTCCGAGTATCGACGCATACAATAACTCAGCTTTGGTATCCAGTGCACTGTTGTTTCCCAGAAGGGGGGAACAAAAGGCTCTTGATGGCGTTGTATGTTCTTTTAAGAGACGGGCACTGATGTCTGTCCATGTTAGTCTTTGGTCCATGTTGAGTCCCAGATATTTGACAGACGACGACCATGAGTGTGCGATTTGTCCAACATCGATATTGTTGCTTCATGCAGCTTTACTTTTGTTAATGTGGAGTCTCCATCTGACGAACCACAGCAAGAGTTGATCAAGTGCAGATTATAAGAATCTTTTCATCTCTACAAAGTAATATTATCCGGTTAAATAACCAATTGCAGGAACCTTGAGAATATCACGTATGTAACTCAGGGGCCAATAAAGACCCCTGAGGTACACCTGCCTTTATTATGCGACAGGCCCATATGTTACACTGAATCGAAAGTATGTCGGATATCTAAAAATTCGGTCGAGACCGTCTCTCTTCTCTTCGGCGTGTCCTTTATTGGATTCCCTTCTTGAGAACCACCTATTTAATTCTCGATTAACACCGCCGTAATACAGTCCGTGAATGATTACGTCCAATCCTCTAATTAATAGACCCTTATATCACTCTAGATTAATTATCTATAGAGAAGTTATTAATCGCCTTCCATTAAACTGTTCGATCTCGATTCTGGACGGTTTGCTGTATCGGTCTTGCATGATCTTCGATTTTATGCATTGGTATGTACCATACAAACAGCATTACGCATTTCGTTTGCTATTATTTTGTTAATGTTTAATACACAAGCTTGTACCGTCATCGTACATCGTACGTCATCGAAGTTCGGTCAAACAATAAAAATCTATTATATCACACTGTATACAATTATTAATACATAAAATTAGAAAAATATTAAGCATACACTCTTTTCTAAGAGATTAAAGCCACAAATTATTATGTCAAGTAGAAATATTGCGACAACCACAATAAAGGCCGTGAAGAACAAGTTTCGGCGAGTACGGTAAAACGTACGACTTCATCAAGCGGACCTTCATGGACGCATTGCCATTCGAAAACAATTATTACGTCGGGGCAACAGAGCAAAACGGCTACAGTGGGCCCGTTCTCATCTAGATTGGCCGTTAGATGATTGGGAACACGTGCTTTGGAGTAACAAGTCAAAGTTTGAGGTTTTTGGGCAAAATCGACGAGTCTATGTCCCAAGATCTAAAACCGAAAAGTGATCCCGAACTGCATTGTGCCTACAATGAAGCAAGGGCGTAGTTCGGTGTTAGTGTGGGGATGTTTCCCCTTTGCTGGGACGGGAGATTTATGCAGAGTGCAGGGTGTAACGAGGAAGGAAAATTATTTTGCAATACTTCAAAATCATGCAGTGCCATCAGGATTGCGTATAATAGGCCGTAACTTTACATTCATGCATGACAACGACCAGAAACACACTGCGTTAGTGTGTAAGAACTATCTAAGGGAGCAAAAAGAACAGCACACCCTGAAAGTAATGACATGGCCCCCACGAAGCCCAGATTTGAACCCTATAGAGTTGTTGTGGGATGAACTGGACAGGAGGATCCGAAAAATGTGCCCAACTTCACAAGAACATTTACGGAATATTCTGCAACATGAATGGATTAATATTCCACAATCCGTTTTAACAAAACTTATCGAAAGAATGCCTAGAATAGTTCAAGCTGTGATTAACAGCAAAGGAGGTTTTTTCGATGAAAAAAAAATATAATGTTCAGTATGTTATATTAGGCCAGAATAACTTTTTATTTATTTATTTTTGTCTTTTTTACCTGTACATTCAATAAAATTGCATTTTGTTTTTAGTTTCGTTTGTTTCTGTAACCTTTTCATATCATGTCATTACACCAACCGACCGAACTTTTCTGAACGGCAGTGTACATTGTGTTAATAAAGTACCACACAATTTTCATGCCTTTTCTATTAATAAACATATTTGAATGAAAATTTGATTGAAACCGTTCTGGAACCTTGTGAATTCAGTGGTGTCGTCAGATCTTTACTAAAGAGATCACTAACACAATATTGCTACTTTCGAGTTGTCACTATGTATTCAAAGAAAATTGGATTCATTTTACATTCAATAAACTAGTTGTTACCTTGTTTTTGTACCACTCTACACATTTTTTTGGTGGGAAGCCAGCCGCCGCTGCTAAATGGTAAATCATTTAATTCCAAAAGAATCCTCACTGATCAAGCGCCAAGTATTTCAATAGAAATCTTTTAAAAGGAATTAAAGCACAGTAACTGAAACTCTTTCAAATGAAAATGTTAACACTGAAGAACTAGATTATTTTTTTCCTTAAGTATTTAAAGATTCCGTCTGTTTGAACTACATACTTCTTATATTTCTCATAACGAATAATGATTTTGCACACAACATCATGGTTTTTTTCCTCTGCTTTACTCTGCATATTTTGCCTTAAGAAAACATTAATAACGCGCAATACTAATTGGCATCTATGTTTTGGTATTTAATTTAACGTAATAATTGCGTGCGAATGAACACGCGAGACATTGGTAAACCGAACATGCGAATTAATTTTTTTATAAGCGGATATGTATCCATGTCGGCAGGCGGAATGTAATGAATTAATGAAAATCGAGAACAATGCAGGTTCGTATAAGATAACAGCGAGAAGGTCTTCTCATTTAAATAAAAATCCGCGGATTCCACTTCAAACAAAACGAATTTCATAATAGAAGCAATTAAGTGCTACTTATTTACATATACGTATGCACATTCGTATAAGTGCCTACGCGATTAAAATCGCTTTATATAGGTCAGATCGAGCAATAGGCGAAAGCTATACGTCTCAAAAGATATACCGCAACAAGCGAAGACGACCAAGCGATCGAGAAGTTAAAAAGAACGTGTTTTAGGTCAATTATTTTTAACTGGCGCGCCAGTTGCATTTGCTTCTTGTTCATTTTTTCGTTTTGTACGTGTTTTTTGGACGGATAATCTTTCTTAGTTGGTGATTTATAGCACTTATTCGCAAAATCGCGAACAACATGCGAGTGTAAGGCTAGATTGTATCCTTTTGAGTTGCTATCGCTTTTCTACATATATTTTATCGTATTAGCGATAATTTTTTGCTATAAATCAAAGTATTAATGTGTTTTTCAATTTGTTTGTTAACTATGTGCGCAAGTGGTTGCAAATTTTTTTAAAAGTGGTAACTTTTTACTGTTATTCTCGGTTATTGTTAACGTTGAATAATGCATTAAAATTCGAATTAAGGAAGATTTATGCTTCGGTTTGCATCGTTCCCTTTTTAAGAAAGGTTCCTTATACTATTATTTTTTTATATCTTTCGTAGAGAATATAGCAATGTATTCGGCTTCCGTTTTAGCACCGTAGTGTAGTGCTTTCAGAATTGCAATTGCCTCAGCAGTAAGTCTTTGATTAAGTAAATAGCGCATCTACAGCCATCTCTACTTTTGGATCCATCGTTCAAAATTAAATTTTGCCTGTGTTGCCCCAAAATTGCTTTACAAACTTGATTCTTCACTTAGTAAGTTAGTTTAGTATTGCTGCTGAAGATGATAGCTTAGCTATCGAAACGTGCGTCCCGTTCTAGTGAAGTGTTGTGGTAAGGGGCAATAGTGAAGTGTTTCAGTGCTCCGGTGCCCAATGTTCGAGTACGCGATTTAAACTTGATTCTCGTGATCTTGTAATCCAATGTAAGGCAGAAAGTAACTATTACACGGCTCTAAGAATTCAAAGAATGTTGCATTGATACTTGTAGTGCTATTGTATGAACTTTGTTCAAATTTGGACATATCGAAAAGCTACGCATACAGGCGATTTCTTTTTTCTCCAATACGGTTTATTGGGTCCAGCAAGGATAACTGCTAAATTTATGTAAAATAAATCTCGTGCAGTTTGCTTTTACTTTAACGATATCAGCAGGAAAAGATATGACGAGAATCTTTTTAAATTCACAAGGCACAATCTTAAATAATTATTTGGGAAAAGGAAGGACAATCACGGGACAGCAGCATGCCGATTTATTGCTGAAGTAGTGACGGCGCAGAAATCGGCCCTGTAGTCTATTAAGCGTTTAATAAAAGCAATTACGTGAAAAATTAATATCGCAAATAAAAGTTTTCTTTCGTCTGATGATTTTTTACGAATTTTGTAAAGCCTTGATAACGAAACATCATCGGAAAAGATTCTTATACTGTTGATAGCTGATTTGCAGAATTTCGTCGTGGTCATGCGTCAGTGATAAATTTCGTAAAGGTCAACGAAAATAGGTTATTGTTCCAAAACGCAACAATGCTGTGAGCAACATAATTCAACAGAATCGGCATGTACCTTACCGTGATACAGAGACATCTGTTCCCGATGGATTGCGCATAATTTGACTCAAGCATAAAAAAGTCTTGTGTCAATATGTGGCAGGAAATGCTCAGGAAATTCGACAGAGAATCTTTAAAAACTGGACGAAACTATATATTCCAACTAGCCCGATACTAGGCAACAACCCACTGTTTGGGTGTTCCCAGATGAACCGAATCCCATTAGCACAAAGAAAATGATTGCTTGTTCCTTTCTCCATACCATGTCGCAAACATTGCTTTGGAAGATCGAAGAACAGTTAATGATAAATGGTATGCAACAATCTGGTTGGCAGAAAAAAAATTCAAAAACAATATGTATTTTTAAGTTAGGATTTCTTTCATTGTTCTTTCCCGTTTCCAGATTACATTCTTCATGCAGAGGTATCAAATACACAAATATAAGGCTAGATTAAAAGTCAAATAGGTTATGCCTTCTTGCTTTGTTTTGAAACGCACTCAGATATTATTAATAGACACCAACTCAACAATATTGTAAAATTAACAGTGTTGATAAAGTTAATCAGCAGAATAAACTACGGCTAGATCGTAAATACTACCATTTCAACTAATCTCATGCATGCTATTTCCTGTTGTTACCATTTTATGCAGAATGTCCTCTATTAATTCGCTGCATGATCAATGAAATTGTTTAATAATTCTGCTGTAATAAGCACTTAAAGTACCGTATATTACGATGTGAGGTCGTTTGTTATTATGCATGAATAGCGTTATATATGCAATAAAACCGTTTTAGTTGCGTTAATGAGAATACAAGAGTTAGTTTATGGTTTATGATAAGTAGGGGAATTTCATTCCTACGTCATTTAAAACAAATAAAGCGCAAAACTTGACCAGGTTAAAGTAAAAGTGTCTGTATGCGCTGTACTTTTACGCGTTAGAAAAAAGAACTGATTTTGAGCAAAGCTTTCTAGACATACAATTAGTTATTGTCAAAAATAGTTTTAGATATTCAATGTTTTCAATTTGTGACAAACATTTTCCGCTTGGCTAAACTTCCATGAGCGTACGTTCAACAAAGCTTTATACCGATGGCTAGTAGCATATAAGTTGTTAAATTACAATAATTTGACGAGTAGAAACAATGCAAATTATATTAGCGATTGTAAATAAACAACCTCCGGTTTTGCGTGCACGTAAACATTATAAATATCTAAAAATTCCATTCTGAAAAGCCAAGCCGCCTGAATAAAGAGAATTCTGCACCGAGTATGCCCATTATTACACATTTTGCCCCGGTAAATATAACGCCATAATGGAGATAAAGATCTTATAATGCGAGCGGCTACGCTCTCTGGTTGATTTTATTCGCCACAACTGCACACGTTATATTCTAATTGATTTAAATTCATGGCCTACATTGACTGTTTTTGTAAATACACTGCGTGCGTATAAAATATATCGGTAATTGAGACTATTTTAGCCAATACACGGTGCAGTAATCAGATATCATTAAATCAGCATTTACCGATTTCATAGCTTTGTTATTAAGTGATTCTGGAATCCCTGTTTTGATAAATTAATTCGCAAAACCAAAATGTTTCTCGGGGCCTGCCATAAGCTTTGTAATAAGATTCATCTGAGAGAATATGCGACAATGGTTCGTCTTATACGCTGTTATCTGGTAGAATAAAGCCCAGCGGCTTGTAACGAGAGCTACACTTATCTCGTTGCAGGGAATAGCTAGCCTAACGATCGCTGGTGCGTTAAGTATCACACCTGGATTGACATTTGAAATTTTCTTGGTGGGTGGACAGCTACTGGCACCTTGCGGTACAACCGCCACAGACGATCTGTCTTCACACAACATTATTAGAGAATTCCTGCGATGTATGTTACCCCGGCGTAGACCGTGATATTAGCACTGTGACACTGATGGTCAAAGAATGCATATCACAAACCTCTAATTGAAGAGACATATAGTGTGAAGAGATGTGCGACAAGCGGAAATATTTGCTATCGATAGAATACTTCCAATAAAAGCGAAGCCAACAGATTAGGTATATTAGCAAATCTTACTTACAATTCTCACACGCCTGTGAGATCTCCTGCTAAAGATTGTACTATATCAGTTGATTCAGTTCGTAAGATATTAAAATCCAATTTTGCACCACGTGCTGTTTTTTCAACGAGACGGCGCCTCTGGACAGGATCCTGTCGAGACTACTAATGGTCCTGTAAGACGGCCTGATTTAAGCCCTTTATACAACTTTGTTTAGGGAAAAGTGGAGCCTTCCTTAGCTTACACCAGCATAGCGTCAGAAACTTCACAAAAAGAAACCAGTACTGCCTTAATTAGGCGTTGAAAGAACTCTGCAGCACTGGGTTTAATGTAATTTCGCTTTTATTTTGAGGGATTTTGTTTTCACAATTGTTTTTTAATTTCGTACGCCTGCGCGCCTAATTATGTGCCGATTTTCATTTGCCTAGTAATGCATTCGTTCTATTATTTCTATTATGTCCTTTCCTTGAGAATATTGATTCGTCTGTTAAAACTGAACGTGTTGCGGGGAGTACCATGATACAGTCCAAATCCGGAATTCCTTTAGTTTTAACTGACTGCGGCCGTGGAAGCCTACGTTATTACTTTAATTCGTCTGTCCGGATAATTTTTAACAAAAACGAAGGTAACTCTCGAATTCACGTTAACGAACGTTAACAAAAATGATGGTGATAAGGCTAATAACAAGGGTTATTAAATTATTTAACCCTGCCTAAATCAGAAGAAGCAACAGATATCGAACAGTTTGGGAATGCGTTAAAGTATGCCATAATATTAATCTGGTTATCTTTGATATTGGTAATAAACCTTTTTTATTTTTTATTTTTTATTTTCTATTTTTGGAAATTTCTTCTTTATAATTGGTGGTAAGTTGGGATATCTGTCGTTAAATATGCGACGTGTTCCCGTTAATATTTTGTTGTATTCTCCTTGAATTAGAAATAAATTCAAGATATTTCGCACTAGATAGATTATAGCACTTACTAACTATATACAGGATGCTCAACAAAAAAGCAACCCAAATATAATAAAATTGTGTTTGAACTGAGAATTCAAAAATGTAAGAAGAATATACCATTCCATTTAAAATAACGTGACATTTTGAAAAAAATTACTTTAATTGATTGAACAGATAAGTTAGCCTCAGAATATCAAACATAGGCAAATAGTAGAGCATCATAAATCGGTTACGTCAAATACCCTGTATATCTATAAATTTCGGAACTTTATTTAATATTCTGAAAGATTATCTTCTACATATCAAACATACCTGTATTCTAACTTTCCTCAAGCAAAAAACAGATATTCACATTTCCAATAAGAGTCCATGAAAATAACACTTTTCACAAAAGTATCAACACTCCCAATTTCTTAACGATTAAATCATAATTTCCACAAAGTAATTAACACTAGAATCTTTAATAAATGTCAACAAAAAATTCGGTAATCAGGCACATCGTAAACTGTTACGTTATTAAGTAATTAAAAGAACTGCGGTTGCCGTACGCGAAACACGACTTAGCGGCCGCGATATCGTACTTATAAGTAAGTATAAGACCAACCGTTGTGCAGCATATGCGTAAGAAAGCGCCTCTACTTACTACTCTCTAGCACCGTAGCGTAAGCAGAATTACACATAAGTAAAAATTATAACTATATCGATAGAGCAGTCGCTGGTTGATTCTTCTGTCTACTCTTACGAAAGTAACGACGGCGACGGTGTTGTTGTTGTTGAAGAAGAAGAAGAGGAAGAAGAAGTAGAAGACGGGAAAGGCGCAAGAGAAAGAGATGATTCCCGCGCGGAGATCGAACGAGAGAGAAGGGATTAGTCGGCCCAAAATTTAACACGTTATGTCACTTCCGTATATCCTCGTTTCGCGGGAATTAATTCGGTTATTCGGTGGTTTGGATGGGTGAACTAAATAATAATTCACGCGCTCTAATCACGTAATCTAATAAGGTGATTATTATTTAACGCGGAATTATCTTGTTTTATTAATTACATCGATTTCTAAAACATTGTTTTTATTTTAACTTTCTTTAGTATGAAATTAGCCCTTTTAGAAGGTAATTGACGCCGTTGTTCAGTTTTGCCCATCCACGGATTACCTGCAGATCATATTACACAGACAATTATTAATTATTGATGGAAATATTGGCAAAATGTAATCACTAGAAAGCCGACCATACGCGCTCCCAATTTACACGTTGTTAAAACTTGTGCGTGTTGCGTGTGGTAAGATTGTCGCGCTGGTCCTGCAATCTTGGTTATAAAGTAGTTGTGTGGATCTCTGTGGTATTTGATTTTCTAGTAAATCTCTTGGCTGACTTGTGATTACGGAGGAAAAATTAGTCTGTTCAAAGCATCCCCCAAGAGGTAATAACGTTGGTACCGCATCTTGTCTTAAAACGGACTTCCTGGCTTAACTGATGACTTTGAGGTCTTCAATCAACCGTAGGAAGCTTCTCCACAGTGCTACGATTTATAAATAGCAATGATCAATACATTAATGTCGATTGACACAAACAACGGAACGCCTAGCATGGCCGAAATTATCAGAAGGATCTTTTAACCTATGCGACTACCCTCGTATATGTCGATCCTTCGTATTAAAAATTTTGCGTTCTCCATGTTATGTTCAATACGGAAACATATCGGAAACAGCATGAATAACTTTTTTTTAATTTAACAAAATAAAGATGGATTATATTCATTTAATTAACTACACATGCCGGATTAATTAATAAACACGAAACACAATAATAAATACGATTGAAAGCAATCGGTATCTTCATTAAGTGCGAGAGTTGCACATTGCGCGAACGTAAGACAAAATGCGCATCGCAGTAAGTTTTGAAGAGGAGCAGAGGTATTCATTAGGTAACTCGTTAAAATAAATTGTCAATGCAATTAATATAATGCGGAGCGCATTAACCGACAATATAGCTACTAGTTACGTACTTTTCATGTTGACACCGCGTTCTTTTACTCCAACCAATCTCTATGTCCGTAGAAACTCCGCTTGGTATGCTCCAAATATGTAATTAGCGCTAAAGCGAAATGTACACACGATGCTTCAATATTAATTAAAATATCTAGTCGTAAAAAATATCTATAGACCACCATATAGTTGGCTTTACGGTAGCTATAACATTCTGCACGAAGTAAATGCATGCATGTTAATTAAAAAGCATATAATCGACAGAAACATTGCACAATTTATATAGGGATTGTTGAAAGTTGGAAGATCTTAGAGATTCTGAGCAATAAATTAACAGGTAACGAGCAGAAAGGATGTATTATTGTAAGTCTAACAACGTGAAGTCTACGATAGCGACACCTAAGTTTATATCGTGTAGACGGAACACCCAACTTCATTAAGCATTCTCTGCAGTAGTCTAGCTCAAATTTTGTAATATTGAGATTGTTGATAATGAAACCATAAAGTTATATCACCTAGTTTTTATGAAAGAAATGAATATCAACGTGGAAATTGACTCCGGGATCGCTGACAATGTTTATAATATCGAGAATCTTAACGAATTGAATTGATTTAAAAGAACCTTTCGCCAGTCCACTACATGAACAGTTAATGCCAATATCGATGTTTAATATGGATTTTGGTGCGTTGTTACCATCAACTAAGGATCCTGTAAAGTCAGTCACATCTTCCAATGGACTATGGTGCTATAATCCAACACAGCTCAAAAACTAGCTGTAGTGCAAGAACTGGTCCACACTCGTCCTCAAGGTACCGTAAAATGGAACGGTCCACCTTTATTCACCCGCAGCAGGACCACTGAAGACGCGGAGTGGGTACCTGAACCTGTCGAGAACGTTTGATACACCCAAATAACATCGGAAAAGTTCAGCAAACGGTGCTAGACGATCATCGAGTTAAGGTTTCGTCATATAGTGACTGAAGATTTGGGCATGAAAAGGCTAACCATACGTTGGGTATAGCGTTTACTCGGTCAGCACCGCATTTGAAAAAACCTTCATTAAGCAGTTTAAGCGAAATAAATCAGAGTTTTGTCTTGATGCGCTAGTACACTCTTGAAGCCAAGGCAAAGTCGAATCAGTAGACTGCGGATGGTGAATCGGCTTCGAAGAAAGCCGTCGTGGAGTGTTAATTGACTATGTTGAAACAGGAAAAATAATAGCGAGGGCGTACTACGCATGGTTATTTGACAAGTTAAAGGCAGAGATTGCGAAAAGAACGACCGCGCATGAAAGAAAATAACAGAGACTCTCTTCTGTTTCCTAGGCTCAAAGTTTCGTTCGAAGGATAGAGATTTTCATCGAATGGTGCACATCCGCAAACGCCCATTTTGCAGAATAAGATACCAACTACTATTTGAACGGATTAGAAGATAGAAGCATCACTGGGAGAAGTTAAGGAGACTACCTTGAGAAATAAAACTAATTCGATGGGAAAAGTATTTGTTTCTGTGTTAGGCTGGAAACTTTTCATACCACCAAC
>LR736864.1:3931890-3972938 GCA_902654985.2 Oryctes borbonicus | reverse complement strand
TTTCATAAAGTATTTGTTTCTGTGTTAGGCTGGAAACTTTTCATACCGCCAACTTTTCATAAAGTACTGGAACCGTGAGAATGACAAGCCTATTAAAACTGCCTCTACAAGACTCACGGTACGATAACCTTGACAGGTTCCTAATAGGAAGCTTCTGAAGCTTAAAAAGTCTCTGTATATTCAATGAACGATACCTATTCTCATACTCCAAGTAAAATTCAAAAACGTGCATCAATATGCAGAATGTAAACATATAAAAAGAGCACTCTGAATATTCATAAAATTCCACGTATCATTATACCTAGCTACTCTACCAGGTCGTCCACATTGACAGTAATTAAGTCAATTAAACCAAACGGAACGAAAACATTGAACACGAGCAAACCCTCTATCTCATATAAACGCACGTATCGCTTCAAAAAGATATCAAAACTTGTGATTTCATTTGCTGCCGCAGCCGGTGCTACTTTAACTTCCATTACGTTCCAAATTTTCAGCCAAAAAACAATTCATTTGTTACATTTGACGGAGTCTGCGATAAAATAAGGTCAGACGTAAAATAAGTGATGGGAAGCTAACAATGGCCTGAATTATTACAGTATTCTGTTTAATCTGACAAAGTTTCAGTTCAATTCTTCTGTTTGAAATGGCAAAAGAGATGATTAATGAATTTTCGTTGGGAAATGCTTTGTTTTAGCGGGGTAGTTTTGGGAAATTTTGGAAATTATGGTGGTAGAATTGATATCGCTCCTTTATAGTTTTGCTAACAGGATTATGCATTCATTTACACGTCAGTATACTGGGTTGCATATTCTACTTTATTTTTCGTTAAAATTCACTAAATACATTTCCATATAATAGGAAATAGCCTCCTTCGTTATGTTTAACCCCAATTTGTGAATTTTGTATACAATCAATGCAGTAAATAGCTAATTTTGTCCTTTCGATAAATAAATAGATCAAGAGTATTTGGTAGCGCTTAGCATTTTTCCTTGATAGTTCATTATAATTAGTTGTCACTGTTAACAAGAATAAGTTCCCGCCAATTTTTAATCTTTAACGTAGAAGATTTGATCATCTCTGTATCAAATGGCACTGCACTTTTTACATAAAGTTTACTATTAAAGTCCTCGATTTATAAGCAGAGTTCTGAAGGGACTTAAAATAATCCTTTTTTTATGAACTATATTTTGAGAAAAGAAAATGTTTATTTTATTGATTTTCATAATTCACCGACGAAAGCTAGAATACATTATTTATTTCGTTTTTTCGAATTATAATTCATATTAATATAAAAATGTTTTCTAAATTTTAAATAAACTACATATCTCTGAATATTTTTTTTTACTTCTAAATAATAAAACATTGAAAAAATAGAATACCAATTATAAACTTAACAATCTATAACTTACCTCTAAAAAATGAATGAAGGTATTTATAAGGCAGGCAAAATATTTATTTTGTTGTTTCTCATAATTCACAGACGAAAACCAAAATACATAGTCTATTTTATTTTTGCAAATTAAAATAACATTATTAATATAAAAATACCATTCTGATTCTATATAAATTTCTACGAATGATTTGTTTTTTACTTTTTTTACTACAAAATGAAAAAATAAAGTAAGTTTATAAATTTAAGAAAGTATAAACTTAGTTCCAAAAAATTGTGGAAATTCCCTCATATAACAGATATTTATATTTTCATCAAATTTTTATTTTGACGGAAAAATATCACTACAATCCGTTACATCACTGAATTCGTTGAATTGGTTGCATAATTTAAGGATTAATCGTACAAATTTTGCAGTCTATATTTAGTGTCACTAATTTAATAAAATAGAACAAATCAATGTGAAACGACTCGTAAATTAAATTACAAAAATTATATCTGTAATTTATTTAAGAACTAGTTACGAAAACTATGGTAATTTATCGCTCAGAATAGATCTGCATATCTGCTGATCGATCGTTGTATTCATGAAAGAAGAAATAGAAATATAGTAATAATTTTTTTGTTAGTTTAAAATTCTTCCAGCAACCATTTAATTCCAAAAAATGTTTAACATTTCGTTAAAAATAAATTTAATTAAAAACAAATTTTATATCTGTTTTTATTGTATGTATGTATACCTACTTTATACGTCTTCCCAAGTGGAAGATACTTCTTAGTACTATGAAAGAGACTTGCGCTGCATAAAATTATTTCCATTTTCGACTTCACCTAAAAAGTATATAAATATATGCAACAATGTCGACATGTTTATAGCCTTATTTTCGTGACCGAATTCATTACTGCTTCACAAAACTTAAAAGTTTCATCATTTTTTTAAATTATAAGGTTCATCCCCCTGAATTAACTATCAGATGTAGTTGTAACCAACAAAAAAAAAAACAAAAATGAAACGTGGCCCTTTCGATTAATTTCTTTTTTATGATCATATCTTAGTTTTATTTCATTAAGTGGACATGATTAAACCAAACAATTTTTGATAGTAATAGAAATGCCTACCCAATTTAGGGCATACTGTACACCCGTTTTCTCTAGAAACGCACAAATCCATGTCCAATAAAGGAATTAAGGAATTGACTTTCGTTGTGGATAAACATCGCAGTAAGCTTAACGGGCTTAAGAAGTAAAAGGTTCTTACTTGGAAGGTAGCTACCTCGGAGTTCCATGAAGTTCTAGCAACTTATGCAGGTGTTGCCACCTCACTTTATTGACAAGAACGAAAGTCTAATATTTTTATTTTATTCTTGTACATATCGTAAAAATCTTCAATCTGGGCGTTGGATCGCTATTGCACATAATATAGAAAAATCACACGGAATTCTTTTAATGAAACGTAAATTATCCGAGCATTTGTAATCTGTAGTCGTAACATTTTCAAATGCCAATATATTAATCGTAAATTTACGCTAACCGACCCGCGATACTTTCATCATAAAGAGAGAAAACAGGGCGAACGCTACTAAATACGAGTTCTTTTATTACTTGGCACAACGGGAAAATGTGCAATTTATTCTTTTTTTGAAAGAAGTATAAATTATCTCAGGTATTCCTTTGCCACACTCATCCTTTTAATAAAATTTATAACGATGAGAGTGTTTTTTATCTTTTAACAACTGTATTAGATGAGTTGGTCGCCATCGGGGTGATAAATATTCAAGAAAACAACAGGTGGTACAAACCTTATTTATGCCAGCAGATGGTGTAGCTTAGAAAATGTATTGAAAAAACAAAAGATTTCTTATATATATAGTTCGATTCTAATTGGTCGGATTTTTGTAAACTTGCCAGTTTCTGGAATGGAACTGTAGATGGCGTTATAATCCATCTCATTAATGGATGTTAAGATTGTCGGAAAATTATTTATATGCTACAGCTGTGACGAAAACATTGTAAACAAACTTTTGTTTCACATGAATCCATAATTCATTTCTTTTTCATAAAAATTCATAGTAGGTTTACTTTGTCTCAATGTGAGAACGGTGTAGATAATTCGTAAAAATAATCCACTCGCCTTTTCAGATACATTGCAGTTCTTCTATGACTGTTTGCTTAGCTTTTTCCGCCAGATCTATCAGTCTTGTGAGTGATCCCTTCACGTAGGTTTCGGCGGTTGCATAGCACATAATCATAAGTCTCCGCCGATCTAACGTCGCTAATCGATGACCATATGGCCGTATATGTTCCCATTAAAATTTCAGCCCGCTACCTCTAACGGTTTAGGAGATATGGGCGTTTGAAGCTTTCCGAAAATGAACATCGCTCCGGTTTTCGTCGATTATCTTCTCAGATATTCATTGTTTTGGTCGATTTCTAGGGCTCCAAAGTTGAAAAAAGCAATTTTCATATTTCAACTTTGAGGCCAGGCGTCCGGACGGTTAGAGCTAGGGAGTTTAGATTTCCCTCCCTTAAAACGCTCGTCGAGAGCTTTCGAACAAGCACGAACTACGTATCCTAGTAGCTCGTCCGATTTCCGAGAACTAGACACGACGTAAAAATTTGGCCCAAAGTGATGGAACTCTCGAAAGACAAAAAAAAAAACAAAGTTCGGAGTTCCGCCGATCTAACGTTACTAATCGATGACCATATGGCCCTATATGTTCCCCATGAAATTTCAGCCCGCTACCTCTAACGGTTTAGGAAATCTCGCCGAACACGGCCGGAAGCGGACGGAAAATCGACATCGCTCCGGTTTTCGTCGATTATCTCCTCAGATATGCGTCTGCGGTATGCGAAGTGGATACGCGTTCGATAGAGAATTGAACGGCGGATCGACTGCGCCTACGCGGAAGCTCCTGGCTCTTCGTTTTGGCGGGTTTCTCGAGCTTCAAAGTTGAAAAAAGTAATTTCAATTTTTCAACTTTGAGGCGCCGTAGCGTCCGAAGGGTTAGAGCCAGGGAGTTGAGATTTCGCTCCCTTAAAACGCTCGTCGAGACCTTTCGAACGAGCCCGAAGTCATCCTCGTAGCTCATCCGGTTGCCGAGATCTAGACAGGCCGTAAAAATTTCTACCCAAGATGGAATTTTTTCGAGGCCAAAACACAAAGTTCGGAATTACCCCGATCTAACGTCGTTAATCGATGACCATATGACCGTATATGTTCCCCGTAAAATTTCAGCCCGCTACCTCTAACGGTTTAGAAGATATGGGCGTTTGAAGTTTTCGAGGCCAAAAAACAAAGTTCGGAGTTCCGCCGATCTAACGTTACTAATCGATGACCATATGGCCCTATATGTTCCCCATGAAATTTCAGCCCGCTACCTCTAACGGTTTAGGAAATATGGGCGTTTGAAGTTTTCGGAAATCTCGCCGAACACGGCCGGAAACGGACGGAAAATCGACATCGCTCCGGTTTTCGTCGATTATCTCCTCAGATATGCGTCTGCGGTATGCGAAGTGGGTACGCGTTCGATAGAGAATTGAACGGCGGATCGACTGCGCCTACGCGGAAGCTCCTGGCTCTTCGTTTTTGGAGTGTTTCTCGGGCTTCAAAGTTGAAAAAAGTAATTTCAATTTTTCAACTTTGAGGCGCCGTAGCGTCCGAAGGGTTAGAGCCAGGGAGTTGAGATTCCGCTCCCTTAAAACGCTCGTCGAGACCTTTCGAACGAGCCCGAAGTCATCCTCGTAGCTCGTCCGGTTGCCGAGATCTAGACAGGCCGTAAAAATTTCTACCCAAAATGATGGAATTTTTTCGAGGCCAAAACACAAAGTTCGGAATTCCCCCGATCTAACGTCGCTAATCGATGACCATATGGCCGTATATGTTCCCCATAAAATTTCAGCCCGCTACCTCTAGCGGTTATGAGATATCTACCTGCTGTCCCATCTATCAGGCCTAGGCTGCTCATGCGTTTCTTAACCACACAGTGTCCTGTTAGCAGGCTTACTATTATACTAGGTCCGCTGTAAATAAAGGCCTGTGTGCTTGAGTTTTATCTTTCCATTGTTTAGTAGTTGTTATTACTGTTGTATACAGCGTCTTGGCTTTTCTCAGCAGACTAATTCGCCTTCTTGACATTCGCTCATTGGGCTTCGTCTCTTGGTACCCAGAGCAGAGTCATCGTACCTGGATATTGTGAGTATTCATGCAGTCCCACACCAGTTTCGACTGCGCCTGTGTGAAGTCTGCTGGTTTCGTTACTGCTTAGCTGTCTGGATAAACAGCAATAGGTCGATACCTAACTTCTTACCTGCCTAATTCTGTCTCTCCTTGAATGTATACATGTAGTGGTTCCAGATTAAGGATGACTTCCAAAGCAACTGTCGTCGTGGTTCTCATGGCCTCCGTGACGTACATACATGCCATCATCGAACGATTACTAAGACGAACTAAGACGAAGAGTAGCTAGAGTAATACAGTATATAATACAGTTATAATAGAGTAATACAGAGTTACAAAAGTTGGTTCTTTACACTATTGCACAGAATACATTACACGTTTCAAGGAAATTACATATCCTAGAAGCTACAAATACAATTTGTAATTGAAAAATTGAAGAAATATCATAAGGCAGATGTGGGCTTTAGATTGTCGTATTTAAAAAGTCATATTGTAACCTCTCCTGACCCACAATTGAGAAGACCACAATTATTCTCCTCCGTTTAGAAGACGTGAATGATAATAAAATCACTTTTTAGACTTTTTAGACCAGAAAGAGGGTCTCTTTTCTCACAAGTTTCTTGTCGCTCTTTCAACATTTTTCTATTAAGATGACCTCACACAGAGTCAACCTCAATCCTTTTGATATTCGATCGATCATCTTTAAAAATGTGAGTCTTTAGTTCTTGGTCGTTACTCACTGCAAACCTTCCGAAATAAGTAGAGAAGAACTTAATGAGTCGCTGTTTTAATGTGAACTCCCCGCAAGAACAACAAAAATGCATTCTGTGGCGGTATAATAACTTGAGTGCACAAGCCGTTTCCACTTTATGAACGATATAATAGTGTTACTTGTGTGTCTTAGAAAAGAGAGACTGCAGCAGTAAAAGTCAGCGGGCCGATTTATACTTTCCTCGTGTCTGCCGCTAGCGCACTTTACGATCGCATCAGCCACACATCAGACGTCTTCTCGTACGGGGAATCATATACTCTATTATAAGAATGGTGATGCCTATTTCTAAGATCTCTTTTCGTAGAGATATAATCCGGTCTACGGATGTCCTTTAGTTTGTCAATAGCGTGACACATCGAAAGCGTTTATTACAAAAGATGCTGGATCTTCTGGAAGCCAATTTCAGAATCGTTAAAGTTACGACGTCAGCGTTTAAACTTATACAATAGTGAGGTTGTTGTGATATAATTGTGAATCGGCGTATGCATATATGAAAACTTGAAGAAACTTGGGTAAGTCCAGGGTGTAAACAAAATATTGAATTGTAGATACCCAACAAGCAATCGATTTCCTTCTTTGGTAAGCTTCTTTGGTTGTGGCAAAAGGAGCGATTTTTTTAATTCGAAGAATATTTAGAGAAGAGATTACCGCCATATGTAATCCAGCATCCACTTTGTTTTGCCCCGACCTCGCCTCTTCCAGTTCGCAGTAAATTGGCCTTGGCATGATTCGGAGGAAATTGAGGAAGAATAGGAATAAGAGAAAAATGGAAGCAACAAAAAAGATGGTCAGAGGTGCAGCACTTTATAAAGAACATGAAATTTTGTGATGGACATTCCTTCCAAATATAATCCGTAAATGTCTTCTTCAATATCTTCGTGTCTTCTTACAATGCTTTGGTGAAACTAAAGGGGATGTAAAGGGAGTTATTTTAAACGATATTCATAACCATTCCTTCAAAATTTTACATTAAGCCGATTTGAACAAACAACGGTAATTCCAACTAATTACGCTAAATATGAAATAAAGAGCAAAAGATAGACCTTCGTAACTGCGTTATCGTTCCTAAATGGTAAAGATGTAAAAAAGCTAATTTTATTGCAAAAATAACTGAATTTCTTCTACCTAAACGAATTCAACGCCGAAACAATATGAAAAGGTTCATCGTTAAAATATCGTTAGCAACCTAGTAGATACGAACCAGTTCCTTTTTATCACCCGATAATGGAAATTCTGGCGCGATAGCCTTCTTCTATACACGCGCATAAAAAAACGACCATCGTGAAACACCACTTCACACAATTTAGGATAGATAATGGAAGTTGTAAAAGAGGGTGGATTACAGAAGTAGTTTATTTTTTTTTTGTTGCTATTAAAGATTTTGGTGTGTAGCGTCTTTTTAAAAGAAACAGTGCATAGTATGTGCCTGTTAGACTGTAAGGGTGTTCTTGTATTCTGTAAGCAATTTAATTTGTCTTTTGTGCGTCTTAGAAAAATTTTGCGAGTCAAAAATATCCCAAAAAAAAAAATGAACAGAACAAAAAGAATCAGGAGAATTCTGGATATACGGGGATAGTCTAAAAAGTGTCAAGCCTCAACATGAAAATGGTGGTACTCGTAAAAAATCTGGTAATACAATCGCGTATGCGTTGAAAGATACTTGAAATTTCAGCCTGAAACCTCACTTATTATTTAACAGCCACTTATGTGAGGTGAAGTTAATCTTTCTGTAAAAATCCCAAGGCATAATCGAAGCCGTGCTCTGAAAAAGGCGAAGACATCGGCCGGAAAGTGATGGCGATTGTTTTTTGAAAAAGCTATAGATGGTAAGGTACAACGCATCATTACTTGACAAACCAAAGCTGGAATTGAGGAAAAGAGGCTGCGTTTGAAGCAAAAGAAAGTTTTGTTGTTGTTGATAGACCATTCACCCTATTCGCCGGATCTGGCCCCCGGCAACTTTTTTGTGTTTCGTAGAATTCAAAGTTTCGCTAGAGGAAAGAGATTTTCATCGAATGGGACGACAATCACATTCATAATTGTCTATTCCGCAGAACAAGATGTCACCCACGATTTGGATAGATTAATAGATGGGAACATCACAATTCGACATGTTAGGCTGAACACTTTTCAGTCTAATTGTGTGCAGTAAAGCTGATTTCAACGCCGTAGTAGACTAAGAATTTGTCCAGTAATAATTCTATCTAAGTCAATATTCTGAATGAAAAAAAAAAAAAAACAAAAATCCTGATTCGAAACAATTCTGTTTACTTTGGCTGCAAAATCAAAGCAAATTTCCCGAGTCTGCAACCAACCCCGTGCTCGCTCTAACTGATATATCCAAGACAAACCTTTAAACTTATTCGAAGCTCGCTAATTACGTTCACCGTACTCGAAACTTAATGAATATAAATCGCGGAGGACTTTTCGAAACGGTTTATTTTGGCGGATGCGAAACTAGAGCAAAATTGCTCGACGAGAGGATCTATAATTAAACCTCTTTCATGCGATTTGCTTAAATTAACGCGAATTTGTGCGTACGTAATTGTCGTAAAGTAGCGGTACTAAAAGAGAAGTCACACGCGCTCTGCGATCCATTCGACTGTTGTAGGATGGAGAATTATTATAGCGGGACATGTACGAATAAACTAATATATTTCCTTCGTAATAAATACCTTTGTAAACACGCGGGGTTTACGTAAAAGCGCAATTTTCTAGTAAATAAGTGCATCGGATAAGTCAAAATGTAAATCTGGCGATTCTAATATTTTGCGGGAATAAAATAAATAATTTATTGTGAATTGAAAATTTTATTACGCCAAAATTAAGTCAAACTTATGTTTCAAATAAATTTCACATTACGTTCGTTGTCTCTGAATTAAAATAACATTAATAATACTTATTGGGCACTTACCAACTTTATTTCGACCGTGAAGTTGGAATTTCCTTCAGCGAAAGAATAATAAAGGTGCTAAATGATATCCTTTAACGATATTCCTTGCATTTAATCAAAAACTATTTTGAAGACACCGTTTTATACTCAGACGTGAGATATACGGGATATGCTTCGGAGTATTTGCTGAGAACGCCCTACAGTCTCTAAAGCACTACTTGTATACTTGTCCCATCGTTCATCTAATTTGTATGTGCTTCTGACATAAATTTTTTTGGATTGATCTTGAAACCATTCATGCACGTGATCTTCAACTTCTTGATTGGATCGAAAATGTATTGCAGGTAGAGCCTTTTTTTAAGGGTTCCAAACAAATTGAAGGGGGGCAAGATCGGGGCTGTGGGAGGGACGTGGAAGGATCTCCCACCCAAATTTTTGAAGCGTATCTTGAGTTAGGTGTGCTGAATGCGGGCGCGCATTCAGCATACTGTACGCACCACTGTAAGCATGACTTTCCCTACAGACGGCGGGGTCTTGAATTCCTGCCAAGAAGGGGAACCCGTTCGGTTCGAAATTGTGGATCCACGTGACAATTCTTCTGAAAAATTCTTCTCTTTCAATTAAACATTGTTCTTCCAATTGATGATATAAAGCGTGACTGTCTGTAAGTCGTTTTGGAATCCATCTCGCACAGGTTTTCCTGTACTGGAGCTTAATCTGGAAGATGTTATGGATAGCTCCAACATACATGTGCACATTATCAACGATAATTGTTCCGAATAAACGCGTCAATGCGATATTCGAAGGAGCAAGTAGCAACTATGACCGGTCGTTCACTTCGTTGCTCATCAGAGACCACTTTTAATCTGTTCTACTTGTTTGCAAACGTTCGAAAGGTTCAAACAATTGTGCAAATATAGAATAACAGACTTATTAATAGAGTGAGGACGTTCAGTGCAGTTTGGTAGCGAGTATTAGTCAGCCAAGTGTCGATCGGGTATATGCGGTAGCATAGATAAATCGAAAGTTATATTTCGTTAATCGTCAGGTACGTTTTCGATACGATTGTAATAAGAATTAACTATGATATATTTTTCTAAATTGTTGGTTGTAAATTGGTTTCGTTGGCCAGTACTGCCGTCGCTCTCTGCTTATCTCCTACGTAGCGACTTACATACAGCTTGCCACCGAACGTAACGCCAGTGACAAACTGCACGCAACGTCGCCACTCTATTTATTAAACAGTGTCTTTGAAGCCTTGTAATAGTACTTGACAAATCAAGCGGCAATTTGAAATTCTTTAATTGGATCAGGTAACTTAAAGGATGGTTTCGATCAGTTGGGATAATCTTTGAGTGGAGATTGTGGTGAGTTTGCAACTTGAGAAGATGCTGCAGAAGGTGGTCAATAATTGTTCATTGTTTAATTCTTCCCCAAGTGGTCGTTCCACAGTCAATCAAAACTAATATGTATATAGTAAAATACCAATAAACAAACAAATGCAGACATACAAATAGAAAAGGCACAAATAGCAGATGAAATTTAATTGATGGAATAGAAGTACTGAAATCTAAGCAATATTATTAATTAAACAATAATATTGCATTTACACTACATTCGAAAGTTCGTTTTTCGTGTAGCGCGACATTAATGTATCCACCGTAATTTTTAGAAATCCCTGTACATCTTTAAAAACTATTAAATTAAATGTAACCGGATTACGACCTTTACTGTGGGAGAGCGCGTCTACCCCACGGATTTTGACGTCTCGGTGGTTGTAGATGTTCTAAAGGCGGCGGCGAAAGATAAATGCATCTCTGAGGGGGCCGGAATCCCAAAGCTATACGCAGGAACAATATAGCGTATGGTGGGAGAGATTGAATTACGTTAACATCTCGCCAATGTAAGCAACATAGATGCTTTATTTAATGTATCTACGTTGTCATTTTAAATTGATCGAATGAAAAGAAAATACAAATGTGCGATATAGAAAATCTCGTGTTGTTGCATATTCCTGCAGACGTCGTGCTTAGGTGTTAATTAACACATACTGATCCTGTGGTTTGTGTTTTTGCGATTTCGCTTTTTGTGCAAATTACATGAGGGTAGTCTGAAAAATTTCAAGCCAAACATCGTAGAGAAGCAGCTGGTGCTACAATACAACCACATAGTGCTTTATAGTGCCACAATACAACCACAGAGCTGCCCAGAGCAGACACCTATTGCGCATATCAGTCTGTTATAAGAAACAAATCAAAGCTGCAAGTAATGTTAAAATTTTAACCAACGCTTGCTTCCAGATCTAATCTAATGCCTAAAGATACAATTTCAAACTTTTTGCGGGAAGCTCTTACGGCAATACTTTATAAGAATAGCCGCAGTAAGACCAGCAATTTCCATTCCTTCGACAACAGAACTCAAAGCATGTTCTTTTGCCTCCTTGCTTTCATGTTTATCCAACAAAGGCATCAAACTTTCCGACCATTTAAGGCTCACACTTTTATTTATTTGTTTTATATCTAAAAACACAACACGTGCACCTGTGATATAACCGAACTCGACAACACAGCACAAGTTAAGAACCAAAGGAGAAAGGGCGGATTACTTACCACTTACGATAAGCTTTAATTGGGTCAAACTTTTCTTGATCAAGTCTATTGAAACAAAGGTTCTCGCGAAAGGTTTCGTTCAACTTTCGTTGATCTACTATAATCGTTCAATTAAACCTGATTCGTGCGAACGCGCCTTAACTTATTGATTCTTGATCAATTTTTTCGGCAGTAACCATTTTTCCTTTTTCTCATTATGCTTGTTTGTAGACGTAATAATTAAGGAATTTAATATTAAGTAGTTCTTTTGTTTGGTTTTATATAGGCAAAATACCATGGAGTATTTACACAATACATTTAAAAACAATATAAATAATACAAATGGGTTCAGCAAAAATATCTGTACAAAGTAAAAATTATTGAATTATTTTATTATGCTCAGAACTATCAATGCCAGATTTATTAAAAGTGAACTTCAACTAAAGACTACGAATAATCACAAAAACAGAAGTGGTTAAAACTAATTGTGCTAAAATTACATAAAATATTAACCCTCTTCGTAAACAGGTAGAAAAGAAATAATAAAAACAAGTAAATAACAATACTTTTTTTTCTATAATTTCATAAGGAAAACATTAGTAAGTAATATATTTCGAGAACCCGCTCTGTATTTTTCTTATCCAAAAATAAAATATTTTTCCTTATTTCAAACACAAAAATACTTCAAAAAAATTGTTTAGAAAAGAAAAACTCGGCAAAACATACATTAGAGAACAAAGAAATATTCGCTTATGGATCAACATTAAAACTCGCATCATCCGACCGTCCTCCCTCCATTGACAGAGGACAAACAGGCACAGAAGAGGGACCTCTCCTTTAATTCGTACGGAACCGTCCAACCGTCAAAAGATAGGAGATGAGCAACGTTGGAAACCGACTGAGATAAAAGAAGACACACCGCCACTGGTGGGGAACGGACCTAAAACGATTTTTCATTGGTCGAAGCCGACTTAAGTGTCTTTTCAAGTTTTCAGACGACAGATAACTTGTATTTGAAGTTTAGTTGTGAATCCGGAGAAATTAGGTAAATATCGCGTGGGCTACGATCGTTCCGAAGTATTTGTATTGTGTTTCTTTAGTGTTTAAGTTTGCATCTTGTGTCTTTAAAGAAATGTACGAAAATCGCAGTGATAATTCGTCACCTGTTTATAGACAATTGTCACCGAACAGTCCATCATCTTATGGGCAATATTCGCCAACGCGATTGATGGATTTGACGAATTCGAATGAGAAATATTTATCCAACCTGTCAAGGGAGATGGCGCAGTGTAATTTTGGGCATATCAACAACACTAACGCATACCATCACCAGAAGAACACCAATCAACACTTCCACCATCAGGAGATCTATCATCATCAGAATTTTGATTGCGAAAGGAAGATGGATGTTAGTCCGGGTTATGGCAATCAATATACCGATTTCAAAGCAGAGGAATTCAACATAAAAGTCGAGGTTGACGATGAACAGCCGGTGTTGAAACAACGCAATGCCGGAGGACGTAAGAGGAAGCCCATCAATTTCTCGTCGGATGACGAGAACTCCTGTCAAAGTGTCAAGAGCAAGTCGAGGAGGAAGTTACCGCAGAGCTTCGAGGAGATACAGAACCAGCGGATAATGGCTAACGTGCGCGAAAGACAGAGGACGCAGAGTTTGAATGAGGCCTTCGCCAGTTTGAGAAAGAGCATTCCGACGTTACCGTCGGATAAACTATCGAAAATTCAAACATTGAAACTGGCGGCGCGTTACATTGACTTTCTCTACCATATCTTATCAACGTCGAGTCCGGAATCGCCAGGTGATAGCGATGTTATCGGGAACGTCTGTTCCTATACAGCTCACGAAAAATTAAGCAGGGCCTTTAGTGTTTGGAGGATGGAAGGTGATTGGAATGCGCACACGTGATACCCAATACATTTTTTTCTATACCTAACTCTTAAAGCAATGTACAAATGCAACTAAGCTTAAAACCCGTTTGATATTATACGATTTTTGTTGGCAAAAATATGAGATCTAATGTTGATGCTAAATTCAGCAAATATAGAGCGTTGGGTACAGAAATGTTTCAGGCAAACGTTGTTTAGTTCAATTAACTACGTTTATGAATAATACATTGAAAGATGGGGGTTAGTAGCTATTTTTTTATTATAAATAGGTAGAAAATAACTAGAAACCAACAACATCAACCCTTTGCGACCTGATGATTTCCTAGGATGATCATTTCATGGCTTATTTGTGTCCTAATGAGCCCATCGTGTAAAATTTGCCTATGCTAATTTTTATAAATCTCCAATATAATACATTTATTTTGAAAAAATAATAATAATTTGGGCCGCAAAGGAATAAAGAGCGTTACAATGTTGCCAAAGGCTATAAATTTATTAATCTGATCGGTTAGGCGATTCCTTAAGTAAACAATTACACTTCTAGAGCATTCTGTGTAAGAACACCCTTTTGCTGAAATCATATTTAAACATTTAAGATAATTTAAAAATTCTTCTAGGGACGTTTGAAAAATACCTAGATGCTACTGTGCATTTTTGTTTTATATTTAAATTATTAAAAGAACAGCTATACATTTAACGGAAGCGAACTTGGTTGTGTATTATGTCGATTAAATAATCTAAAGAACGTGGTTGATGAAACCATTATATTGCCTACGTATGTGATCAATAGGCCCTAATTTCTGAATAACTTGAAATTAATTTGGACAATATTTTTCTTTCAAAATCTTTTCTTTTTCATTAACTAATAATAATTTTAAATATTTTAGGACTTTCAGTACTTTTTCTGGACAAAACCAAACCTCCATACTTGATAACAAAAAACATATTCGTGGAAGCTTGCCCAACTTTACGACATTTTCTATACTGGGGTTACCAATAACTTGTTTTAGTTTACATTACTCAATCCGAACGAAAAAACCTATAGTGTCAAGCGGGCTTACAAGAAAAAATACGTTACCTTAATAAAAAGATATTCAAAGAGAAACATTTACCATGTATATATACAATGATTTTTTTTTATTCTTGATTTTAATTCTCCAAGCTGATGTGGGGTATTCGTTAATTCCCTCGTGAAGAAGCCCTCCAGTTGTGATCTGTTTATAAATATTTAGTTTAACACAAAAAAGTCGTATTTTTTTAACGACAAGTCCAACCAAAAAAAAAAGTCGTTTAAAATATGATATGATGTGAACGAGTTTGGGACAGCTGTTGTTCTTGATTTTTTTTTGTTCTTAATTCATCTGCATCTCTCTCTCGAATCTACGTCAAGAAGACGCGATGTTATTTTGGAAAAAAAAAGGATATGTGTTATATTTTTTGTCTTTTTTACTTATGGCGTCATTTGCGATATTCAAACATCTTTCACATTTCGTTTCTACCCGTATATTTTTATACATTTATATAAGGGAGATGCGTATGAATTTATCTTACTTATTCCAAAGTTGCCAAATAAACCAATTTAACGAGTTTCTTATGATTAAACTATTAGACAACGATAAAGATGTTTTTAAATTTTGAAAATAATCAAGCTTTTGTTCTTGATTTATATAAACCTCTCTTAATTATTTGAAACTCGGTTTAAAATAAATGTAAATATGAGCTTGAGATTGCCAAAGGTTGATTAGGAAAGATCTATTTCTCAAGAAATAAGGAATTTTTATCTGTATAAATCAAATGTAAATATTTAGAATTTTGTATCGTTATCATAAATGTAATTTATTTTTTTGTTGTAATAAATATTATTTTTTAAAATCTGCTTTCTTTCCTTTTTTATTAAAATTGTGAAGATGTTATTGATAGTGGGTAACGATGTAGAACAGCTCATAAAATGTTGTGATTACATTCATTTTCATTTGTATTATTTTCGATTATTTCCTTAGTTATTCATGAGGAAATACAGCATCTTTCCGATGTTTAGAATGGTGATATCGAAAATAAGGAGAGAAGGAAAAACGGTCATTTAGGAAGAGAGTAAAAAAAGGCGTAATTTATTTAATTAAAGAAGCAAGTTATTAGATATATCGTATCATACGAGCCGCTGAAAAAAATGCTTATGGCCGACTGTGGCTTTCATTAAAAAAATTTTCCCTCGCGGCTTTTAACTAGCCTAAGGATAAGCTGTACATAACTCGAAACCAGTACTTACTTATTCAGATTCGGACCATCGTTTTTCCATTATCTCATTATGAATTATTTATACAAAATCAAACACGGATCAACAACACAAAAGTATCGGTAATCTCCGCACCACACAAGCTTAATTAATTAATCCGGGACGGCCGTTTCGAGGATACGAATGATCCATATTCTCAACCGGTGACAGAATAATGTGAGAAACCTCTGAAACTAACTTGCTATTAAGAAAATATTTTTTTACAAGTACCTACTTTTACCGCCTACGTGCCTTAAAACTAAGACGTGCGAAAAAATACGAAGTACGGACAAATAAACGGAATGTTCTCTTGTTATCGTAGCCCGTAACATAAAACATGTGCAAGCTTTACCCCAACAACTAAGTACGACAACGGTCCGTTCTCTCTATTCACTAGATTTTTGTTATTTTTTATGTAAACCGTCTCCTACGCGGCTAATTCCCGCGGCGAAGTTACATTCTTAATCAATTTCAAGTTTTCTAATTTAATATTATGCCCGGTTTCGTTCATGTGTTGGCTACACTTGACGAATCTAATCTACCGAAGTGATAACACCTGATATGTTCCTTAAATCTGGTGCCTTTCGCTCTTTTCTTGTGTGGTGCGGAGGTTACCAATATTACGCCACAGTACTTGCTATCAGTATTAAACATTGCTTATTTTAACCAAACAAAAACAACAGTTTTCTCGAGATATCTAGTTAGGCGTGCATTTTCTCCAAAAGACAAAAGGTTGATTTTAATGAGTTCGTAGAACAGCAAATCTTTCCCAATTTTATCGTCTTTCTTTCTCCGCCAATTTTCGAGATTGCCGTACTCAACATTGGAAAAAACTTTACAAATTTTAAACACGTCTCGATAACGTTGGACCATGGAAACTATGATCACTGTTGTAACGAGTCGAGTATTTTAACTCAAGTTGAACAACCAATTTTTAATTTCGATTGGAGTAGTTTGAATTTATGATTGCCATGGTGCCGAATTAGCTCCGTTCGTTACGAAAGAAAGAGCTAATTCGTTAGCTTTGGGAATTATCTGATTCATTCTTTCTTTAATAGGCAAATATTTATTCCCCTCTCAATTTAGAGTAGATAAGCGAAAGCTTACCGAATTTATGTTATTCGTTTTTCTATAAATCGACAGTCACATAGTGACCCTTCGACACGCAGCCATTTTTCTCTGAAGAACTAAAATAGAATAAGAGGATTTGCGAAATATCAGATCTGAAAAATAGAGACATTAGAGTAAACGCCAAGTCGTCGGGAAATCGTTCTGTTCGGCTTGTCAAAATCGATTGAAGCTATTTCCAAATTCATTAAGATCGTCTCGGAAAATATCGAGAAGATTATATTCTGAAAGGAAAATTAATGATTCGGTGCGCGGTGGTGGTTCTTACCGAAATAGTGGTCCGAGATGGATACATCTGGAAGCTAAACTTATGTAAATGCATTAGAAATACGTTGATGTATGTATTTTGGCTGATGATATTTTTTATTCTGCATCGCCTTATTCGATGGAATGTTATCGAAACGAGAAGTGCCAATCAGTGATCAATAGAAAAAGTCGATATTTACCATAATTGTAATCTTCGTTTTATTCTCAAACATCAGAAACGCATTATATACAATAGAGCCTCGTTTTGCTTCGATTCGTTTTGTGTTGTTTCGCCATTACTTCGGTGAAAAATCAATATTAAAATTTCATTTTACGGCATGACATCAACTGTATTCGAGCGTCGGGGAAATCCCATTTTGTTTGCCAGTCCCATCGTCACGTGAATTACAGACCAAAATCAACGCCAAATACTAGTAAACAAATAATCCAAGAAAAGCGAAAGGCATATTTAAAGTTAAAGCCAGAATACGTATCAGCAAATCTATCTTTCGAAGCTAGCCGTGGTTTGCAAGATATTTAAAAAAAAAAGTTGTGCCTACCTTCATAACTTAGATCTTAAATGCGAGCCTACCAGTGGAGATGTTGCAGCAGCGGAACATTTCAAAAAAGAAATTTGAAAGATAGTTGATGATGGTTACAGCTTAAAGCAAATTATTAATGTGGATGAGAGCTTATTTCGGAAGCGACTTCCTAGTTACGTCTCACATTTGTCAAACTCAACAAACTGCTCCAGGTTTTAAAGCGAGTAAAGATAGATTAACATTGGTACTTGGTGGAAACGCTGCTGGTGATTAGAAATTGAAACCACCACAAAAACTTCCATCGTCAGTACGTTCGTTGGCTTTCTAATAGGAAAAATTGGATGACATCGGTCTTCTGTCAAGATTTTCTTATCAACTGTGCAATTTCGGAGCTAAAAGCTTATTGTGTTGAGGAAATAAGCTTTTAGCTTATTTCCTCAACTCTTCAAATTGACGTGGTTGAACTCTTAGAATATGTAAAATGTATTTTCCTTTCACCAAATACAACAGCACTGATTCAATCCATGGACCAAGGTATAATATTGAATTTTAAGGCATATTTATGTCGAACATTTAAACAAACGGAATGTCAATATGGAACAATTTTGGAAAAATTACACGTGTTTGGAGAAATAGATGTCCTGGATGCAATTAATACCGGACATGCATCTTGCACTTCAGAATACGAAATCCATTTGCTACGAAACTCCAATAATGGGTATGAACCTAACGTCATTTGTAAACCTACAAACCTTCTTCCTTTTCGTATTCTAACGCCGCTAGTTCTATTTACACAAGTGTCGCGTAATAGACACCACATTTTTATTTCAACGCAAACGTTATACGCAACCGCGCATACTCCTTTTTTTAAAAAATTAATTCGCTGCCATCTTCAAACGAATTCTTTCAATGACCACGTTCGAGCTTTCAATCCCACATTAATACGGATTTATTTTCGCCGCTATATCGCTTATAAATATCCCGCGGCCGGCTGAGGTTTTTTCTTTGTTTGCGAGCGCGAAGTATGTACGGATACATCTAATATAAATATGTATAATTTCACATCGACGTGACTCACGCAGTCACCGAAGTCGACAGGAAGAAATAAATAAAATTAGAGCAAGAATTCGGGCTTGCCGATGTCTTCTCTCGCGATGGTTGACGGTGGATATTTCCCACTTCGTAATATTAAAAGATCTACGGTCGAAGTTCGGAGGATGGATGCGGACGACAGTATCAGTTTTTCCGAGTATTTTAAATGGGAGGATTGTACGCCGATATATTACAATAATGATGACAAAATAAACATTTAAGTCAGGATGATGAATAAGTGTGAATGTTTCGTTTAAAAGAAATGGGGCTAGATTTCTTTAAGAAAAAGGAAAGGAATTAAATTAATGGTCAATCAAGCGCCTTCTTGAATATATTCATACGGGCATTGGATTTTGTAATTATTCCTACGTATTAACAAGCTCTTAGATAATTAAGCTTTAACTTCGTTGATGCAAAATTTATTCAAAATCGAATATAATTGAACCAATGAAAAACTCAATATTTCCTAGCTTTTTCTAAAAAGCTAATGTTATCAGAAAAAAAATTACAAATTTATGTTTTTATGTTTTGCTTTCTTACATAACTTATAGTTAAAACTTATTAATGCTGATGATAAAGCAATAAACCGAGCACCTTTTCAGCTTCTCCGGGATCTGAAAGAACAAACAATAAGAAACAGTATCACATAAAAGAATGTTTACCATGACGTCAGCTATGATAGCATAAATGAACTCAATCGCTGTTCAATTGATTTGGTTCATTAATAAAATAATTAGTTATTTTTTTACGAAAACGAAACAAAAGGTGACTGAAACAAAACAACATGTTTTTAAAAACTATTTACGACAATTTCAGCAATAACTGGATGATTGCTAAAAACAATATAACTATTTTCTTTTTTAACACAATTAACAACTTTAAATGTGGTAACTTTAAGGCATTCCCAAACCAATGCAGTGGCAGCAACAACGACAATTTCGTATTAACTGTGCCAAAGAAATTCGCCCTTCTGACTACACCAAAGCGTGAATCTATTATAATATTTACGACAATCTACTCCACATCAAATGAAAAAGAGACACTTTTATTTCTTGCCGTAGAAGTTTAGGGGAATCCTAGGTTTGCGTTTGTTTGTTAATTCATGTGTTATGAAAAGACATAATTGACTGTACTAATAAAAAATATGAAAGGATAGAACTTTTCCATATATTTTACCATTAATAATGTTAAGTTATAATTTCGATATTAAAAACTAAAAAATTAAATCTTTCATTAATAAACGAGTTATTGACAACTTACGACAAGAGTAATTTATGGTATTAGTCCGTTATGTAGCAAATAACACCAGCAAGAAAAGAGTTAACCGTCGAAGGCGGAACCAGAGAGGGTTACTTTTTTCTCATTTTTTGGTGCAAGCTCATCCAGCGTAATTTGGAGAATTAGATAGAATTAGAGAGCCATATTATTCTTTCACTTTTATTAGCAACAATGACATCGTTCACGATTCAGGCTAGCTCAATGCGGGGATTATTGTCTACAAATACAAATTTTTTTGCAAGTGACAACAATTAATACACAAATCTCTGCATTCATGGATTGATTTTTCAAAATCAACCGCTCGATGCGACCATTTAAAGATACGCCACCCCAAAATTGTAACGGCCCTATCTCCAAGTGGCACATATGGAACCATATTACTTTCAACATACCTTCCTCCACGCCTCCTCTATCAGAATGTTATAAGATAAATCTGGACTCGTCAGACAAAAGATCTCAGTCACGAGCTACTCACTGATCGATCTTGTGTTGCCTCGTAAAAGCGGGCACGTGGCGCTTAAACAGATAATCTTTGCTACAATCACTCCTGTAGCTGCACGAAGATCTTTATTTAACGTCCTAGATGACTAAACGCCATTTCTTCTGACCGGAAGTTGTTTTACTCCAACGGCCTCCCCCATGACTAACCAATTAATTTACAGAGAAAAATATTTTTTACTAATCTCTACCAATTTTTTATTGGTGGATCACTCATCTCAACAGCAGTTTAGTTTATTCATTCAAATATGCCATCAGATGCGAAAACAATGCAGCATTTTCTCATGCAAATAGTTTTTATCTTTTGAACATTTTCAAGTTTTATTTTACAATGAATTGTGAGTCTTTTGATATACAATTCCGAATGCTTTAGAACTCATAACTCGACTAAAACAAGCTCAATTCCTGTCCAAAACGCAGGGATGGGAGTTGATTCAGCGGCAAATTTTTGTAGTTGCTTTCGTCGCCGATATTGATGCCGCAAAAATTTCAAACGTCCACAGTTCAAGTTATTTTCAAATTTTCCTGGCTTTGGATTTTTTCAATCAAATTATACCCACATGTGGTACTATTTATTGTTTTTTTCTTCATTTTAAAAAACGCTATTTGTTTTGTGCATTTTACAACATTCTTCACAAACTCATTTAGTTCTGGATTACTTGTTATAAAATTTAATAGTAAGCTGGAGACACACTTCCATGAACAACACCAAAATATTAACTGGCGTTGACGTCACTAATTGGGTAACTCAAATATTTTATCGCGAATTGTTTTTATTTGTGAACGAAAATATGAAAACCTTTAGAAAGTCCTGAATTGTATAGAATGGTCACTTAAACGTTGCATGTACATGGTGTGAGGCACTCGTTCACATATAAATACCCTTTTCCCGAAAAAGGACCAACAAGAAAAAAAATAATATTCGACTGTAACGGATGACCATTTTACAATGACAGGCCATTTATTATTCTAGTTGTTTCAACGGCTCCTCTCTCTGACCTGCAACCATTCATTCGCATCTTTCATTATAAAAACTCTCAATGTTTCTTCGACAAGTAGTAGATTTAGCTTGGAATGACAAAAATAATGACAACTACAGACCTCCTCGTGATATGTATTTAGGAGAAGCATAAGTGAAAACGCAGGCAGGAGATCCATGCATAACATACTCGAGAAATATTTACGTTTCGGGGCAAAGTTTCTAAAACCCTTAGGTTTATTATCAATGGAAAAGTTCAATTTAAATAAAATAGTTCTTACCGTACGCTAAGATAGCTTAAAAGGCACTAAATGAATTAAGACGATTGGAGGATCGTGACTTCTCATGTTATTTTTCAGATTATTGAATATAATAAAATTTAATATGCTTTTCCTGGATTTTACGTGTTTTCCCAGTTTATAATGGACGAAATTGCAGGAACCATATACCTGAAGCGTACTACGTACAATTGAACGAGTTTATTACACCCCCATGAACCAGCTGCAAATGTATTTTTTATAATTTTCTTCCCAATCATTTACTTCCTAGAATTTTTGTTTTTGCAATTACTTTGCGGACTTCCCAAAGTGAGAGATCCAAAATATACTTGTAACTGCGATAGATTTTGAAAAACCTCTACTTTTAAATTCTTCAATAAATAGTTATGTCTGTTTTACATGAAATTTTACCTTACTCGTACGTATATTACTACCATTAAGCGAAGTTAATCTTATTTTACCTAGGCGCGCATAATTAATAGCTAGCAATCAATTCTTCTGTACACTACATTTATTAGCTGGCAAAAATACATAAAGACAGGTCAGACATTTAACGTTTCGACGCATGTTTTAGTGCACACCGATGACAAATCGACGAAATTATTCATCTTCATTTGCACGGAAACGAATGTGCACGTTCTCGCACGCGTAAAATAACAGATTAGTAACGTAGATGAGCATAAATAATCCTTATGTACTATATATTGCATCGGTCGCACGCGACAAGGTGCTAACCAAATGGCGAACTATACCTATTCTAAGTGTACAATGTGCTTCTTACTACATTACGCCATGCGCTTGTGTTCGTGCTGGTCACCTGGCAATAAACACTCGAAAAACACAATCTTCTGGAGTCCAGATGGAATATCTCACTGATCCCGCCATCACGGTAAAGTGTAAATTTCCCCAGATGTCCACGTACTGTCGGAAATCTGGGATAACAAGCTCCGTTGTAATTGAATTACGGGCGTTTACTCGCTTGCCATTACACATGTAAACGTGCTACGGCATATAGTTTTGACAATTTGCTAAGGTAACGAAGAGTTTTCGATCCTCCGGCTTTCGAATTATTACTTACTTATTATTTTTGTAAATTTTAGTCTTGCTCGGCAGTGACCGTCCTCCTCGTTTCATTTTAAAGCTAGCAATAATAAAAATTGAAAGCCGTAAATTTGCAGGTATCCTTTGGACCTTGTTGTACTTGGAACTACAAAGACGTAATTGCCATTGCCATCACCATATATGCTGCAACTGGGATCCGATCTTTAAATCAAATTTGGTATTCTTCTTGGTTTCTTCATTTTAAAATCAAATTTTTAATCAAGTCTTAAAATAATTAAGCGAAAACGATAAAATCATCTTCTTAAATTGAATATATCGAAAGAAATCATTTTCAATTCGCGTCCCAAGAATAATGCGAGATCTGCTACAATTTGATAAAATTCTTCGTAGTTTTCCAAAACAATCTTCTTTCTAAATTAAAATGATTGTATACGTTACGTTCAATTTATCAAATTTAAATTTTGCTTTAACGTATAAGCCTTTGATTGTCTAAGCAATACTAGATGCTACAGTGAACAAAAAAAAAATTAATCCAATACTGAAATGAATACGATGAAAGATGTTTCATGATTCCTATTAATCTCGATCGTTATAAATGCTATCAAATAAATCATATCTAAATGGCCTATTATTCATACGCAATTCTCTCAAGAGCTACATTTTTTCATCTGGCTGTTTTTGCGTCCGTCTCCATCCTTAATGAAACGACTACCATTAAGAACTCACATTTTAGGTGGCGTAACATCGATACAGATCCTATATAAGATGCTATGTATATCTAATATATCTAATTTTCTAACGTTTTTTTTACATATATAAGGCACAATACGTTAAGTGGCATATAAAACTGTTACGTTTTTCTTTGCTTCTTGTTGATATTAACAGTTCATTAATGATAAATGCCTAACAAGTGCGTTGCATTACATAATATACATAATGTACAACATATCTATGTTATAAAGAGGAAATCATGCAATAAGTTTGTATTGAAAAGGCTTATGAAGACATATACGACAGTACATATACAGAGTAGTACATTATACATTTTATCTTATTTAACTTATTTAAACAACATTTACGTAATAATTGCGGCTTGAACATTGCAATTTCTTTGAAAGAATTAAGTAGCAACCGCATATTACAAAAACCCATCAATTACACGTATACTACCGCAGATTCAAATAGAATGCTGGCCCCACCTATCGGTTTGACAACTGCGCGGAATCTTGATTAACTTTTCGGAAATCGGCTTGTGGAAGCCTAGCCCTCACGCACGCACAGCTTTCCGACTCACACGCATTGTAATTTATTTCGGCGTCGATTGACGCAACTGCAAAGGATCGAAAACAACAAAATTTATAATGGCAGCTGCTCTATACGAAAATATATTATATTCCGCGTAAATATATAGATTAGATGGTGACGATGTATGCGTATTCTTCAACGTTCGATCTACGATCTATTCCATTCGCGAATGCTTTAGTAAGGTTAAAAAAATAAACTGGATGTAAATAAAATAGATTATAAAAATTCGCCAAATTGTTTTCTATTGCGCGTAAGAATAATAAAAAAGCTTTGGTGTTTACTATTTCTTAGCCATTAAGTGAATTTTTTGAAATATCTTCAACTATACTTTTAATTTAATCATTCGATCGTCAAAAAAATAATTTTCCTTCCACTTCCGAAGGAAATTGGATCAGCAACTAAATGACGATAGCTTCACTTGACTAAACACTGAACCCAATTGCAATATTCCTTTTGCATCCTATTAAACCACACGATACACTGAAAAAATTAATTCAATAAATCGTGTTCATTGACGTCGTTTTGTTAAAGTAACAAAAAATTATTATTTGAACTAACAACAAAGAAATACATTCATAAAAGTCACACATATGTTTATCAATCTAAAGCAGTTAGGATGCAATAACCATGTCGCTTTGCGGTGGGTCCCAAGACAGGAAGGGCTCGAAGAAAATGAAATAATCTTGCCAAAGAAGCAGCGAACGTGCTTTTCATTGGTTCTAACCCCGTTCGAGGTCCGCAAAAGAGCCACATAAAGCAAGCAATAAAGACATAGGAGGACCTCGTACTGGGAATGAGAATATCACTTATTTAGACTTAGAAAATCTGAACGAATGGGCTACAAATTTTTGTCACTCTAACGCCCTTATCATGAAATTGTTCACCACACTAAATCCAGCCTTCTCCTGGCCTTGATTTGGAAAATTTGCTGAAATAATGGATCATCTTCAGTTCTATTTTTTCCATTGTCCCAAAGTACTAACGCTGGTCTTGCATGCTCCAATCATGCAAATTAAAGTGTTCGTAAATGTCTCCAACAATGTTTCTAGTTTTGGCGAAATTTGTTGACAAAGTTGCTAACAGCTAAGTGTGAATTAGTAACATCTCTAAAAAGAACCTGATACTACTATTAGTAATATCAATATTGTACAATAACTCAAGTTACTGATGCGCTAGGAATATTTCCAATGAAAAGATTCATATAAGAATTTGTCATTGCAAATTACCATGCACTTGAAAAAATAATTATAGGATGAACGTGGAGCCAACTATACTTAACTTCCTGGAATCATGAAAGTCTCCGTTTATTAATCACCGCATAAATAAATTACGCGTAGCCGACTGGCAAAAAGCAAAATCGCTCGTTGGCAGAAAAAAAAGAACAAGTAAAAAACAACGACTAACAGTCACATTGTAACGATAACCTCATCGAATTGGAGGCACTAATGATGAGACACGGTCATGGCATTCGTTCCGACAGGAGCCGCTGTTGCTGCTGGTTCTGCCGTCGTTCTTCCCTGACGTCATTTGCTTCGGCACGGAAGTGTCAGCTCCCGCGGGATCTTCTCATGTCTCCTCATCTACTGTGATCGTACTGCGTCCGACAGCTGTTCGTCTGGCGCCGAAGTTTGTGCATGCACCGTGCCCTAAAACGACGACAGAAACTATTGCTTTTTGTCCGAATCTATCGTTGGTTTTTTCGACTATTTTCTGCCTTATATTTTTCTTTTGATGTATGTATACAGGTTACTAAATTTTATTGAAGAGAAAATGGACCTGCAATAAATGATATTCGAAATTTTAAAAAAAGAAAACGGAAAAAGTTCGATTTCTTCTGTTACTTTTAGCACCTTTATTTGGCCTTGTGGAAAAAAAAATTGAGAGCACACTCTCAAGACCACTTTCGAGCTTATATGTAATGGTGTAATCGAAATTTTAATATGACGGTTCAGTTCTTTCTGGTCATCATCAGAGTCTGGTCATCATCTGATGTTAACCATGCAGATTTTCAATCCAAACGAAAAATATGCCGATGACCGTTCAAAAAGAAATTTGAAAAAACTGAACTCGTATTTGTCAGTGATTTCAGAAGTAACAAAGCGGAATTAATACACTTCTTCTTTTAGTTGGAATACGAGTTGCTTCCGCACTCACCATATTCGCCAGATTTAGCCCCCAGCGACTATTTCTGTATATGAACGAATGAGTCAACGGAAAAAGATTTGACTCAAACGGTGAAGTGATTGCGGAAGCAAACGCTTCTCTTGCAGGGTTGGAGAAATCATATTTTTTAAATGGAACATAAAATGTTGGACTAATTGTAAATGTATCAATTGAATTGAATGAAATTTCATATTTATAAAGTTGACAAGATATAATTTCAAACAGACAAAGTCTCCTGATTTTACTTCACATCACAGTATTCGCTGAAGCGACTACAACTATAATCCGAATAACTAATTAAAATTATGTAAATATCAACAATATCTTGCTTTAACGATACTTTAAACATTAACTTACGAAAATTAATTAGTCTTTTGTTGTGAATCCATACGCACAGTAGGTATAAACACGCAAAAACGACGAGACAATCTATAAATTATTCCCTTAATTTAATTTATTTACGTGGCGTTTCCGCGGATAGCGCACTGCATATATACACGCAATAAGATCGAATCGACGCGTAAACATTATAAACCCAAACGTCGTAAACCTAAATTTGTTGTTTATACTGTTCTCTACCAATTTCAAGCTATAGACGTGTCGGTTGAAAACCAGTTCTGATGGGATTTCCCGAAAAAATTGTTAGACCAGACCGAGTGGTGCCCGGATGGCAGGTAATCCCCATAATTTATTTACCTGAGAAGGTGAGAAGTAAATATTTTGGATATTCTCAAACGGAAACATCAGGATTATAGCATTTTCCCAAAGATACCCCGTTGTTTTTGATAAAAAATGCATTTTACAACTGAAATTCCACTTAAAAATCAACTTTCGTGCTTGGTTTTAACCGGGGACGATATGAACTCGCATTATTGGCTTCAGATATTGTTTGTTACCGCAATTTACTGCTGTCAATGCTTTGTATCAACTTTTGCGATATGTTTCACGGAAAATAGGAGCTCCTTAACAAAACATGAAACCAATTCGTCAAGTAAATAATTATGGATAAATTAAGTACGTGTTAAACAACAGCAGAGACACTAAGAAACCCATTTAACTGAGTTCAAGTTGTTATTACTTCAACTCAAAATGCAGGGTTGAATACGAGCAAATAAGTATTATATTGTTTGAAACAAACGATTTTCTGATTTAGTTCAGTTATCCCAAAAATATATTTTGCTAACTTAAACAAACTCAATATTTCGTTAAAATATCCGAAAAGCTTCAAGCCCACATATGAAGATGACATTGAAAGAAACTTTTGAAAATATCGACGATTTTGGACGCTCAATTATTATTTGACAGTCATTTGTAAAAAAATAATTGGTGCTAACCCCCCAGGAGAAAAACTGCTGGCCCGCTTTAGCATGTAGTCAGTTCCCCCGATCAGGGACTCCCTGCACAAGCCCGACACTCACTGGAAGGAGACCAGTTGGCCCCACCGGTTGGGCCCTGCCTCCCCCATGCCTCCCATATTAGCAAAGTTCCGTTCTCAACCTTTGATGAGTAACAGTCGGTAACGATCTCTCTCACATCTTGCCCACCGCGGTCTAAGCCGCCCAAGTGCAACAACTATCGGCCCCTTAGCCCGTCAAGCACTGGCAACGATTAAAAAATAGGCAGTTTGTATTAACTTAGTTCTTTCTTCTTGTTCCTTCTTAAACGTTTTAAAAAACATCACGTCTTTCCAAAATTTATGATTGTCAACATTTCCAGTAATTGCAAGAAATCATTAAACGTCACCAATAATGCTAAATAAAAGTAGATATCAGTATAGAGTAGGGATAGAATAGGCATGTTGGAGTTGGAGGAGTTGGAGTTTCTTTCTCACATCATTCGGTCTACCATCGAGGATGAGGATTAATTAATTCAAGTTGTGAGGTACGAAGTGTCCTTGATATCATTATTAAGCTTTGTCAGACTATTGACTCGTCCTGTATATTTAAAATTGAAAAAGTCTTTTTGCTAAAGATACAATCGATATTTTAATTACATTTTAAATATAAATTCTAATTTTCACGTCCAGTTTCTATCTGCCCAGGCAATAGATATACTCTCCGTCGTAAGGTCCCGCCAGAAAAAGTAGCGCCCCATAAAATCTTCAAATATCAATATTTAAACACCCACGTCTCTACGAGTTATTTAATTCCAAAGAATCCGCATACATCACGCTCTAGATACAAACATCAATTATTTCTCGCATATACGGATCTATACGACGAGATCGCATTCAACTTCGATCAAATGACGTGGAAAATTAATATTTCTAAAGAAATAAATGTTCTCGAAAGTTTTAATTGAATTTATAGGTGGTCCTCGCTATGTGCCATGGGGAAAAATAGAAATAGAATAAAGAAGAGATGCGCTAAAAATATTCGGCCGCGTCGAATTTATTATTTACTGTACGGCTTTTGATATTATTATAAATAGCCCGGTTAGGATTAATTTCACCTAAATGGGTCGAAATCCACAATTTTTATTTTTGGGAAATTCCAATTATTCAAAAGTATAAATCGTAGATAATTTATTGTCGCTCTGAGCTGTAGTTCAAAAGGAATGAATTTGGTTGGAGGAGGGAGAGATATATTGCTAATAACTAATAATATACATCTTCAAAGAAGCGGACGGAATGTGTAGGAAAATCCGACTCTATTATAATAATTAATATTTGTATATTTTTTCTACGACGCTATTAATATACGTGAATATGAATGGCACTTAAGCCACTAATATTAATCATATTACTTCGTAATAAAATCTACGTCTTTGTCTTTGATTAAGAAAGAACTATTTAAATGTCATAGTTTAAAACTAATTGACCTATCGTAGAATTCTTTCAACCATAGAAATTATTTTTTTTTAACGTATTTCTTTGTTTCAATGCAATATTTTGTTCACTCGCTCGCAGTTGCTTTCTTTGAAAGAATATGTGAAAAATTCAAAAAACCGGTAGATTCGAAACAAACCCCACAATTTCTTCAATTTTCTTCTATTTAAAGAAAGATTTACTCCTATTAAAGAGCCAGATTTTTTGATAGAATTTTTTATTAAGCTACAACCAAAGATTTGAATTTGCCAGTATTTGCGATTATAGAAAATTGCGGCAACAGTTGCACCCACTTACGTTGTAGCGTTGCGCATTGGTTATTGTTTTTCTCTGTGATATGGCGAACAAATTGTGACGCACCTTTATTTTCATCAGAAGACCAATAAGGTTTTACCTGTGGAAGTCGCTCTAATCTAAACTAAATTAAAGACAATTATCACCCTTCAATATAGCCACGAAGGCATTAGGCTAAGTAGGTATATGTTAGCCATAAATAGGTATTTAATTATCAAAGAACGTTGGCCGATTTATACTAGCTAAGCATTAATAAAGAGGGTTCCAGGTGGGTGGAAGGTTGGTAGAAGTCAGGTTAGTAGAGAATGGATCAGTTATTTTATGGAGTTTGAAATAATAGAACTCATATCTTCATCAAGCACTTGCATAAAAAATTAAGAACATACTTTCCATCCGGGGTCTCTTATTTAAATAAAGAAAAAGTTAACCATATTTTATTCATAATTTTAATAAGAAACCGTGTTTCTTTTCCCAAAATTTGATTGATTTCTTTACTGGAAAAAATATTTCTTACATGTTTGAATATTTGCAAATGCGATACTAACAACAATTCATTAAAATTATGTACATTTCATGTTGAAAAAAATTAATTTTGTTGGTGCTGCGTTAACGCAACGCATGGAAATAAAAGAGTTTGTATCAATCGTATAACTACGACTGAAAACAATCAGTATTCACAAGTTCCATGTGTGGATACATATTTTTCTTCGAGATCTATAATAACGGACGCAAAAATGGTAAATACAAAGGAATACAAAATTAGATAATCTCGCATGCCCAATCCACCATCTAAACAGCGTCTTAAGCCTACTCGAACGGACAGACAGTTTGGAATTTAGCGGAAAAAGCGACGTTTATTTGTGGTAACCACTGTTCATCCAGTACAGATCGGTTAGCCCGCTGATCCGAATTTAGACGGTCATAAACACAACATAATTGGACTGTTTGTGTGTCAAAGGCGACAGTTACTGGCTTGCTTTGACAATCGACTTAAAATATACGCTTCTTCAACTTCTACCGCTTCTACAGCGGATGGATGTTATCATCTATCCGTTGTTTCTTGCTAAGGTATCCGCGTGTTAAAAGCTAATCCCCTCTTATACATGCCGTGAGTCTCGTTTGTTTTCTGTTCTTTTTGATTGTTTTCGGAGATGAACGATCAACGTGAATAAATTAATATTTCTCGACTGAGTTGTAGCTACATATGACGCAAATAAAAAAAGTCTTATAGACGACAGTGTCAGGAGAGAAATTGATATTCTGACGGAAACGCTTCTTTTTCTTTCTAGAGGCGGAATTAGAACGATTTAAAATGAAAAACTTGTAGTGTGAAGTTGAATGATTTTCAGTGATTATTTACAATCATGCAGAAAATTGTCTTCCTCATTGAAAAGATGTTTTAGATGATAGGTGAGATGTGGTCTTAAGCTGTGAAACGCGGATTAATTTTAGATTGAGAACATTTAAAGGGATTACATTTGTTAAAAGAGTTCGGCGAGGAATGGAACAGTTAGGGGCCCATATATTCCATGATATTTTTTTTTAAATTAAATGCTTCATCGCTAGATAGGACCCGCTAACGTAATTTTTCCAAATCCGCAACACATTTGTGATAACTTTTCTTATAACTACCACCATCCTATTTGGCTTACTGGTCGAAAAAATAAATATTATAAATTTAAGGCGAAAAAATGAAGATAAATTGGTACATTTTATATTAAATCAAAGATTAAAGATTATATTCTGTAGATGTATAGAGAAACTACCTAAATAATACGACAATACTATGAGAAAAACCGTTTTCTTGAAGGTAAGTGCGATAATGTTATTGACGACCGCGGAAGCCTACGTAACAGATAAAAAACAAATTTTTGAGAATCCAATCCCAAGTAATCCTTATATTTCAGAAACTGGTGTTTTTTTTTTTTCCTTTTTAAAAACATTTCTTTTCTTTTCACTAAACCAAACTAAACTAAAAACAAATATTCCCATCTAGTACCTAGTAATTTATTTACTTCCAATCGATATAGATTTATCGAATATATTATTTGTAGTATCGGGCATATTTTAGCGTAAAATAGAGCGACTTTTCGTTTACATTTGCTGTAAATTGGGGCGTCAAAACTCGACTCAATAGCACGTACGCATGAAGAAGTTACTCTGGGAAACTTCTATTATCTACCCGTGATGTGTATGTATATGGAACATGATGGAAGTATAACACAAATATATATAAAATTATTTATAATAAGTTACAACATCCCAGCGACAAGAGACGACTCGCTTGCTCGCAGGGTGTCAAAGTTGTAACACAAATAAATACTTTTTTCGGGTCGTGGTGATTCTCGTGTGTCGCGCACTACTACGTAAACGGTAGGATATGTACACTATCGGCCATAAGTATGGTTGAGTCAGAAGAATACGATGTAGCAATGGACACATTCAGCAGTTGAATGAGGAACCAATGAAAATCCAACTAAAATTTGAAACTTACTACGAGCATATTTTTTTTTAAATTTTTCTGAATATTATTGTCAGTTTTTTCTGAAGATTTATAAAGACTCATGTCGTTGTCTTGTGCTTCTCCCAATATATATTATTTTCCATTCTATTCTGTTGATCCATATCCGGTTGTAGTCTGATCGGTCGCCATGGTATGATTTCTTAGTCCATATTCTCGAAGAGTTGGCCTTCAAGTGCCTTGATAATGTGTTCGCAGCAGTATTAATTCTAATATCTGTTAGCTTGTGTTGTCAAAATGAACAAACTCGAATATCGAGCAGTTACAAGATTCTTCACAAAATAAGGAAAATCTCAAAAAATTATTCGTAAAGAAATGTTGTCTGTAAACGGGGATGATTGTCCCTCAAAATCGATTAGTTGATGATGATCAAAATTGTTTAATCATGGTCGAGAATCATTGGATCCTCGTCCAGGTCGGCCTGTTGACGTGATCACTCGCTGTTATTGAAAAAAAAAAAAACAGCTGTTTGATACTGGAGGATGCAAGATTATTTTATTAGAGTATCTTGGAATGACAAAAGTTGGTACAAGATGGGTTCCACGAATGTTTTCGGCGTTCCAACTTGCATGTCCGAATGGAGACGTATGAACAATCTTTGGAAGCTTTGTGGAAATGAACTAATACCAATCGGCGGAGATGAAACCTGGGCCCGTCATTTTGATTTCTAGTCAAACCAAGGATCGATTCCATGGTATATTGAGGGCTCCATCCTTTCCGCAGGAAAAATAACTGTTTTAGCAATTATTTTCTAGGATTGTTAAGGAATTTTAATGATTGATGGTCTAAATAAGGATAAAACATTAACAGAAGAGTAATATGCAAGCTTAATACATTGCCTCAGAAATTCTATTCAAGTGAAAAGGGACGGAAAATAGACGGAAGGTGTCCTATTGCTCCACGACAATGCACCAATCTACTAGTCAAGATTCTCAAAAGCTGCCTTTGCTGAATGTGGCTTCACAGAAACTGACCATTTACCTTATAGCACAGATCTAGCGCTCTGTGATTATTTTTTGTTCCAAATCTCAAATAAATCCCTGCTTAATGGTATCAGATCTCTTTTTTCTTACTGTGCTGTAACGTGGGGTGATTCTTCAGTCTATCGATAACTCCGGCAATGTACGGCAGATAGACATAAGATTGTGGTTGTTGTTGTCTGATCTCTTCTTTTCTCTCTACGTGGTCTTAACATGGTCTTTTTGTTATATTCATTTTTCTGTAGGGCACCGTCGCTGATCTTCTACGCTCCTCTTAGAAGTGTGTTGATCAGAACATCCAGAAAAAGTAGAACGCCGACTATTATGACTGGAATTAATAGCTTCTCGCACAAAAGCTTCCATGAAGATGTTGGCTATGACCGGTGAGAGCAGTGATCCTCTATCAACGCCGCTTCCACACGAAGTAGGTTGTTAAACGTTAAACGTTAAAATCTTGCTAGTTTAATTAGATCGTCCTGTAATTCTTGTAACACCACTCTGATAATTACCATTTTACTGTAGAATGAAGCTAGTAAGACTTTGCTTAACTCCAACCTAGAAATAAAAGTACCTAACTTTGACGAATGTATTTCCTATTACGTCTCAAATGTTAATTTGACGCAATCTTATGATCGGTAGTGTATATTACGTCGTCGATCGTTCGAAAAGAGGCAAGCAACTTGTATGCACGTATATCCGCCAGCCAAAGACAGAGACGGGAGCAAATAAACAGACCTAATGTGTAATACGACACCGCTTTCAACAAACATAACAAACACTGCAGCCATTACAATCATTAACTCGGTTCAGCAGTATATAAAATGATGAAAAAAAAAATGGAGTCTCACATCGGTTAAACGCGACCTATACGATTTGGAATGATCTCTATTTCTTTTTTCTAATACGTACCGTGTGTAGTTTGCATTGCTTGGATTCTAGTCTTTGTGGATATGTTAGAGTTAATTTATGGAAGCTATGTACTATACAGTTGAATGTCGGATAAATAGCAAAGCAAATTATTTTAATCAAAGTTAATAATCGGCTATGGCCAAAATAAAAAAAAGACCTACAATCCATAGTACCACGCGATAGAGTACCAAAAAAGCTTATACTATTACTCATTTTAAAGCTTTTAGAAATAATGATAACAAGAACTGTGGCATAGTATGACAAACAACAGAAAAGTATCGGTAACCTCCGCACCACACAAGTTTAACTAATTAATCCGGGACGGCTGTTTCGAGGATACGAACAATCTACATTCTCAAGCGGTGGCCGGCTATTTTAATTTGTTTGACGTATCTTCTTTTTGTTTCCTTCGTACCTTCCGATATCATCATAAGAGCGGAAAAATTATTAACAATAAACGATTTGTACCAGCAGATATCCCTCGTTTCTAGTCGCTGAATTTTCTCATTTATATAACGGCGTCTATACATTGGTAATAGAATCGTAACGCGTCAGCATAGTTACCAACACCGTTTGAGTGTCGCTAGGCAACTGAAGTAGTAAATTTTCTTTTCTTTTAAAATTTATTGCGCCCATAAATGAAAACGCGTTGCATTTTATCGTATTATAAATTTTATCGGGCTATTTATCTCGAAAGCCGGCTATTTTCCTCAAATATACACGCAACAAAATGGTAGTATATCACTTGGTTATGTCGTAGGTGCGATATTTTTGATTTTGACGACCGCGCCGGCAATACCGCGGCGGTACAATGCTCGCGGATTCGTGTACGGGTTGCTGAAACTGCGATAATAGGAAAAAGAGTTCGACTTGTTTACGAAATCCGTTGAATTAATAGGTGCTGCCGAGCCGCGGTTAAAGACCGTAATATAACGGTTCTACATTGTTTACAGCTGATTGTTATGGAGTATAAATAATTTTAGGGCAGTTATTGCTCATGCCAAAAGTAAAACTCTGTATACATCGTCAGGACGGTCGTCTTCACAAGGCGGATTCCATGTTCAATTATAAATGATTTAAATATGTCTGCAATGATTTCTTCTTTTTAATTTAAACAGAAGTAATACCGAATATTTTACATTTTTTACATTAGTTCTAAAAGCAGAACTAATATTAAACAAAGGTAATTCTGCATGTGAACCATGCCATACCTGAAGATCAACTGCGAGTAACTTCACCTCTGGCATGGTTCGCATGCTGAGTTACCGCGATCAATTGCTTCCCGCTCAGTTAGTTTCGCCTCTAACATAGTTTACACGTTGAGGCACGAACTGTGGCCTATCAAATTTCCGTCTCCTGAAGATACCCGCATGTATTGATGTCCTGTCCTAATAGTGTCAATCTTTTCATTAAGGGGTTCTCGATTTATTCTATTTTAATATGGAAATGCCTGCACCAACTCTGTTTCTACAGTCACTGCCATGGTCCATACGCAGGGTGAACATTTATCCTATGGCGTTTACCCATGAAGCCCTGCAGCTTCACCATCCAATCTCTGGTTGGCCATAGACCAACAGGCGGGGACAAATATACGTAAAAGAGGAGGAAGCGATTTGCTGCGTCGACCATATCCTGGGTGGTTGGGGAATTCTTCCGATTCATCCTCATGCCAGGAGCTCCTTGCCTGGACCCTAAGGTCTGGAGCCAGCCGTCGTGGTTTGACTCAATCCCAGGTTTCTGGGAAACGAATATCCCGGCAGGTACGATTTGGGTAAGGCTTTAGCACGGCCATCTCCGTTATAATGGCTTAAATTACGAGTGGGCCGATTGTACTTCACGGTTGGTTCCGTTTCCGTTGTTGGTCGATAGTCGCCTGTGCTTAATGGCCTAGGTCCTGAGGGGCCGATAACTATCGCACTTGGGCGACCTCGACTCCGACGGGCCGATAGTTGTCTCCTTGCGCGGCTTAGACCGCGGCGGGAAAGTTGTAAAGTAGATGACGATAAATGACGGACTCGTGCGGGCAGTTCCTAGTTGGTTGGGAGGAAACAGCTGTATGCGGAAGAGAGTTAGCAGCTTTTTCCTGTGTGGGGTTAGCGCCACTATTATCTGTAATGGTCCACTAGATTGAGCCTTTTAACCAACTCTTTAATTATTATTATATATATTCTTTTCCGTGCGTGTTGTCCTATAATACTGCGTTTAGATCATCAGATTTCAGTTAGGCTAGAGCTGGTGTGAAAGATCTACATTATGTAACCACTAAAATAGAGAAACATGAAGATTCTCCCGTTCAAATTCTATAAATAAGTAACTTTTTTAATTCGAAATAAATAGCTTTACAAAATTAAAATTAACAATCCCTTTTAGAGAAATCAGTAAAAACTTAAATTCAGCCAATCATTAGTTCGAATAATCATCTTTTTCTGCACGGGGCAATCTCGCTGTGTAGCATTCAACCACTGTTTTCGAGCGGCCAATATATTAAAACGTTAATATGTTGTATAAAATGTTGCGCTTTTCAATTGGCTCTCGAAAAATCTGAATTTCGTGGTATATTTAGGGAACTAATCGATTTTTCTGCTGATTTGGATCTGACGCTTCGAGAACATTTAAATTATGCTTTTCTAGTGTTTTTAAAGAAGATAACATTCTAGATTTCTATGCTTGCTGTTTGCAGAATAAAAATTTCAAGTGAAATTATACTCCCCTGCCTTTCAAACTAAATTTACTTTGTGATTGTGACTCGAAAGGGCAACTTCTTAGCGCCAGATTTTGAAAAACACTCAAAATAAAACGAAAAAAAAACTGCAAACATGAATATTTTTCCATTTAACAAGAAGAACAAATAATATTAAACTGTGAAGAGAAGTCCTCCGAAAATTATTGCGTACGTAATGATCTCTTTATTTAAAATATAGTGTTGTAGTTACCAAAAAGACTGTCTAATATCAAAGCTAGCATTAAAGCGACTCACCAAAAGATATTCTTACATCGGAGGAATGTGTTTATAAGCGATCGGTGAATTTACTACTGGGTTGATAGATGAAATTGATAGTTATAAATGAATAACATAAGAACCGATATTAATGACGGACATACCGTATCGCTAAAGTACCAATTCCTCCAATTTCCTCCAGTTAATCAAGATTTAGTCATATTTGTCGACCAGTACATAAGTTAGTTCGTCGATATTATTTGAAATCCCATCGCGTTAATGTAAACTCGAACAGGCATTGCTACTTAGATCTTATTTTTAAACATGAGGAATATCTTAGGATACTTAACCTCCTAAAATGTATACAATTATCAATTGGAATTGACGCGTAGTATATTTTAGTGTATTTTATTTGGTTATTCGCTTCATTTCCCCCCCATAACGTATGCGTATTGTAAACCACACCAGCCGACACGGTAGTCGGAGACAGAGCAGAATTAAGAACAATTACTGGAACACCCAGAATTAATTTTCTGAAGGGTGGGATTTTTATTTATTTAAAGAAGCATTTGTACAGAGTGACATTGGAGGTGCTTATTCTAACACAGCTTAACAGCTCCTTCGTTTGCAACAGTACGATGAATTCTGGTAACTCCAGCATTAACTTTTGCTTTTTTGACACAGCCATCCTCTCCAAAACGCCCACGCAGGTCAATAAATGCTTTAGCATTAGGAACATGTTTTAATGGATATCCCTCTCGATACATACGTTGAGCTTCGGAGGAATTTGATCGAGCTTGGCTGTAACACATAATCATGCCTTGTATTATTAAAAAGTGTAAAAAAACATTTAAACAAATAATAAAAAAATGATAAACAAAGGAATCAAACGTGATTTTATTATTTTATGGTCCTCTACCCAACATGTACAGAATTTTCTATAAAGGAACAAAACAACAACAACTACGCCCCCATAAAATTACTCGCTTTGAGAGCTCACTCTGGCTACGGCCCTGCTCGGAGATACGCCCGCTTAGAGGAAATCAGTGAAAAAATCAACCTGCATCTGTCGCCAGTTGATGCCGCACGCAATTCGTACGTCAACTGGAAGCGCTTTATTTATAAAGCTCTAGGAGGCGCGATCTCTTCAGGTAACATTATTTTTTACTCCGCTAACGTTCGCCGAATGCAATAAACACCGACTTTACAGAGTTATAGATCCATATCGCATACGTTCAGATGAAATTTATAAGACCACACGCCGTCATATATTTCGGTTCGGTTCTTAAGTGACCGCTAACATCCAACTGACTGCATCGGACAATTACGATTCATATATAAGTCCGTTCCGATGTAGTTTATGATTGGAGCAGGTAATAAGTAAGATTGTAAAGTAAGGAATTAATGCGCGGCGGTCTATAAATAAATAGGGTCTCTAATGGCGGGAATTTCTTTAGGTTTATGCGATATCTTATTTTGGTGGATGTGCGGTTATGGTCATTCTTGAAGTACTAATAGTACTAATAATGACAATAATGACGACTATTTTATATACAAAGATAAGTTTAAAAGACAGTTTTAGAAGCTGAAATTCTTTAACAAAATGAAAAATAATTTGGAAAATTTGTAGCACTTACAAGCCAAGGCAGCTTGTAGAATCGAAGAATTCCAAAAATCGTAGACTATAACCATTGCACCTGCATTTATTATTTATAGCATAGCTGTCGCAATATCGTCATTTTAAACTGTATAAATTGGAACGGACCGACGGAATTGGCCAGGTCTGTCCGTTCATGATACGTGCTTTGTTCGATTTTTTACTGTCGACATCGAACAAATCTTCCTGAGACATTGATGGTTTCACCAATGTGTGCATCGCAGTCCACGCGTATATTTCCAATGCCTGAACCGTCATGCGTCAGTTGGGATTATCCTTGTCGCGATTATAAAATGAAAAAGCTTTTGGAAGGATTTGTCTCGTAACGGATCACCGCGAGTTAATAATGATCTTAGGGTGTTTGTAATAGTCGGGATTAAGATGGGAATCAAATAGATCTTGCGAAAATACGTTTCATTATTAATGAAGATATAAGTCAAAGTGAAGGCTACTAAAATGCTTTAACTTCCAAGTGAAAATGTTAAATTTACCTATCGAAATTGGAACAGAAAAAAGATGGAAGATCCTGGATGATTTTTTATTGTCTGCAATAAACTAATTAATCCTTTGCCTTTCACTTAAAATTATCTCTACAAAAATACCAGGAAAATGTTGAATGTTGCCAAGGTAGATGCGGATTTTGCACATCACATATTTAATTTTCTTTATATTTCAAGATTTTAACCGTATTTCCAGTTGTTAATTCTAGTAGATACATACGAACAAACAGGATCAAAACAACAATTGCGGAATTACGCAAACATTCATTTCGCGCGTTAATAACCGACGGTGGTGAGCGTATGTCTTCGCCAGAAATAAAACACTCAAAATTCCGACATCGTCCTCCTCGTTGGGCGAAAATTTATTCGCGCGAAGACGACTCTATGCGGTTTTGGGTAGATAAATATTAAATACCGTGACATTGTCGGGATTACTTGGCCGCGGCGCGAGATTTAATCCATTGCGAACGATAAAAGCTGGAAGAGCGGGCCGCGGCGCGCTAAATTAGAACCCACTGCTTTCCGAAACAAGGGTCGGAAAGACGATGGACGCTTGTTTATTCCGTTTAATAAATCACGTTCCTGTTGCGCTTTTTCCCGCTTGCGAAAAAATCGAAATTACCGCGACAACAAAGTTATAATTTTACGGACAGAAATACGTCAGTGATGTGGTGCTTTATCCAATAATAAACCATTTCTGTCTTTTCTACCTTTCTTATCGTTAGCAAGTTACGTGTATAGGCAGGATGGAAAATTTCCAATCTCCAAATTGCGTAATTCCACAATTTTTTGAATTTCCGGGCTCGGAATCGTCCCTTTTAAGTCGATTTTTTGCACATCGTAGCTACTCCGAACTTCTTCCAATTTTAAAAAAATTAAAAAATAATTCTCTTTGTTACTAGAAATATTTAACACTTTTATCAAAATAAAAACACATTCTACAATGACATCGAAATAACATACTAGAATACGTTTTACTTGACTTTAATATCCCTGATTATGTTACATCCTGTATAAACGCCGTTCCAAGAAAAAGAAGCGGCAAAACAAAACGAACATCGTCGGAGTGTACGACGGCTCTACTATGTAATAAAAATACGCTGGTATTGCTACCAAAAAGGACACGTAAAACCCAGTTTACGATTCGTAAATTCGCCGATTTCCGGTCTAATTTCTTTCCGTTTTGTTCGCTTTTTTGGCGGAACGCGTTAAAATGCACCTAAAGATTTCAAGATCTCGTTATGAACGATGTCGCTACCCAACGGCCTGGAGCCGTCCGAGAAATAATTGTGAGGATAAAATTAGTTGTTTTATTATCAACATATATATAAGTACATTCGTATAATAAAATATTCGCTGGCGACTCCTAGCTCCGTACATCAACGTAAATAAATTGCCGAAATATTTCAATAGACGTATTATACTTTGAATCCATTCCAAAAATGTCATGTTCGCACTTTATTGATCGGCGTTTGGATTTCGCAATCAGCCGAGTCGAATATCTTTGTAGTGTTATAATTGGGGGAAATAAGGAGAGAGTATACGTTGTAATTTAGTAGTTTGTTATTGGGTTGTATTAAATTTGACAATGACCCTCCAATATTAACGATACTCCACTTGTAATGAAAGAATCAAACTTACCAACGATCTCTAAAAGAGTTAATAACATCAGGCTATATTTACTGCCAAAGATTCCTCGTGCAATAAGCTGGTAACACATATTTTACACCACTTTTAAGGAACGCTTGCCACGAAGCTGAATTTAAATTTCAACATTTCTTTGTAGCGGTAGTTAATGGTTAAGCATCCTTTAAATATTGTTAGTTACCTTTTATAATTTTGACTTTGGCA
>LR736864.1:3897388-3931880 GCA_902654985.2 Oryctes borbonicus | reverse complement strand
TATTTTTGCTATTTATAAAGATTATTTTAGGTGAACCTTATATAGGGCTGCAAGGTCCCTCATTTTAAGACCTTTTAACTTCATATTCTAAAGATGCCCAACGGGCAACCACACCTTATAAACGCGAGGAAGAAGAAAGACAGCTGTCATAGGAACAAATCTATATGATTGGCTTTGTCACCTTTGTAGTGAGTGCATTATAGAAGACAATGTTTCAACTGGATGTATGAATCTTGCGCAGCAGTTTCATAGGAACAAGTTTATTATATTTGAGGCATTTGCTCTTAACTGCAATGTTTTTTTTTCCATTGTTTTTTCATGAATGCTCCCCATGTATAGTTTTATTAGTTCCTAAAACCTATAACATACGGCTCGCGTATAAATTGTACAATTTACAATGTTTATACCGATTTTAACGGTATATTGCCGTTTATTACGAACGCAAATCATATCACGTAGCTTGTCAATTACGTTCGACAAATGATTACGTAACGAATACAAATTTTGTTACCGATTTTCTTCATCTCGCTGCCAAACGCGTTTTACGACCCGACGATAGCTTATAAATATCATTAGCTCTTGTAACCGCATTTGCGCGTTTTCAATTTCGCCACACAGACGTCGTCGTCATCATCAGCACCAGTAAATATCCTGCCTTTGATTGACAAGTATACGCGAGGGAATTAATGGAGTTCCGAGAGTACAAAGAAGTCTAAAAGCTCTCTCGTACGCCGTCAAGGCGGCGAAAAGAGGAGGATAGGAAGAGTACGCGAGGAGGAGACGGAGCAGCGATTAAACCGTAGAGTTGATTATTTTAAAGATAAACTGTTTACTAGGAGTCCATAAAAGATTCCATTCATTTCGGGAAAGAAGACGTCGGGTTAATTCTAACGTAAAATGGCTCGCTACTTCCTTCTATTCCCTTGTTATGTATATGCAGGTGACGTAAGTATGTACATATATGCAATTGCGCCGTGGTAACATTTGGAGACGTTGTCGTTGAAGAATTTTGTGTATATTTAACTGTAATTAACGGCTTGCTGCGTTATAAAAATCTTCGTTTATAACGTAATTAATTTTATGCAAAATTAATGGTTTGAATGTTGTGGGTAATGGAGACACTTTTAACAGTTAATTGCGTTTATAGACAGATAGTTGTAAAACTTATACTTATAATCATGTTAACATAATTTGTTTAGAAAGTATGAAGGTTTCTACGCACCCACAAAATTTATTTTAATTTGCCACAGACCTCCTCAACGGTTAAAACGACTCCGTAGGAACCGCTTTTGGAGCCAGAGCCTTAGATGGCAACGGATTGTACAACTTGTAGATACAAAAAGCAAAAGATTTTTCGTAAAAAGTCGTGCAAGGGGTGTGATTAAGTTCTTCTTTTTAATATTAATTTTATCCGTTCTAAAACTAATTGTATTGTATAATAGCTTCAAAGTAATTATCTTGTGATACAAGCATAACTCTACGATTCCTCAGGTTTAGCCAATATAAACATTTTTTTGGACCAAAAGCGCGAACAGGTATGTGTTTTTCACTTTCTGTATATTCTGCGGGCTGTCAAACGAATCCAAACACGAGTTATACAAGAGGGTGCAACGGATAATAATACTGTAGCTTTGGTAATATATTGTTTGAACCTGGCTTCGTCAATTAATGTTCACACTTGCCACCACTTCTCAAACTGGGTTTATCTCTGTGAAAAGTAATCAATTAAGACGTAACCTTCACGTACTAGATGTTAAAAACATTTCGCAGTAGCTAAATCTTTTGAGATATTGAATTGAAACACTTATCTGATTCTCGTTACCTCTTCATTTGAGATACGTAAATATTTTAAAAGTATTCATTACATTAAATCTGCATTAACATAAATCTTAAATCTCTTTCACGAACGCCTTTCATCCGGTCCTGAAGTATCTCGTTATACAAAGAAATGACCCGTAAATTTAACTTTTCAATTAAGTCTCTCCTGATGACGATGTATTTTATACATCCATATCGGTGAACTATGAAAAATATCGCCTCATTATGTTAGTTCCCCCGTTGTAAGGGGGCGCTAACGGCGACAGAAGCGCGGCACCTTATGTATATATGTTCTTCCTTACCTCCGAAACCCCCCTACCGATGGCCTAGTGCAGCGACGAGGAACGATGAGATAATGGCCGTTCCCGACAAAGAAGGGGGTCCCGCCGCTCGAACACATCAGGCAAAAAGCAAAGCATCTATACGACAACGGGGAGGGTACGTCGGATGCCACGACAACCGTATCGTCATATATCAAAAGGGAATGTCACACCGCCTCAGCTAATTATGACACAAAAAAAATAGGATAATAAGTGAGGAATAGCCTCGTAGGCTCTCCGGAGCGACGTCCAGCACCTTCTGCGTAAGAATATGAATATTCGTATCCCCGCTGCGTCCATTCATAAAACTCTTACCGAGAAATGATCATTAACGGGATACTTAAATTCGGCGCTGTGTAAAAGTCAAGCTGTCGTAAGTTTTTCTTTGTCTTGACCTTTTCGCTAAATGCATTTATTACTCATCTTTGCTTCGTCAAAGCAGCTAGAAATGGAAAGCTATATTTGTATAAAGCGTATGTAAAAGCAGATTGAACGTTTAATATGAAGATTTTTTCATAATTTAATTCACTTTTAATCATTATATGGGATATAACAAAAATGTTTTATTTGAAAGGTGTGGTATTGTTGTATTAAACTTGCGAGGCGAAACAGTGTTAGTGTCCTCTTCCCTCGATTTTCCCCTATTTTTTTTTAATTAGTTTATTCTTATGTCTTTGTTTTACACATTTTAATAAGATCGATTTTATCCCTAAAAAATACCCAGAAACTATATTTAAATGGGCTAACTTTAGGCTAACTTATTGTGCAAATAAGTACCATAACAGTTACAGTTTCTTTACTTAAATCCTTTCGAGTTAAAGTTTTTGCACTTACAATTTGTTTATCACTGCTAAGAATATCTGATTATGACACATTGGCGGTGATGACTTGCCACGATACACGGTACACAGGTACACCATGCTTAGAACGCCTAGAACTGTCCTGTTTTCTGCCATTTTCTGCATTTTGAATGAATTTTGTTGTACTACCTATACGTTTGTTCTAACATACGTTGGAATCAGTTTGGAAGCGGGGACAGAAGAAATTGGCCTTCTAACAACCGTACAGCTAGTTCCGAATCAATTGCAAGATCATTCCGAAAGACACAAAATTGATTCGAAAACGTTGAAATCAGTTCCTGTTTTTGAGCAAGAAAGTAAAAGAAACGGTACCTTGACGTACCGAACTTAAGGAAAACAGATAATTCTTTTAGTATGAGTAATACTGTAGCCGAAATGGTTGTTGTAAGTTGCATGTTAATGGAGGAAGAACAAAGAAACACCTTAAAACGCAAGCGACGGATTTGGGTATATAACACTTGCGCAATCAAGGCTTTCTTTTGGAGAATTTCATAGCTTATTTCCCGATTTGATGGAAGACGAAAGTTTTTTGAATATCTTCATATGACATACGACAAATTCAGAAAACCTTAAGAAATATCACGACCTGAATTAACTCGGCAAAATCATTTAGAAAAGCAATCGGACCTAAAGAAGCAATTTGTCTTAAGTAAGTTTATATATTAAAAAAAAATACAAAGTCAAGGTACATTTATGGAAAGTGTCTTTCATCAAATGAAGGACAATCTGCGCTTCCTTCGGTTAATTTAATCTGATTTCTCTTCAAATTGTTTGAGGATCTTGTTTCCAAAGATTCTTCCACGACATCTGCTGTCGACAGATTTTCGTATGATTTATGCATATCGTTTGCGACGACTTTTAGTCTCTCTTCGTCGAACGAACCTATTACCATGCTTTATGATAAAATTACACCACTTCATGTTTTCCCCCGCAAGAAGTGAAACGTTCTTCCCATTTCGGTGAATTCTACCCCTTTAAAATGTAAGAAGATGAGAACGATTTCGAAGGAAATATTGTGAGTGAAGCCTTCTTTTATTGGATACATATCGGAATATGAAACTTTGTACTTTTGTGGACGCAGCTTTTTAGACTCTCCCCTAAATTTTAACGTTTCCCGATCAATCTACGTTTATACACCATTGTGCGTTTATTTGTAGTTTGTATAATCCTCCGATCGTTCAAACTGTTATCTTTACATACAGAAAAGAGTAAAAGGCAAAACAGCTTATGTTTCCTCGTAAGCGTTGTTTTCATTTTAACCAAACTTGGTAATGGCTACCTCCTCCTATTGCAAAAAAAAATCACCTGCTTTCCCACGCCAGCTGTGAGTCTAGTTCAATTACGCGATGCCTATTGGTCGAGAACTCAGGTAAAAGCAGGTAAAATTATTTATCGGTTGACTTTATCGGACTCTCAACGTTAACTGGTTGGTAGAAATAATACCGGCCATCTTATAAACATCCTGTCGGCATGCAGCGCTACCCAACATAATAAAACGTTAAAAAAAATGTCGTTCCATCTTCACCGTAGGTCTACACGAAGTAATAAACTTCATATAAGGGATACGAGGATAGGCTGACTGCTATATGCATATATACCGTTCACATAATGGAGTCCGCTGGTTGTTAAGTTTTATGTGCAAAAAGTGACAAGCGACTGGAATATATTTTTAGATCCATCGTGAGATGTAACTGTGAGCGTCTATGTGTGTGCCTATCTCCGCTTTTCTTTTTTTGTTACTTCAGTATGTGCTAAAAAATGGGAGACGAGTACCCACGAAAACAGGAAATGTTATACCGCACAAAGAATATAAGAAAGTTAGCTTTACACGCCGTTATTTTTTGTTGGTGAAGTTAGTGCCTCTGCATAGGCTTTGTATGTAATTTAGTAGAGTTAGAAGTAGAAGTAGAGTTTGAAATTATCTACGTGTAAATTTTGTAGAGTGGGTGGTAAATTTTTTCAAGTAAACCGTGGTTTGTAAATTTTATTCTGTCAGTTAAACTTACTCTGCACTCTACACTTTCGCGCAGTAAATTAAGAAACCTTTACATACAGGTCATTTACGATACCTGAGGAGGTACACTGCCGTTCGGTGAAGTTCGGTCATACAATAAAAATCTATTATATCACACTGTATACAATTATTAATACATAAAATTAGAAAAATATTAAGCATACACTCTTTTCTAAAGGATTAAAGCCATAAATTATTATGTAAAGTAGAAATATTGCGACAACCACAATAAAGTCCCTTTTATTATCATTCCAAGAATTTCTCGGAAGTACCGATCTTTTGAAACGGGTCGTTTGGAGATTATTAACCAACAATACATTTAGGAAATATAGCGCAGTATCATTCTTGTTTATTTATCGCAGGCGTAAAGATATCAATTTGCTTCATTTTACTGTTAAACGTGTGTTGGTGTGCATCTGTCGTTTTTGCGCGAAAGTTTTAAGAAAATTTACTTCAAAATGGCACGTGGCAAGCCTACCAGTGTAGAAAAACGTTCACGCATTATTACGCTGTTTGAAGAAGGATATTCGGGGTGACAAATTGCTGAAAAATAAATATGAGAAGTTCAACAGTAAATGACATCATAAAGCGATATCGGACAACTGGAACTATAGAAAATCGTGTTCGTCCCGGAGCATCTAGAAAAACAACAAAAGCTGAAGATTTGAGAATTGTATTATTAAGCAAATGCAACAGAAAATTAACAGCGCCACAAATAGCAGCCGAAGTCAATCGCGGCCGTGAAGAACAAGTTTCGGCGAGTACGGTAACACGTCGACTTCAACAAGCGGACCTTCATGCACGCATTGCCATTCGAAAACCTTTATTACGTCGGGGCAACAGAGCAAAACGGCCACAGTGGGTCCGCTCTCATCTAGATTGATCGTTAGATGATTGGAAACACGTGCTTTGGAGTGACGAGTCAAAGTTTGAGGTTTTTGGGCAAAATCGATGAGTTTATGTCCGAAGATCTAAAACCGAAAAGTGATCCCGAACTGCATTGTGCCAACAGTGAAGCAAGGGCGTAGTTCTGTGTTAGTGTGGGGATGTTTCTCCTTTGCTGGGACGGGAGATTGATGCAGAGTGCAGGGTTTAATGAGGAAGGAAAACTGTTTTGCAATACTCCAGAATCATGCAGTGCCATCAGGGTTGCGTATAATAGCCCGTAACTTTACATTCATGCATGACAACGATCCAAAACACACTGCGTTAGTGTGTAAAAACTATCTAAAAGAGAAAGAAGAACAGCACACCCTGAAAGTAATGACATAGCCCCCACAAAGCCCAGATTTGAACCCTATAGAGTTGTTGTGGGATGAACTCGACAGGAGGAGCCCAACTTCACAGGAACATTTACGGAATATTCTGCGACATGAATGGATTAATATTCCACAATCCATTTTAACAAAACTTATCGAAAGAATGCCTAGAATAGTTCGAGCGGTGATTAATAGCAAAGAAGATTTTTTCGATTAAAAAAAAAAATATAATGTTCAGTATGTTATATTAGGCCAGAATAACTTTTTATTTATTTATTTTTGTCTTTTTTACCTGTACAAACAATAACATTGCATTTTGTTTTTAATTTCGTTTGTTTCTGTAACCTTTTCATGTTTTTTACCAACCGACCGAACTTCTCTCAACGGCAGTGTACATAGGTCTCTTCCTAAGACTATAGGGTCACGACAAAGTGTCCAATTTTCTGTCAAAATAGAAACAAACTATTAGGTTGTATAACAGTTAAACAATATTATTATTTAATAATAATAATAATAATAGCCTTTATTTCCAACAGCTGCAAAAAAACAAATAACAGGCAAACAACTAATACAGTCTATAGAACACTGACAAAGAGTACTGACAAAAAGCAGACGGATACAAATACATATCGATCTAGTTATGTATTACCCTGAAAAAGATATTCTGCCTAATGAAGAATGCGAATGAAGTAGTTGCGCAAGGGAACAATTAAAAATATCGCATTTACAGCAAATGTTATTGTATGTGGAACACATAAAATAAATAGGTGAGCGTAACAGTAGATTTGACTTGGCTGAATCCAAATGAAATGTAGTAAATGAGCGAGAAGATTGACGCGGCACATGAAAACTAAGTTTGCCAAGCAGTTCACTGGTGTTTGTTTGATTATTTAATAATTTAAAAAGAAAGGTTAAACCAATTTTTTCCTGTCGTACTTGGAGTGGTGCCACAGAAAACCCAGCAAGTAAGGTCTCATAGGGGAAACCCCTGCACGGGTAAGTGTTGTATTTTTTATACCAAAGGTATTTTAAAAATCGTCTTTGAACCCTTTTTTCTTCTATAGTTTCGTTGATTTTTGGGTTTGCAGTTAGGTGTCAAGAAAAGAAAAACCAATCCCTTTTTCTAATATTTTGCTACTCTTACGTAAAATAAATTTTGATCGAAGATCGAAACAATGATCATCGGCAACAATGTAAATAAGTACAAAACACATATAAATAATAAGAGATTAAAACAACAAGTATCTAGGAGAAGTAGTAACTTGCATGGGAAATTTAAAGGAAGAAATTACAGCAAGAACAACAGCAGCTGGAAATTTACTTTAATAATATCATATAACATACATTCTTAGGACACAAACAAAGACTCAAATAATAAAAGAGAGATCTATAAAAAGGTCGCATTATCTATAATTATGTAAGGACCGGAATCCTGGACATTACTAAAAAACACAAACAGAAAATTACAACAACTAAAGTGAGGTATTTACGAAAAATAGGGGCTCAGACAAGATTTCACAGAATAGAACATTTAGAAGCAATTTAAAACATAGAAAAGAAGAATCTTATCTTTTGCAATGTTGCAAACTCTTCTCCCGAATTTTGCTGTACGTCATTTCTAATAACCAAGGTTCTCCGTTTGAGGTAGCTAGTAAATTGGACAACTGAACATTAATCACCACAAATAACACACTCAAATTCGAAAGAAGTTTCTATTCTGACCGTGCAACAGATTTTAGAGAAAGGTAAACGTTAAAACACAAAAGTCTCACAAAAACCTTGTTTATTGGACCTACGTTACCCTAATAGCAACACTAAAATGTAACCTTTTTTAATAAAAACCGCGCATATTACAAATTCCAGCTATAGATACAATTTACCACCCCAGATTACCCCCAGGCGCGATTTATTATTTTATAAATGAGAATAGGACTTGCTAATACAACCAGTCAATTAAAAGCGTGAATCTGGTAAATAACCAGATTCACGCTTTTAATTGATAAATACGAGGGGTCGTTTTGATCTTCCCGGGCTAAGCATGAAAAAAAAAGGATTAGAACAGCAATAAAAAAATATTTTTCAATATAAGCCCCTTGCTTTGCATGCAAGCAGTAACATTCCTAAATTTCCTCTAAATTTTTCAATAGGGTGAATTATCAATGGAATACGCTAATAATTTACTTTCCAAACAATAGAAATGATCAGCTTGACGACCTAAATTTGCTTCAATCATTTTTGAAAATAGAAAGCAAACGTTTTCCAATCAACAACGGCAAATTTGAATTTATGCCTCTAAGTTGAACGTTATTTCTTTATATATTACAACCAAAACGATGTTGTCGACAAAAATGCCTAAATGATCTTTTCAAAAGATCCAAATTGATATTTTTAGCATGCACAAAATAGATCGCTTTGCACGTCGATGTATGTATACTCCTCCAAAAAGCACGTAATGATATCGGGGGCGCGGTACGATTCATAATAAAAGTCACCCTAATTAAAGGAACTGCATCCGGTAGGCGCTAATTAAACAGAACGTGTAGCCGCCTGTCTGTGGGGATTTTAGGGTGGTTGGACATTTCTCGAATAACCTTCGCACAGGAGACGAATCCGTTAAAAAGAAAACATCGAAACTGAAACGCCACAATGTAAACTTCGTCTGTTTTATCGTCATTGATTTTAGTCTGCTTAAAACGGATTGTGAAACAAATCAAATAAGATACCTTGTAAACACTGATTTTCCCCATAAACAGAGTGTTTATACAGTATTCGACATTGTATAAAGTTCGAGCAAAATAATACCGAAAGCTCTTAATTACAACGTGCTTTCGTAGAGTCCTTACGTCCTGTTAATAAACATGTTGCTGTCCTAAGTTGAATCCTGGTTTATGCAAGTATATCGACAATCAAATGCTGAAAAGGTTTTCTCATCATTTGTTTGCTGTGCCTCTGTTCAGCTGCACGTTTTCAATAATTTTTTACACATTGTTCCGGAGTACCTCAAAGTAACAAAAAGTCGAAATTGGGCTAAAAAGTTGAAAAAAATAACCCAAAAATAAGCCCAAAAAGAAGCCAACACCACTCCAGGTAGTTCTAGTTGTTCTAAACATAATGCCAGCATACCGTACTTGTATCTCAGATCAAAATATTTGGCATAAGAACAAAATCCGAATGGGCCCCCTCTTGCTAGAAAATTGAAATTTTAACAGTTATTCCAGATTATTCTAGTTGTAAACATTGTTCCGGAATTTCAGAACGCGCCTCTTGTATACCAAAAGTTATGACCAAAAAACGAGATAAGAAAGGGGGGACTGCGGATTTTCTTGCGTTCTTGATACGGGTTTCAAATTCTAACAATGTTTAAAATAACTTGGAACTGTAAAAATTTAAATTTTCCCAAAATAGGGGAGCTGCTCGGAGTTTGTTTTTGGCCATATTTAATCTGCAAGAAATACAGGTCTGAAATTCCGGAACAATGTTTAAAACAACCAATGCACTTCTCGGAAAAAGTAGTTTATTTTCAATTTTTCGGACGATTTTGGCTTCTTTTGTTTGAACAATTTCAATTTTCAAAAAAAAAATTGGGGCGAACTTCACTGGTTCGGGTCCTGTGAAATTCATGTTGCCACGTTCGCTAGCTGGTCTGCAATGTCACTGCACACTAAGGCAAGCTTATAATGTTTAGACAAAGTCATTAGGTTTCACAGACTCTCGCATACTAATACCAGTTCTTTAAAAAATCCAGATTACTTCGAAGGGTTTATGATATATAGAAGATCTCGGATCATTATATCACTGGCATAGTGATCACTATTTATCACACTAAGATTGCTTCCTCCTTCAATGTCATCAGCACTGACAAGGTGGGCTTTTTTTTCTCGTGGGATTAAATATGCAAATTTTGGATTATGATGAAGGAAAATGTAAAAGAATCCAGATGTGGAAAAGAAAATTGCTTGAAAACATATTGTGTGATAAAAAATTGAACGATGTATAAAAGCTGAGAGAATAAACAGAGTGATAAAGAATTAACATATTTCTAAAACATTCTTAGGAAAGACATAAGGTAGAAGGGGAATGGGTGTACGTATATATGGACGTGAGGAATGGAAGATAATGCCTAAAGATAGACGAAAATAGAAGGCATTGGTAAAAATGATAGAGGAAGAATGAGGGAATTAAAATGTAAAAGCTTATGGTATATGCCTTTATCTTTAATAAATACATTATGGTTCAAAATAAAATAAATTTATATTAAAATGACGCCTTGATTAAAAAGAAAAAGAACTATATTAGCATGGTTTATTCTTTGGGGGCAATCTATCATCCGCTGGAGGCACCCTTGGATAAAATTGGAATTTGACCAAGGACCTAGGCTGAGCATTGTTGAGCTCAACTTTATTTCTTTTGATCCTCAATTCAATTGGACTACCATGGTCCATCTCACAATAGTATTTATGTTTGTACCGATCCGATGGATAATAGGCATGGTAGAGGACCCCATCGACGGAATAAATCTTCACATCTATATTATCTTGCTCCAGCACCTTTGATAACAACATTCTTTCCAAAACCTACATCAATTCCAATTATAAAAATGTAATAATATGCTTATTAAAATGACGTACCCAAAATGTTCTCTGCTTGATACAGTTCCCCCAGATGTAGAACAATCTCAAGCTATAGGGCTTCTTTAGGCTGTTCAGAATATCTATCATGCCATCATCGCCGATTTTATTGTGTGAAATATCCAATAGTCTAAGTTTTGAAAATGGCATATGGAAACTTAAGGCTCTAAAAATGTAAGATAGGATTTCACGGCTAATATTAAACAATTGTCCAGTTAGATTAATAAATATGAAGTAAAAAAATCAACAAACACTTGGTCCGAATAATTTTAGAACATTTAGAAAAAGTTCTGTTGGACAACATTATAGTGAAAAAGTTTTTAGTCGCAGACTAACTCAATTAAATCCAACAGAAATGTTATATTTATGTATAAGGAAAATTAAAAACCTTGCCCCTGTATTCCCGATTCCATTACCAGAAACATTTAAACCTAACAAATTAGGTCTGGTTCTCAACCATTTAGCCAACAATTCTAATCCATGGTCACCAAACTGATTGTAACCTAAATCTAACATCAGCAAAGTTTCGTTGTACTTCATTCCAATTAGGAATAATTCAATGTCGTGGCCATCAAACTGGCATTTTTGCACATGCAATTCCCTCAGCGACTTGTTAACCTTAAAAATCCACAAATTTATGAAAGTCCTTTCGGAAAATGAGCTACACTCGCCCTTAGCATATTTCCCAATTGTTCAGCTAAATGTCCCGCGTTATATTGATAATATTCACTAGGTGGTATTATGCGAGATAAATCTAATACTTCTAAGGTTTTATTCGTCCCAATATCTTCTCTCAATACGGAACATAGGTATGGGATACTGTGTAAGGTTTGGTCACTATCGCCGAGATCCAGATGCTTTAACGTGGTATTCTTTTCCAGCAATTCAGCTAGATATTTACCACCCTAATGAGTTTAACGCTTATAATAAATCATAATTTTTTCCGTTGTCTAGGATATTACCTCTTGACCCAATTTGTTTCCGTTAATTCTCAAAGTGATCAACTTTAAAGTGCCATAGCATCTGCAGAAATATCGCATCGCGCTTCCGGTCAAATCGCATCCAACCAAATTCAAATGCCGTAAGTTATTTTCGTATCGCAAATATAGCAATACGAGCTGCGCTAGACCTTTGTTCGTGATATCGTTGTAACATAAGTCCAACTTGATCACTTCTGGATGGGTTATGAGGAAATTGGAGATCTTCGTCATATCTTTATTTTTTATACGACGACTGAAGATATGTTTTTTTTTCTCTCTAAATGAGAACACAAAATCTGTATAAGACTTACTGTATTCGCTGGTGTAGTTCTCGCCCTTTTAAGCGTAAATTTTTAGTGCCATCCGAGTTCTTTTCGCAAAATAACAGCATGAAAGTATCGGTTAATTTGTCCCCCATTATTGCTCGCAGTAAGTCCCAGTTGGTGCCTACTGGTATCAGTGGAGTGCGTGACGCATATTTTATTTTGACAGAATTATTGTCATAAAATCTCCACAAAACTATAGAAACGTTTATGGTTTATAAGTTTATGGTCTCAAACAGGAGAAGGCGTAAAGTGCGAGATTATCATTCAAAGAACCATTATATAATTACAAACTTGTAGATCCTGAATTCTAAAATAAAATGCATAGGCAGAGGTTCAAATCCCGGACGGGACAGTTGGCTTTTAATTATGGATAAAAGTCTTCTCGATCGATACGATGTTTGATAAGTTAAAATTCTCTAGTGGTGAAGATTGAAGAAACAAATTATATACAGGTTGTCAACCACATTTAATTTAATAGGTACGTACGGTGACATTTCTGTTTTGTCTCCACCTGAGACGATGCATCTATACTTTCTACCACTCGTAACCGTGCGCCTGGATTGTTGTAGGATTCGCAGATTTTATTACTCCCATTTTAATTTATGATAGGTATTCCCAATACACGTGGTTCTGCGCATTTATTTACTGAACCTAAGTACTTGGCCTTACCACCCGGAAGATAGTATCGATATTTAGTCGTTGCAAGGGGGAGACAAAACACAAATCAGTCACTGTACGTATCCACTCTGTTGGATACATAGCTTTTAAATTAACAAATAAGGCAAGAAACTTTTGGCATTTCTTAAAGCAAAATATGTATGCGCCAACGATGCAGCGGCTTTCCTGAGAATGGGTTCGCATTAATTAATTGTAATGTATACCACACATTATTACGCTATTGAACTACAGAATCCTATATATTCGTGGAGTATGGATAATAGATAATAATTGAGTGTAGGCTTTCACGACCGTAAGCCATAGTAGAAATGTCTTCCGGGTGATGTCGTGTAGTTAATATTTTTTACTTGACGTTTCGCTGACCATGCGGTCAGCTTCTTCAGAAGATTTCAAGCAGTCTTTTGAAATCTTCTGAAGAAGCTGACCGCATGGTCAGCGAAACGTCAGATAAAAAATATTAACTACACGACATCACCCGAAAGACATTTCTACTATAATAGATAATAGTTCGAAACTTCTCGAATAGATGGCGCTGTATTGTACTTGAATAAAATAAACTTGATTTAAAATGTTTCACGACATCAACCATGGCAAACTTTAAAGAAAGAGGTACATACTTGACTTCAGGTAAAAACGTAATTCACGTAATTCATCTCGAAAATATAATTTAAAATAGAATCGTGAGCCATCTATATTATAAAAGCATAACTAATCCAGATAATAGTATAATTCGGACTCTCCCAAGGCATTCACATCTAATGGAAACAATTTCAACGTAGCGGCACATTTGAATGATGCGTATGGTAGCCACATACTCAACTTGCGTCACTGGGCATTCATATTGCCATTATGATAAATGGCGATAAATAATACGAATGCAGTTTCTATTATATATACTTTAATTAAACTTACAAAACTGTATAACACATTTTACAGCCTTATATACATACAAAGGTGCTGCAACGTAAAGAGAAATATAATAGAAACATACTGAACAATTTATTATACATCCAATGTAAACAATTCCTATAAATTTTTGAAAAAATAATCATTTACATCTCTATTTACAAATTCCTCGCGCAGAATCTCATAGAGAACATCAGATTGCAGATTACGACATAGCATTGACGCGGGAGAGCGTTAATACTAGTGATATTCCGCAATCTACCCTTCTCTATGATTTCCTTAATAGGGTCTTCCTCTTGGCGTTCACTTATTTCTCCTATACAGAAAAGAGAATAAGGATTCCAAATTAAACTTGAATTTCGACATGTATTTTACAAAATATTAAAATAATAACTATTCTGGTTAGATGTGATGCAACAAATATCGGATACCATATTTATCGTGGAGTTAAAAATAAGATAAAATTTACATGGTTAGGTAGCATAGAATAGATATAACAAAATTAAGAACCAACACCAAATTATAGCGAGATTAAATGTTGTGCATCCAAGTTAAGGCTGCCTTTATGTTGGACAATTTTGCTCTGCATAAAAAGCTGGATATTAGCAAGTACTCTGGATAAGTACGTCGACCGACGCGATAGACATTCTTCTTGCGCAGATCTAACTTCTCACTATTTGGCATGTTACTCATCCGACCTTCGCATAGCACCTTTGTCGTTAGGCACAGGAGCCATTCCAAGATCTAGAAACGAATTAAAACATAATAAAACGAAATTTTTAAGACAACAGCGGTTATAAAGACCTCAGCACTAGTTGGAATTTTGGCGACACCCGATTTCAACCAAGCACTCGGCGCCCACAATAGTACCTGACAGACGTTGCTAGCAACCTCTGGAGTAAGTCGCTGAAAAAGATTTATTAAACATTACTATCAAGCCGTTATTAAATTCTTATCTACAGAGTGTAGATACTCCGCGTAATGCCCTCTTAGAGTGCAGATTTTTCTGCCATTAGTTCTTTTTAGAGAGAAATTCGTGCATCATCTAGATGATGCTTTGTCCAAAGCCCCATATACCGCTTACCCGATTAGGATTTGGCGACAACAAATTCCTCACAAGCGCTCTAATAACAGGCGGAACTGTATTCGGTAGATCAGGTAAATCATCCTCTTTATAAGTGCCACTCTTCAACCTCTCATATCCGCTACCGCCATAAAATGGATTATTCATGCCAAATATCTCATAAGCAATAGCACCGGCCGCCCATAAATCTGATTTAGTATAGTTCAAAACGCTAAACGTCCCTGGACGTTGGTTGATAATTTCCGGGGCCATTAAAGCAGCGTTACCGCCTCTATCCGTATCGTAACTGGTGTACGGCAAATGCAAACCATGGGATCTATCTGCCAGGCAACAACCAAAATCGCTGATAACAAGAATTGGAGCGTTCTCCTCGGTTGTATCCAGCAACAAGTTATCTGATTTTAAATCGCGATGAGCTACACTATGTGCTGTTAAGTGAGCTATGCCTTCTAGGAGTTGCGCTAAGAGGATGATTGCCGTTCGTCCAAAGATCTCACCCTTGGCTAAATATTGCTGAAGACTACAGTTGTATCTACAACGAAATACAATCACTTTTTTGAACATTTTTGACCTCCGCGCTATACAAGTACCGTTTCATCAACAAGAATAACGACATATTACGACCCACACCTTCGGAATATATTCTCTGCGGTAAAGCAGCTGGATATAAACCCTTGGCATCTTTTAATTCCGGGATATAGTCCGTGAAGACGGAAAACATGGCGACTATGTTGGGGTGTGGTGGCAAATGGCGTTTATTGGTTGACAATCTAAAAATAAACACAATTTGAATAGGGGGTGCCCCATACTTCACCGCAAGGTTGGCAATGCTGGATCTGTATAATTGTGTAATTGTATGGACTTTAATGGGTATTAATTAAATTTTGGATAAGACTCCCTCGATTACATTCTACATGATCCCTAAATCTATAAAAATGTAAATTTCCATTTGAACATTTAAACAGCGACAAGACTTTCTACAAAACATCTGGTTTCTACCGATTTTCTTTTACTTTTGGTAGCACCACCTATTCAAGTAAAAAAAGAAAACGGGGAAGCCCCTTCCTTAAAAACAAAATTATAAAATAATAATAACATCTAATCAATCTAAATTTTGATACATATAAACAAACGTAATTTAGATAAAATATTAACAAGAGCCAGTCAGAGTAAGTCTGGCAAACAAAAAAAATTCCTGCATTGATAGATAAAATTAAATATGACTAATCTTACAAGGTCATATTTGGAACCTGCTATGATAGTATTTGTTTTCGAAATATGAGAGATAAATTCAGACGTCATTGCGCATATTTAAGGCTAATTAATCAATGTTATTATCAAATTATACAATTTGTAATCAGTAAACTACGTTGCAAAATGACCTAAAGAATTATGAGGAATTTAAACGATTGTTAGATAACATTTTTAATCCAACAAAAAGGGATACTTACTCCACTTCCCAATCGGTAATCCCAATATTGCTGTAATAAACACGAGCGGGTACAGTTTCTCGATACATTGCTTTTAAAATTGCCATGGCGTTCGATTGTATATCATAATTGAACATCATTTTTACAGCGAAAGGATACTTAGATATAGAGTCGATGCTACTGTATGACTTCGGATCCTCTTCCTGTTCGACCTTCTCATGATCTTTGATTTTCGCAGTGTAAACAACGGCATTAGCTCCTTTCTCAATCGGCGAATCCAAATCTAAATCTTTTAATGTTATAGGATCCTCCTCAAAGCGCTTCTCATCGATGTCAACCTCGTGATAATGCCATTTTACTTTCGATACGGCTTCCTTCAAGAAAATTAATTTAACAAATATTCTAATAAAATAGAAATATAACTTACCCTTATTTCCCAGCAAATACCTTCCAGTTCTTCTTCTTTGGTTAAAATACCGGTCCCGGAAGCCAAACTAACACCAAGGAATGCAAAAAATGGTGCCGAATCTCCAAATAATATCCTAAAATGTTGTGTTACGCTTAGATTACTATGAATTAGATGACAAACCTTCTCGCTGTCTTTTTTCGAAGTTCGGCTGCTAAGCTATTTGTGACTCGATTTAAAACATTGTCGATGAGTATCCTTCTCGCATGCAATCCAACTTGTAATCCGACATTTCTAAGGGCAAAGTTCCTGGGGATTATCCGTGGAGTGGTCTGAACTTGCCCTTGGGTAGCGCTCACTTGTTGTGCGGCATTAATGTTTTCCACAGTGGCCGAATTAAAGTTTCTTCTGCATATATGGCGGACGTACGCCTGACCATGTCTAAACAGACGTGTCCCCAAAGCTCTTACAGACATTTTTCTTCACCAAATGGTGGAACTAATTCAATAAATACCACCTAAATAAAGAAATAAAATAATTACCTTTATGTACGAAGCGGCAAAAATCGGGATATTTACTATTTTTTATACGTATTGACAATGAACAATTTTTCACATTCAGCCATTGCTGTTAACTACTAAAAAAAATGAAGCTAAAAATAAAAAAATATATAAATGTAGTTATTTCACTTACTCCGGACATGCGGTATATTCATTTAAAGAAGGAGAACAAAGCAAGCGATAGCAGTCGTACGTCGATTCTTAATTGCTCCGACAAGACATACGTAATATTTATTTCATTGATGTTTATTTCAACTAAAAAGTTTTAAATAACATTTTTGTACAATGTCAGACGGGTAATAATTTTAGGTGTAAAGTCGAATTGAGAATAGTGATGACTTAATTCAATACAAAACTGCATAATGAAATAATCAAATAGCGCATTCAGCTAACCGAGATATATATGTCAGAGTTGTTCAGCCAACTTTATACGTCGTAGAAGGTAATATCCTTTCATATTTAAGTTAGTTTACAATCAACCAGTTATGTTTTAAGTGGACCGTGATTAATAGATACGATTATTCCGAAAATAAAATTTAATTACTCTTCTTAGTCCCGACATTTAAGCTAACCGCAAGAATTGATTGAACGCACACATGTCTATCATTCATGAAATTTGCAATAATTGCAGCTGATTTCTTCGTGATAAGAATTAGTTGTCAAATTGTATTTTTTGGTTGCCTTTTCTTGTTACGTGCCGTACGTAATACTAAAAATTCGCTATAATTCCAATTGGTATTTATAGAACAACATCAGTAGTATAAAATATTCCAATTAGTGTTCATCAGAAAAAACAAGAATTAACCTCAACATGCGCTAACAGATAATGCAATCTCTCAATTTCTTTCTATTATGTGATTCGCGCTTTCAATTCTAAAACACAGAAATATGTCTCAAAAACATAACAGCGCAACTTCAAGATTAAAACAGGACTACTTAAGGTTAAAGAAAGATCCTGTCCCATATATTACAGCAGAACCATTACCAACAAACATTTTAGAATGGTACATTAAAACTTGTGACCTTGACATTACATAAATTGAAATCTTTTTAAGGCATTACGTAGTATGCGGACCAGAGTCAACACCGTACGAAGGTGGGTATTACCATGGAAAATTAATATTCCCTCGAGAATTTCCATTCAAACCGCCATCGATTTACATGCTAACGCCAACAGGAAGATTTAAAACGAACACAAGGTTGTGTTTGAGTATATCGGATTTTCATCCGGATACGTGGAATCCTGCGTGGAGTGTTTCAACAATATTAACAGGTCTTCTTAGTTTTATGGTAATTAATTGTTAAATATGGTAATTTTAACTGACATTCTACTATTACCTTTGTTATCAGATTGAAAAAAGCCCAACATTAGGTAGTATCGATACAACTGATTTCGATAAACGCCAATTCGCTTATCAATCATTGGAATTTAACTTACGAGATAAGCAATTTTGTGATTTATTCCCCGATATAGTTAGTGAGATACAGGTGAGTTTTATATAAACATGTTGCTATGTAAATTTAATGCTGTTCCTTTATTTTAGGCGGAAATAACAAAACGCAACGAAATTCAAAATAATACGGAACGACAAAATCAAAGTCAAACAACCTCGGAGCTCAGTAATTTTCAATCTTGTCTCACTAATTTAATAGTGCTATTGAGTTTCGCTGCTTTTGCATTTACTGTAAAATATGTAATGAAAACCACAGTATCTGACTCCGAATAAGAGGTGATATTTTTTCATAGCAGCGAGACAGGAGATTCTTTATCGTTAACATTGTTAAAATATTTTTATTTTGATTGTCGAGGTAATCTGTTTAATTGCACCTAAATGGACAAAATAACATGTTTTCGCGTCAATCTGATTTATAATGCAGAAAGTATTACAAAATATCTTTTTTCTGTTAAGGCATAAATAAAATTGTAGATATCCTTTTTTGTTTTACGTTAGAAGTTGTTCGTTTGCTAAACATTAATGTGTTTTCGGGACCTTTGTTTTATCTAAAATGGGCATTCACTTTAATTTTTTTTGCACAAATTTTGATAGATATTATGGTTATATGTACACATAGATTATATATATATAGATATTATATGTTTATTATTCGTATTTATACTAATAGTACATGTACAAATTTAATTTTTGTTTTATTACTCTATTTACTTTATTTTAGTACTCCTCAATTTTAATGTTTGGCAATAAGTAACTGTGTTTATACACACCATTTACGCATTAGAGCTTTTCAATTGACGCTATGACAAACTTATCTAATCAATTTACACCGTTGGGCCGTGACCACACAAAATAGAAAAGAATCAAAGCTTATATCATCAGCGTAAAGAATTATTTCGTTACAAGGTTAATTGGAATTAATTATTTAAGAATTACGGAAAACATGGGTCTAAGAATAGAGTCTCGGGGAACACCAAACCTTGTTTCATTTTTGGAGGTATTACGGCAGATTAAACTCATACAAATCTATCTAATCTAATTCTTTGGAGAAGTACTAAAACGGGTGAAGCTTTGCATTTTATTATAGGTGTATCTTTTGCGAGAGCACTTTTTTAGTTTGCCCCCTAGGCTAACAAGTACTTGGTTGTGTTAAGTTGTCCGGACTGAATATCTTCATCTTTAGGGAATTTAAGTTTGAAAGAATGTCGTAAGTAGTTGAACTAACCCATAGTAATGCATTCTTTGAGACTTTTTGGTTTTGCATGTTTAGTTCTTCATAAACTCCGTCTCTGGGTCACCATGTACATTTAACTAAGGATTTTATAACCTAGAGTTTGTTAATATCAATTAAAGTTTTATATATTTTATTCACACACAGCTATTTCTGAAATCATTCGAATTTTCGCGGTCAATCTCTTAGTGTCGCTAATTGATTTAGGCGCCACCTAGTCGCCGTACTGAAAATTTTACTTTCTTGTTTGGAAATTAAAATTCATATCAAGAGAATTAAGTTGTAACAAAAATTCATACATACGCAAATACGTTTTGTTCAAGAATTAAAAATATCGCCAGGCTTATATTATGCTATATAAGAATGACAATGTTAGGCAATGTGGCAACAAAGGACGTTTTAGAGTGTTTCATATAGGCGCCTATAGATGACGCCAAAGTTCAGATTTCAAACTATAATAATAATAATAATAATAATAATAATAATAATAACATAGATTTTATTGGTGCGTATAAAATATACATATATATGCATCCAAGTAGAAAAAAATACAATACATCAATTGGCGAAGTCCATCTAATGCTCATCTACTTAACCGAAGAAAAAAAGAGCACAAAAAGGAATAAAGTTAGTAAGTAGATTCTAATTAGTAACAGAAATTTTGCAACTAATACTACAACTAAAAGATAGATGCAGGAAAAGCAAAGAAAGTACGTAATTTACAAACAAAAATAATAAAAAAAAAAATATATATGTATATTAAAGATAAACAACACATAAGTATCGACAACCTTCGCACCACACAAGTTTAATTTATTATATAGTAATATAATAATTAGTCCGGGACGGTCATTTCGAGGACACGAATGGTCCTCATCGTCAACCGGTGACCGAATAATGTGGACCATTCGTGTCCTCGAGACGGCCGTCCCGGACTAATTATTATATTACTATATAATAAATTAAACTTGTGTGATGCGGAGGTTGCCGATGCTTATGTGTTGTTTACCATACTACGCCACAGTCCTTGCTATCATTATTGTATATTAAAGAGACCATGCCCGCGCGCATACGAGATCAGACCAACACACCGAAGGGATTTAGCAGAATGTTATGCAATGGAGGCCTGAATATTCGTGGAGATGGAGTCTTTAAATGCGGTGGAATGGAGTTATGTATTTTAGCTACCGTATACATAACTAAAAGACCGTTTAAATAGCGATAGCCTATGAATAAGCGCTTGTGGGCAAATCTCTGTACCTTAGATTCAGGTGGTGCACATCTATCCGAAAAGTGATTTTGTTATATAAGTAACATGGTACCTTCAGCATGAAAGAGGAGAGAGATGTGAAGAAATCTGCGCTGATCTATGTTGATCTTTAAGTTTATATGCAATTCCATCATATTCTCGGATCCCAAATATACGAGGTAAACACGAATTTTAAAGCCATTGCATACGCGCAGTAGCAGCAACATCTAAACAGGGATCGTAAATTACATCACAGAAGTTCAAATGAGTAAGAACCACGGAGTTTGGTGTCTAGAATTTGCCTATGCCCATTTCAGACACACAGAAAGCACCTTGAAGACATTTAGAAATATTCGTTCTAAACCGCAGGACATTATCCATCCATAATCGGCAAGATGATGTCACTAACTTTAACAACAACATCGCCAATACTACAATCAACCCTTCCACTTCGGAAAACAATCACACACGATTCGTGAGGATTAACCGCGGGAGAGTCATGTGTTGAGTATTTCGCCAATTTTGCAAGATCTTGGTCCAGTAAATCAGAAGGAGCAGCAAATTAGGAAGGACAACAAGAAATATAAGTTTGAGCGTGATCCGCATAGCAATAATACTAATTGAATTAGACATGCATGAAAGTTACTGGTATAGATCGTAAATAATAAAGGAGCCATTATAGATCCCTGCAGAACTCTTCTGGTAAGCATTCTGAAAGTAGAAAGTTTATTATTTAATCTCACCGTCCAATATCGATTGATAGATTAATTTACTTGCGGCGTTTGAGAGTCTAGCAAAACGCAGTATGAAAAGTAGTACATCGTGGTTTATGGTATCAAATCCTCTGCTGATGTTAAGTAATGCTAAGATCGTTACCATTCCTTGATCAAGAGGATTAAATATAACCCAGACTCTAAACAAAACGCTTTTAACTGATATTCCATGACCCTTTTCAAAACTCTGGAAAACGTGGGAAGGCGTCCGAAAAAGGATTTTAGCAATAACAATACAATATCATAAATCGCGCCACTATCATTCTCATTCCACGATAAAGCAATAAATAAACGCAATTGTAATAAATAAAATCGTCTTTTTATTGTTGTAAATAGCTTAACATGCTATAGAGAGTACATTTAATACTTAATCTTAACAAAATATACAACAAATATTAGTATTAATCGCATGAAGAATGCATTAATTTACGAGAGGAGCTTACATATGCACAATTTTACACATTTTAACGATATATAGTCTACTCTTACACATATAACACGCAATACAAAATGTCAGTACAAAAATTTTCAAGTAATTCAGTAAAATTCATCCGCCACAAAAATATTGTCACCGTTGAGGGTCTTACTGAACTATAAATAAATTAAAAGAGTACAAAATGCGCATTTCAAAAGATGTATCACTACAATTCTACTAAAATACGCATTTCGCTTATTCGAGACTATGATTATCATAATCGATACTCAATAAAACTAGCTACTTACATTAAAATGTCATCCCTACATTTAACAAAATGTACAACAATTAATAAAATAAATATTCTACGCATTTACGAAGTAAAAGAGTATGTCTTAGCTTTGTACAATAAAATCTTTCCAACTGTATCATCTTTAATTTTGTTTATATTACAAAATAGGTTTTCTTTGATATAATTTCCTTAATAATATTTTAATTTCTTTAAAACATTCGGAGCCAACTCAGACAATTTTTACATTTTCATCAAAATAAATACTCAATTTAGGTCTCGTGTCCAAATCCATTTAGTCGCCAGAATATTTAAAAATTGAATCAATTGAATCCGAAGTAGCAAAATAAGTTAATAAATATATCTATATCAACTAGAGTCTTCAAGATATTTGTTTAGTAACTAACTCGAAATCTTTTTATTTATAAGATTGCTGCCTGAACATTGCCGAGATTTCTTCCATCGTCTTGTTCTTCGTTTCTGGAACTTTCTTGTAGGTGAAAGCGGTTACTAATGCCAGAATGACGGTAAAAATGATGAAGACATAAGAACCGATTTGCTCCTGAAAAAGAAACGTTCATCGTTTAGTTATGCAGTTATTTCTACAACATTGTGTAGAATTCAAATAAAAAATTTTTTGCACTTTTTGCTATATCAACAAAATTTAACTTGTTCCACCAAGGCAATGGTGGCCATGGCGAATTGGAGTTCGAATTGAGCACCACTAAGCAGAGCTTAGTTCCAAAAGGTTAAGTTGAGATTCAAAGAATCTTAGTTCCGCACACCTTTCGTAAAATCAATCCTGGGACACGCTATATAGGGTTTCTTAAAAACTAATTTTAGCGGTAACTAAACACTTCATATAACAATCATAAAAATACAATCCAGATCGAAAAAAATACTTACTTGTAACGTTGGGAACCCGATAGTAACCACAAAATTGGCGAACCAATTGACGGAAACCGCAAGCGACGTTGCTGCAGGTCTTGCAGATTGAGCGAACAACTCCGACACCAAGAACCAAGGAATCGAACCGGGCCCGGTGGCGAAGAGTATGATGAACATGATCACGAGACAGACGCATAGATATTTGGCAACGGTTGAAGTCTCCTATAATATTTTAAAGATTCAAATTAGCGCACATTAACCAGATTCCCATTTAACTCGCAATAACTTACAGAAAATTGCAAAGCGATGGTCAACAAGAGAGTATCGATCACCATACCACCGAAACCGATCAGTAACAGCGTTTTACGTCCAGCTCTTTCTACTAGGATAACAGATACGATGGTCATCAGCACGTTAATAGCTCCTATAGCTAAAGTAGCGTAAGTAGCAGCATGGGTGCTTAAACCGGCTCCAGTGAAGATACGCGTGGAATAAAAGATGACAGCGTTGATACCGCTAAACTGTTGCGCGAGCATCATAACCAACGAGATTATCAAAGGAATACGAAGGGCCGCACTGGAGACCAGTTCCTTAGTAGTTATGGTGGGCATCAATTTAGCCGCTTCGTATTCTTGCCTCATCTCATCCATTTCATCTTGAACGGAACCACTTCCTCTCAGCCAAGATAGAGCACGTTGTGCTTCAATCTCTTTGTTCTTGGATAGAAGTAGGTATTTGGGCGATTCTGGACAGATCGGTAAAGTAGCCAACTGCAAATATGAGCAATTTTTTAAAAAATTTTGCTCGACATCTCTATTTACGAAATCAGATTAATGTATTACCTGGAATGCGGCAGGGATCACTGTCAACGCCAATAACGTCGGCCAATGCTGGGCCGTTCCCAGAATGCTACCGAGACCCAAAACTTGCGCGACCAAGATCGAAATCGTTATGACCAATTGGTAAACGGAACCTATAGCACCTCGCAGATTTACAGGTGATATCTCCGACAAGTACATAGGAGCTAATCCTGCGTTCAAACCGGAATTGATACCAATCAAGAAACGGCCAACTATGATCATCTCGTAGGAATTAGCTGCTTTTGCCGTGCTTTCGAAGATGACAGCAAAAACCACTAGAATGTTGTTCAGCAGGAGACCACCTTTGCGACCAAACCGTTCCCCAACGAAACCTATACAGGAAAATTTATTTTTGTTTGATTTCTTATGCTCTCCGATAATTGAAGGGTACCTACCCGTAATGGCGCCGCCAAACATACCGCCCACGCAGAAAATTGAAGTTATTATTGACCATATTGAAGTTACCGTTGCGGGAGAAGGAGGTGTACCAGTTCTCGATATAATAACTTGTTCAATAAATTGTTCTATTAACTGTAAAGAGAAGTTAAAAATTAGTCGGAGTGGAAAGTTCTTTAAACCTTAAATTAAATTAGTATTTGTAATGCGTATAAGTGAAATAATAAAAAAAAAATATATTGAATTTCATCACATTTATGAGAATTTTCTGTTTTTTCTTGGAAATAATTTCACTTTGATAGGATGAAACACCCCTTCGGAAATCGATTGACTTTCAGTTTTTTTTTTGAAGGTACCAAATTTCAATTTGACATCTGGAGTGCGACAATCATTCTAAACTTTCGTCATAATTATATTCATGGTGTAGCATATAACTGGTGTTCCGCAGTATTCTATGTTAGGTCCAGGACTGTACAATATTGTACATTAAAAACGATACATTTTTTTTTTCACAGTGTCCACCAAATCGTGGCAAAATGACAAAACTAAGAAATCTAAACGATGTACTTACAAATTGGGGATTATTAAGCACGCCGGTATTGTAACCATGTTGGAAAGACGATCCTAAAGCAGCAGCAGCAACTGCAAACGCTAACTTTCCATTGAATTCCTGTAAAAGAAAGAACACAAGGGTAAATTAACGTTTCTAGCGAAACAAAAATAAATACATTTAAATTTTTTTTTAACAGTTCCTGTTCGAGAAGTCATTTAGTAAACGGCTGCGTAATCCATTATGATATTTTTAGCACTACAGGAAGAAACATAGTTCAGAAATAACTTTACAGCTCCTAATGTTTCGGCCCAAAGTCAGAAATATTAATTAAAAACGCGACGTTATCGTTAACGAACACTATTTAATTTTTGAGCAACCTTTACTTTTACCTGTGAGTTTGAATTTTTTCGCTAACTGAATGTCGAAGTAATCTATTGAACTTTAAAATGAGTGATGTAATACTGATGGATTTGTTGTTTCATGGTCTCGATTATTTCATAAAAAAGATGTTATCTAACAAGCCGTTGGTGACGACAGTCGGTCAAAGAACAGAGTCAGATGGAATTACTTTGTAATCTGCAGTTATTGGCAATTCGTTTTGTTCTTCATTTTACGATGGTATTTATTTATACGGCCAAGAAGGATACCGAGAACTCAACGTTTCGTGCACAATCATATGGGGCTTCTTCAGGAGAAAGAAAGGTGGTAAGTAACAGAAAGGTAACTCAACGTGTAAACTACGCCAGGGCGAAACTAACTGAGCGGGAAGCAATTGATCATGGTAACTTAGCATGTGAACCATACCGTAGGCGAAAATTAGCTACCAGTTGATTTTTGTTATTATAACTTTACGTTGTTCCTTTTTTTTTGAAAAATAACAACAAATAAACTATATAGTTTATATGATACATTTTCGTAAGATTCTGCTGTTAAATTTTTCAAAATAACTTCATCCTCCGCAGAGTTGTGAAGTTGAATATACTCAATGATATTAATCATACATTGGTTAAGATGAGTAACTAATTCTTTAATGATTAAGCAATATTTGTACGAAATAAATAAATGACACAATGTTTACTGATAACACAACGTCACTATCTTACCATACATTATTCACTTCGATAACAAGTTTTTCCTCCATATAGAAAATCCAAACCAAAGTTAAATACTAGGAAAGGCGAAGGTGATAAAATATTTTTCGCAAGAGGAAGTACAGTTTAAATGTAACTAATTGATATATCCGCTCGGACGTTGTTTGATAAAACAATGTAAAGCCAGGAAGAACAAAGCCACAATGCATTACGGAACATATACATATTGCTCATTTACTTAAGGAAATATGCATAAAATATGACGCTGGAATGATAAATTTTATTAGTTACAACACAATATTCCCTGTTCAAACAGATTATAGACGGAAATTATTACAAAAAAAAAATGCATTAATTCGCGGTAGGATTGATTACATGAAATAATTACAAAATGTATGATTAATTTAAGCTTCTAGTTTTCGGAACGGTCCGCAGGAACTGATCGCTACAAAAACTCAATAACATTGGGATAAAAAGAGCAAAACATTAAAATAGTTAGAGGATTACTTAAGTAAAAGGTTGCAGTTTAAGACAATTAAAAATTTGAAAGCGAAGAAATTTCATTAGGGATTCTGCACGGTTCCATCTTTTGGCCGCTGTTGTTTCTTGTATATATTAATGGAATTACCAATGTAATTGGTAGTTGAAGGCTAAGGAATAATTGTTTCGTTTACTGTTGAGGTCTCAGAAACTGGCGAAGTGAGGAAGACGATCAAATAGGGGAAAAATTACAGTTTTATGACCTCACTTGAATGAACCATTTGTTTTTTGAGGAAAAAAATGTTTTTTGAATCCAATGAAATTTTTGTGATTTCGTTGGATAGGCACCCAACCCAATAGCTCTGCTATTGTTAACTTTAGAAAAAACAATAAAGGAGAAAGCTAAAGATAATTATGTGCTTAATAAACGGTCCAACTGAAAGCTATATAATTTTTGAGATATAACTGTTGTATAAATACATATATAACTTGTAAGAGTATACAACAACACGAGCTAATTTCAGACCAGAACAGGGTGACAGGCACAGCCCAGCATTGTTGTTATATACCCGCTGAGTTTATATATATAAACTATAAATAAACAGTTAGAGTTCTCGGCTGTACATTTGTAATAACGAACCCTATTAAGACAATAATAAAAAAAATTGTGCGTTTCTAAAGGGAGCCATGAGTTCATAAGGAAAGCTATCTTCATCTGTTAATTTCCAAACTGTTCACGAAGTAAACTATGGAAACAATTGAAACGAATAATTAACGGTATTATACGTTATAATAACATTAACATAATCGTATAATACACACTGCATACACAAATTTGTACGATTTAATTCGACCGAATTTCGACAAAGATAATTCGTCCGAATATACATGGGCCCTTAATGAAAAATGTGTGTGTGTATTTGCTTTATCTGACAAGAAGAGGATGTTTTTGCGGTGGTTACCGACGATAGATGTCGTTTCTACATATTTCACACGATATTTTGCAAATTAACAACAGATATATGAAAACTATCACAGTGTTGCTCCACAACGAAAATAAGTTTGTGTTTAATTAGCGCAATATGGTGTCCCTTTCATATATGTATGTGTTTATGGCGTTATAAATACTTTATGCATATCACTCAAATTGTGCGTTGTATTGTGTAGATTTAAACGAGAAACGTGTAACCTAACATATATTTTAGTGACATTAATCTTAGATAAACGTTCTTAAAATTAATTGCGACAAGTTATATAACATGAAGCATCACTAGCTATAAATAATTCTATTTTTTTTTTTTTGTTATCTTCGAATTCTGGAAACACTTATAAAGGTTAAGAATTTATCAAATTCTACCTAAACCATAGACAAGGCATGAAAAAAATAAATTTAATATTGAATAAATTAATATTCTTATATCATAATATTTAATACCAGATGCGAACAAAAAGAAAAAAATAATTTAAATGTAAAGAACTATAATAATAACAATTATATATTTTAAATTTTTCCAATTTCTACAAAAATTCCATTTCACAAAAACCTGCTTGTATAATTAGTAATCAATAAGTCAAATATTTACCTATTGTTACTTAATGGAAAAATTATTATTGGTAGTTGCGCCAGTAAAGGACAGATTCACCAATTTATCCACGAAATTTAAAAAATACCAAGTTTAGGCGGAAGGTTATTTAATTTTCTTGATTTAAATATTCATATTTAGTCATTTATCAAAAAAATTTAGGGTACATACTTTTCTCAGCGACGATGATTGTTTTTCTTCCAAATTATACGTTGTAGCACTCTTCTCTCCAGGCTCTTTGGATATGAAATTAGGATTACCACCTTTACCCATTTTTTTTTTTAATTCTATTCGTAAAAAGCGTGAAACGCAATTATAAAAAAATTTATTTATATACTTTCTCTCGAAAAATCGCGCGAAAATTATATTCCTCGGAATACCAGACAATATATTAAAGAATATAAGACACAGTCACTATAACACGTATTCACAAGTATATGGCTTGTATATAAACTGCAGGCGAGAGTTGTTCATTGGGTATTTTAGGGGGCTCGTCGCTACACACCTATCTCTCCCTTCCCCTCAATTGATGACGTAGTACCGAACTGGAATTTTATGCTGGCAGCGTCCAAGAACCAAGAGTCTCTCTATATGTGGTGAAATTCGTATTCCATTACCACACCTGTACTGTCTGTACGATTTTGGTAAATTTTGAGGAAATAGAAAGTTATTCAAAAATGTGTGCGATGCAACGCACGTCATACACATATATAACTATACAGGGTGATTTGGGAGGAATGCACCAAACTCCAGAAGCGTATTGTAGACATAAAAATAATTAAAAAAAACTCAAATGTTGTTATCCAATTTTCATTTATTTTCATGAAGTCACGACCTTATAACTAAATTCCACTCACACATTATTTAAACTGCGACCTTCAATGACAAGTGTATTGAAAATTTCCGTTAAAAATGTATTTTTAAGAGCCACGCGTTTAGTTAAATCTTGAGTATGCAAATATGGTATTTATTTATTGTTTTTGCGTTGGAAATTTGTACAATTAAAAAAAAAAAGGTGAAAAGATACGACGCGAAAATCATAGAGAAATTGCGCTGCATAGCCAAAATTATATGGAAAGGTTGGGTGCTGGTATCAAGGAGGTTTTAGACGTGCAAGATACAGAGTATACCCCAAATATTTATATTAAAACAGATTCGGTACAATGTTTATTATACAATATCTGAGCAAGAATTATATGAAGCGCTTGCAAAGTTGGAAATATTTCGACAGCCGAATGGATACACACGATCTTAGTGCCTTACCTGCCTAAGCAAAATACCTTTGAGTTGATTGACCTTGTCGCCGTTCGAAATTGTGTAGGCTTTCCGACTACATCTTCAACCAACATGTATATCCGTACAGCTTGAAGCTTCTTTGAATTCGCTTTCTGTGTATACGTACCGGTTTTGTAGGTGCGATATTTCGCGATGTTCTCGATGCGAAAATGGAACACTAGACATCGAATCGGAATTATTTCAAATACTTTTCGAACAGAAGAAACCTTTTAGTGTTATCGAGTATTTAAAAACGTTCATTGTGAATTGAGGATCAATTTAAATTTTACTGCCGGTTTGAACTAATTTTAGTATCTGGCTAACTTAGGCTGGCTAGCCGGAAAAAATTTAGAACTTGAATCATTATAATGCTATGTTCTGTTTATTCTAGACAAAGTTGTATAAAAATAATGCGTATCTGCGCTGGAGTACTTATCTCTAGCGGATGATATTTCGTTCATTTTTATCTGTGTATGTAATAAATAGCTAAGTAACAAAGAACTTTAGTTTTATATATACGATTAGCGTACTGCTTTTAATTAAACGAGTAGATAAAATGATATAAATTGAAATGATAAATAAAATTGATTAAATACTTTCAATTTTGATTGGAAAAAATACATAAAAAAAAAAACATTATTATAAGTTTTGAGAAATGTTCGTTTTCATTTGTATAGATCTACAACTGGAGCTCGGAGGATTTATTAGAGGGCCAGATTTGTATTCAAGATATTTGAAGCTTATTTATTCTACAATAGTTATTTATATAATGTGGATCATACGACGAAAAAAGCTCATAATTAAAAAAATGCCTGGTACTATCTCCGACCCTGACCGATCGCTTAAATAAAATTTTACGCTGAAACTAAAAACTATTCCGGCTCTCTTTCATTTACAAATAACGAAATCGATGTATTTCAATAATCATCCACGTTCTTCTTTCATCTAACGACTACGTCATTGATGTCTTGTGTGATAAAACAAAATTCTTTTTGCAGAGAGAATCTATTAAACTTGACTTACATTTACGAAGATTATTTGTCATTCTCTTCGCCGAAACGATCTTTAAAGTAAATGTCTTTACAGGAAGTGACAGAAAAATGCCCTCCATAATTATCACTTCCTTTATTCGAAAATTTACACAAAATAAATTATTCAATGGGAACATACGTTTTGCGGATTTGCTTTCTGCCCTTGCTTGCTTATTATTACTGTTTATATCTGAGACATCCTGTATACGGCTTCCATCAGTGAATACCGAAAAAACGGCGAAAGTACAATTAGTACAACAAAGACTAATTAATTAAAACGTTGTGCATTGGATTAAGATTAATAACTGATTGATAATGGCGTATAAATATTCAAATGAAGAAAAAGCAAATACGTACTCCGAAAATACTTCTACGCGTTACGGCGAGCGTTTTCCAGAAAGATAACAATTACGAAGGAAGGCAGGATAATTTATAAATTTATAAATTTACTGAACAAAAATGAGGGAACTACGTAGTTATAAGTTAGTTATTTTGCAACATGTTAACTACAATCCAAGCACACCAGTTCACCGAGTGGGTCGAAAAAATCGGATTCCAAAATTCACAGTTTACCTTGAAGAAAAATAATCACAACCCTTACCAGCTAACGAGGTTTAAACGCGTCGAAGACTATAATTTAGCAAGTGGTGCGATTTGCTTTGCGCTCTGATGCGGTTTAATTGGCATGAAATTCCGTTTACATTGTTGTTTGTGGCTTGACTTTTTTTTCTTTGTTAGATAATGACTTCATAGGTCCTTTCATCTTTGATCGGTAACAGATATTTGGAGCTACTAACAAATCTGATCCCAACAGGATGGTTGTTCGGCCCATGATACTCGTGATGAGCAACATTTTTTGAGAGAACATTTTAATGAAAGAGTATTTTTAAATAATGATCCCATGCAATGGCCTGAGAGATCACCTGAACTCTTCCAGCCTTGACTTTTCTTTATGGGGTATCGCTAAAAGTGAAGAATTTAATTTGGAACCGCCAGAAACTTCACATTCCAGATCAATGGTGCTGTTGTTAGTCGCTAGATCATTAAATGGAAACATGCTTCGTAAAGTTTGTAACTCTGTTAGAGTACATGTCGAACAGAATGGTCTTCATATTGAACGGTTTATTTAAGAGAATTTGAATTTTTGAATTTTTTGAACTTGTTACATAGGTTACGACAATAAATTATGTTTATGTTATTGAGGAAAATTGGGATTGGCACATTTTGGTTTTTCCAAAGTATCTTAAAAATTTAAAAAAGTTTGTGATTTGTTGCGAGTACCGAATTCTGCAAAACATTCCTTGTTTTCTAATAACCCAGATACCAATGGTGAACATCGAAATGTAGACACAACATATACGACTCTTTCAAATATGCGATTTCACAACAAAATTCAAAGTTGCGAGCCTTGGTGATTACCAAGGTGATCAGCGTTTAAAAAACGTTATCGCAGCGATTTAGATATAAACAATGAAAATAGCACGTAAGTCCATATATATCTCGACGAGGTGTGTTGTTTTGTATGCAAATATATTAATAAATCTAAAAGATATGCAAAGAGAAAAGAGGTGTGTCTAAGAGGTGTGTGTTGTTTTTTTTTACATTCAATTTTATGTTCAATGACTTAATTGCATAACGAAAAAACTATGATTTTGTATATTTATTTTTAATGGAAGACAGAGAAAATAATAGTTAATAGAAATGGTAAAATATATTTCACTAAGGCTAATTTAAAAGAAACAAAAGAAATAGTCATGATTAAAGCCCAGATTCATATGCAGCTGCATATTCTTTTTTACTAACATGTGATGTCTCCAAACGTAAAGCTCTTAAAACCCAGCAACTCTTAACCTCTGGCAAACAATATTTTTTGAAGATTTGTAACATGGGATGGCGGCACCTGCGGATTTGCAAAAAACTCTCTTCAAAGACTTCTGGGCAAAGTACACAAGTAACAAAATGCCCGACGAAAGCACGCTGCGGAAACATTTTCTGCCCATTTGCTGCAATAAAACTGGAGAGTTAAATATGAATTCGAAATACTTAGTCGGCCGATGCTAGGAAAACCATTGCCTCCTTAGCCAGTAATTACTGCTTGAAGAACTGACTTGAAACAGGGGCTTTTTATGCCGAAAATTTCCTTGAATTCAAGAGTGTAGTCCATAAAATCGCAAAAGTGGACGATGCTTTAAATGTCCAAAAAGAACACGAATTGCTTAAAACCACCAATTACGGTAAAAACCTGCCGTTCATTGAAGCTAATTTCCAATTTCATCGAGTGAAAGTATAAAAACCCACGTAAATTAAATACCCGCCGAAAAAGGAAATCTGTTGAAAAACAAGTTGGAAAATGTCTTAGAAAAAAATCCTGGTTTAGTGGTTTTAGAGAAAATAAATAAAATACTTTGAGGAGACAGCACGGTTGATGTTAAGGAAATTGAACCTATCGCACTAAGCTCTTTTTAATTTGACCCTTAGATGTCGAAAGAACATTTTCAAAATATGAAACTTTATTAAGCGATAAACGCTACAATTTTACAGAATTACTTCGATTAATTCTTCATATGGCGTATCTAGAGGTTTCTTTCTGCATATATATCCAGACTCTAGTCATAATAAATCATTATCGCAGCCAATTCTTATATATATAATTTCGAGCACATAGTTATCACTTCATAAATCAAATATCACGATCACGCCAATAACAATAGCAATATGCAATCGTAGCCTTCACAATGCGTATTGCATCAATTAGACTGCGTTAGTGTAGGTCATCATTTTTATAGTAATAGTACGGAGAAAAATTCTTGCATTTTATTACCACAACTGACGTTCATTTACATAAACGTAATAAAGATTTATATGTATGTATATGTAAAGAACATGTAATCGTACGAACGTAAATCGAAGTCCGTTTGTACAACATGACACATAAAAATGTTTATTACTGGTTGCAAGCAACCGCTATAATTACAATGAATATTAACTACTTGTGCTGTTAGAATAATTTAAAGGCTAGACCGAATAATTAAATGTTAGATAATCCCTAAAGGCAAAGATTTACTACAGTAAGCGTATAATATAGGTTGTATTTGTAAATGTACAGCTGTGATTATAATATTATAAACATTAGACACACCAAATGGATTATAAGTAACAATAACAACGAATTTACGGAATTAAAATTCAAAATTATCTATCTATAATTCCACGGTTCACAAAACAAAAATAAACAAATGAGTGATTAGTAATGCGTAGATCCTCCATTGTTCTTAATCACTTCCAATAGTCTGTTATTAATAGATTTATATAAATTTAACACATAATTTTGAGGGATATTCTGCCATTCGGTCACTATTGCAGTTTTCAGTTCCTGTACCGTGAAATATTGACGGCCTCCGCCATAAACGCGACGTGCCAATTCATCCCACATGTTTTCAATAATGTTTAAGTCTGGTGACCGTGCCGGCCACTGTAAAGTTTTAATCTTTTTCTCTTTAAACCATTCAGTAATGGTTTTTGCTTTATGAATTGGCGCGTTATCTTGCTGAAAAACAAAATTGCGCCCGGCCCATTGGTTTCCAAAACGTAGAAGATTGTCACGCAATAAGTCTTTATACGTCACAGATGTCATTTTGCACAAACAAAATGACAT
>LR736864.1:3767744-3897288 GCA_902654985.2 Oryctes borbonicus | reverse complement strand
ACCCGGTCCGTCCAAATTAAAACGTTTCTCATCGGAAAATATAACTTTTCCCATTGTTTCTTCCAGGATACGTGTTCTTCAGCAAATCTCAACCTCGCTTCTTTGTGTTTCGCCGAAAGTGGCGGTTTTCTCAACATTTTCTTCCGTGATATTACCGGTGACGCCTTTAAAATCCTTTGAACATTACGCACGTGGGTTTGTACCCCCTCCTGTTCTGCAATAACTCTCGCCGACGCAATATCATGCGTTTATCCCGCTCACTTACAGCTTGCGGTCGCCCCTGGCCTTTTGGTTTGTCGTAATTTTCCGGATCTTTTAGGAAATTTCTAACGGAATGATCGCTTCTTCGTAACCGACGAGCAATTTCCTTCTTACTAACACCATCCTGGTGCCAGGCTAGAACTTTACCCCTTTCTATCAAGGATAATTGTTTTTTTTCTACCCATATTGCAAACACTTTATAAAATATAATTTCTCGTGGTGAAATGTGTACAGTTTACCAGCCCAACCGCTGCATATAAAGAGAAGTATCAAATTAAAACATTTTTGCTTATATTAATGTAATAAGTGGACAGGGTCTAAATTTTTGTCGCATTTAAAATTCCTATTTTGATCTGGGAAAATCTCAATTACCCCTCATAAAGCAATAAATACCCAGAAATATCTATAAATGGACTATTTACATAACGAGTATTAATAACTCTCATTTGCATTTTATATAATGTCTATAAACTTTGTTTCGTAAATAGAAACGATACCGCGTCTATGTTTTTGTCGGGTAGTGTAAGTGCGCAAGATATCTCAGTAGAGATTTGTCACTTCAGCTTATATGTCTTATTTGCCTGCAGAATAATGTAACTGGACAATTAAGTAGACCACAAGATTTTGTACTTTTCTATTTACTAAATTATTTTCTAAATTAAAAGTTTTAGAATGCGCATTATCCAACCTTTTTTTGAATATGGTAATTGTGATTAATATGATATCAAGGATTATGGTATATTATGGCAAACAGACTAAAGTATCGGCACACAAGTTTAATTAATTAGGCCAGCACAACTGTTACGAGGATGCATGGATCCCCATTATCAACCGTATGGCCGACTGATATGAAAAAAGTGTCTGTAGATATTTAATAATGAAATAAATAATTTTTTTCTCGAGAATAGGAGTAGAACAGGCATATGGTGTACTTGTGTAGTTCGGAGTGCACCGATATACTTGCCATTGTAGTATTTTTTATATTTGTGAATTAATTTGTAACCTTGAACCATGTCTGATGAAAATAGTATATTAAAGAACGAATTGAATAAGACGTAGCTTTGTCGTACGAGTCCAAGGTTAGAAAACGAGATGCGATAGCTAAAAGGACTAGTGCGACGGAACGAGTTCTTCATACAATTTTTTCTATTTTGCGTTTATACTCCCCAAATAAACAATATAAGCCATTTATGTATAGGGAATGTCATAAGCAGCATATTGATGTTTTAAAAATTTAAATTTTTCGGTAAAATAGAAATGAAATTTTGCTTATCGAAATGAGTCTCTTTTCGATATGCAAATTACGTCATTTGTGTTTCATAATAAAGTCGTTATGAAAGCAAAAGAGAAAAATACCTTTTAAAAGAGATTTCATCTCACCAGAACAAGATTACTGGATCGGCTCGAAAAGAGGCTCCATTTCCACAAATATGATTTTTCGTGCCACAGTACCAATAATTGAGCAGATTAAAAAATGTTCAAGCAGACGGGTTCCACTGGAAACCAATGTTATTAAACGTATAGCTACAACTGCTTAAGGAAAACGGATTTCACTGGACACCAACGATATTAAACATAAAATTGCAACTACTTAAAGGAAAAATTGAGAATCTGCAACTAAGTCTGAGTTTGTTGTTAGCAAAGTTTGAATTGACAATTTTGGAAAACGTCTTTCATTACACAATCTGAAAATGCATCAACTGTTATAGAAACTTGTCCAAAGGAATTCTATAAATTATTTTACAGAACGGATTTTCACCACTTCATTGGTGAAAAAAATGACCAAGCGAACATTTATTGCAAAAAATGGAGAAGTTGCACCAGGTTTTAAGGTATCAGAATACTTTAGCACATCGCCATAGAATTTACACCCTAGAAAATAAATGCTCATCTTAGAGTCGCCGATTTGATACTAAGTTCACCCCTAGTAGATGCATATTTGCCTCTTAAGCGGATTACCAGCGTTCTGTGTGTCTCGCGAATTATTTTGAAAAATACTACACGTAATATGATTTGTTTTTACCACGCATTAAAACTACTTAGAATCCACATATAAATATTCTAGATAATGGTAGAATTCCAGACTGTTGCATAACCTTTTTAACATGAGTATACTGAAATAATCCATTTACCCGATAAGCAAGTTTACATATTTTGCATTTTATGCTATTATAAAAACTCCTTGATCGCACTGCAAATAAAATGTTTCCGGTATGATATTTATGTTACATATGACGACGTACTGGCCTTGGTATTTAATACGTACCTCCCGGTCTATCTATTCTCGCACATTGCAAAGAGCTTGGATATTTACTGTCGAAGAATGTTTTGCAGATGTTATACGAAAGCACCAATAAGTTGTTTTAATCATTTCTAGACCTTAACTTCTACACAACAAAATTACATGCTTCTAGGATAATCTTCTCGTTATATACGAAGCACTTGCTCCAGATGGTGCGACGCCATTCGAGAACACCTAAAAGTAAATAATGTATGCAACGAAATTAAACGTTGAATGACATTTGAAGATCACTATTAATTCGGGGAATTTTGCATTCAACTAATGCGCCTTTTCTAAGTTTACGATTTTTATAATTATTATAACCATTTGGCTTAAAGGCAGATACGAACGATGGAAATGCCAAGAAAAAAGACGATGAAATGATTTAAGTTGAATTCTTTTTTCTTAATGTTTGTACTTATTACAATAAATGCAGCAATCTGGACGTGTGGCTGTACAACATATCAGTGACAGACACGATTACTCAATTTAACAAATTGTTCTTTTTATCAATTTCAAAATTTGTTAAACACAATCAAACCACATGAACGCAAGCTACATTGTATATTGCTAGCAACGATATATCGAAATTGCCGTCAGCTGTCTAGCTATTGTAAAATACAGGCCTGAAATTTGGTAAGGTCTTCCCGTATCATCTTGTATACGCGTCTTACTTGCTCATCTATTTAGGCAAGAATACTTTCTTAAACTAGACGGAAACGGACAATTGAGCCCGGTGAATTTTAAACTGCTGGTTGATATGCAAAATACGAAGGTCTGAATAAGCGTAACACAGACGGTATAAATGGTTAATAACGCACGTCAATGCCGGGGCCGGTTTTCATTATACTTTTAAATGAAGTTTTATAAAAGACAAACAAATTTGACTAAGCGATTCAGCAAAAAAAAAAAGAAGTTGAAATGAATTCAGTTAAGATTAAGTGAGACCAATCACTCTCTTTATTTTCTGTTAAAGTTTAAATTATGAACGCGTGAGTTTAAATTTTAATAATTCTTAAGCTTTTAAGAATCATTTGAATATTGTTATTAGTTTTTTTTTTTTATTTAGTTTAGTAATTCTCGTTAAACAAGACCTAATTGTACTTTAAATATTCTTTATTTCAATTCATTGTGTATTGTGCTACGTTTGACGATTCTATCTTCCCGTATGTGTAGTACCTAATGTGCTCATTGAATCTGGTGCTTATCGCTCTTTTCGTTTGACTAATAAAGGCTTCATCACAGTTACAACATACAAATTATAAATTCCCGACCTTTCCTGGTCTCCATGTTTGGTTTATCTTTCGGAAGCCATGAAAAAATTCAAATAAAAAAATGCGATTTCCAATTTTTTTTAATTGTCAAAAAGCGTTCTACTGCTATGTCGTGGAGATTAGTCGCCTGTGATCAAAATAAAATTTGCCGCACCCTGTTCGAGTTCTGTCTCTAAAATCAAGTTTGGATAGAAGGAATTTTGCCGCCTCTCACAAATGCTGCTACGGCATGGCTATGGAGGGCACAGTCTTGTATTTATTATATTATTATATTGTACCGTTTAAATTTTGAATGTTCTGGTAGCAAGAATTATCAATAAAAAAAATTTGTTGCGGTTTCCAGATAAAATGCAACGTTCTCAGTGTCACCAACAAGCCCAACCTACGTAGTTCACAAGATTTAGGAACTTCGTAACTACATCTTCTCGAACTGCAAGGATATTGCGGTTTGCTTACGTGCGTTATTAAGATCAAAATCTTTTTTATCTCTCTTTCTTACTTCCTCTTTAGTTGTCACGTACATACAAAACAAACATATTCTAGTGATTTTTACAACGTACTCTCTGTTTGGATTTGACACTACGCACGACTATATTTGATAATGGATTTTTTACCAAAGTCCATTTATCGTTTTCCAAGGAATATCAATTCCGAATTATTATGAATACAAAAACAGATATAATAAGAAGACTTTGGAAATCCCATGGACGTTGATATGCCACATGAGTTATCGCAAGCAAAGTGCCAGTTATAGCATTTAAAAATAATTGGACGCCTTCTAAAATTCACATGCGCAATTAGTACCCATAAGCAATATAAATATGAAGGCATAATTAGGCTTAACATCTACCAAAAGTTATTTAAGGAAGTAATGACGTAATATAAAATGAATATTCGTTGTTCGGCTGGAATGATTTGATTTCTATCGATATTGGGAAAGAAACCACGAAGAAGAAGCAGAATCGAGATTGTTTATTTTCATGTTCATTTTTTATTTAGTAAATTAACAATACCTGATTCGATTGATTTTTGATTTTTCTTGTTAGAGCAACAGTAGTTTCACGTTTCTTAGACAAGTTATTTCGAAGAATTTTAACTTCGACTGGTCACCGTATCTGGTTTACAAAAATAAGCCAGAAACGATTCCCTATCCTAAACGGATCACTCAACGCACCAAGCCTCCAGAATTTCTTCAAAATAAAATAAAGATTAAAGGGTTATCACTTGTTATTATTCCGTTTCATTTTGAAAGTTCTGATGCTCTAATTGGAAAACCCGTTTTTTTTTGCTGTTTGGATAAGTTAAGAACAACAATAAATTTAGTTTGGCAAATTTTTACGCCCGGTTATGCCAACAAAACAGCAATTTTTCCCGTCAGTGCATGTGAATATCACCCTTTTCTTTCAGTCAAAAATATATATATGTATCTTTTTTTCTGGGCTTCATTACATTTAAAAAGCTATTTTTATAAGAAAATCGAAAAAAATCGATACTCCCTCAAAAATAATCAGGTTGCGGAGTTTAAAATGGGTGAAGTGTCTAAGTCTAAGCTAAAGTATTGATTTGACATTTTGCTCAAAAACATCAAATTTAGATTCTCCTCGAACGTGTTGCCTTGATACTCCTAAAATAGGGAACACAGGACGTACTAATAGATTAAAATTAATTCATGATTCTACCATAAAAACATCGTAAAAAATTTCATGCTGCCCGACATAAAATTTAAATTTCGCAACATTCTTTTTTGGAATAGTGACGATTGAGGATTGCTTCATTGCTTTTTTTCTTGATTTTATAAACAAGATTCTGACACCTGATATTGATTAATTTTGAATATTTTCATGCATATATTAAATCTTTTTACTCATTATTTTTTTTTATTCATCAATGGTCCTTTCTTAGATTAATTTAGTCATTGTTTACGATCAATTTTGCTTATTTCTTGAGAGAACGCATTAAATAACGTGCAAAATATTCACTAATTATAGTCTATCTCTTGCATATACCTCAACGTAGCATTCGTATTTAATTCCCAAACGTCACAATAACCTTCGGATAATTTAGCAATTGTTTGATGAAAGTAAATATATTTTAAGTTGCTTGAAAATCGCTTCGTTTATTGCTGTACGTCGGGAAGACTGCGATTAAACACTTTACTAAATCGATGGGTTGCGTATACATTTTTATTACAATTAATGGATAATGAATGTTATTTTAAAAAACATTAAATGCACCATGTATAATTTAAATGTCATTTTAGCTAAGTACAGATAATCGTTATGGCAAATACCATTCATAAGCGAAAAATGCTTCTACTTATGTATGTAGATTATTTTCACGTAATGTTACAGCAATGGATCCTTGGAAATTACCGATAATGTACCTACAGAAAAAAACAACTGCTTCCGCGAAGTGTATATCTAACATTTTTTTTTAAAGTGTGGTGACGGCCCAACTGGGTGTATAAACTTTTTCAAACTTCCTAAGCTTAGGAGCCTTTTTCAATGTGTAAGTTGTGTGTGTGTAAAATGTTTCATGACCTTATTACTGTGACCTCCTGGCCATGAAGGGTGAAGCGCAGTTAATTGTACCCCAACTGCGAATGATGACTCGGGAGTGCACCGAACCCACTAAGAAAATTGACCGGGACTCGAACACACAGCACTTAACTCTTCCCAGAAAAGCGCAGGCCCTCTTACCATTGGCCCACCGAGCCGATTAAAAGATTAAAAGTAATAATACGAGATCTCACAATAAGACTCTATAAGACTGTCTTATTGTGAGATCTCGTATTATTATATTAAAAGATTAAAAGTAATAATACGAGATCTCACAATAAGACTCTATAAGACTGTCTTATCTTTCAAATTTCGGAGAATCTTCTTTCAGATTGTGGCATAATATGTGTTGCTAATGATCAACGTTCGCCGTTTGAGGTAGCTGGTAAGATGGACAACAGTAGGTAAGCAACAGCAGCTCTGGACGACTCGTGTTCCATAACTTCGTGCAAAGTCGCCCGGAGCCAACTCCTTCTGGGAAAATTTAGAAACAGCTTGAACAGGTCTTAATCTGCTTGAGCAGTTTCTGAGCTGTTGTATATAAGTTGTTTCTAAACTGTCCCGATGCTGTTTTTAAGCTGTTCCAAAGCTGTTTCCGACGGAGGGTGGCCACGGGCGAAATTTCACTAAACATAAATCACCAAACTCGAGAGAATATTCTGTGTCTAAAGGTTTAACATTAAAACACTACAAAGAATTTATTACATATTGATCCACTGCACTTTCAATTCTAAAGAGATTCTTTTGAAAAGTTCACCGCTTCATTTAAAGCGAATTGGTTAAACCAGCCAACCAGACTGCGCTTCCTCTTCTTCATAGAAACAAACTTCTATTAGAAAATTTGACGTGAAAGCACACCAAATACATCCTAAACTTCTTGCTGTGCTGACTTTCCTCAAAATTTTACGCGAACTAAGAAATGATTTTATTGAGCGCTGAATGGGACAAAACATGAACCCGTAACGGCAAAACCGTATAATATCCATTGAAAACTGCTGCGAGGACTTAAAACCGCAAGTTTGGAATTACAGAAAAGCAAGTCGCCATAGTAACAAAAATTAAATAACTAGATACAAAAAAAACCTACAAGCTGTAAATTATGTATGTTAACTGTATGTTAATATGTATAAAAGTAGAGTTTCCAAACTGGGAACTTAGTCGAGTGTCCCAAATTTTGTCCCAAACTATTCATCCTCTTGAGCAACAATAAACACACCGCGGCTGAACGTTTTTGTAGAAGATTGCAGGAAAATAAGTATTATGTTAATGATGTTTACATTGAAACTTAAATTTCACCAATATTTCGCTTTCATTTTAAACCTTCATCGAGGTTACAAAAATTATTAAATTAAAAATTAAAAAAATGATTATGTAAATAACCAATATATTCGATAAATCGGCTTATTTCGTTGCTTTTCTCTTTGCGGAATGCCCCTGTAGGTACAGATTATTTACCTTGTCAGTTCTTTTTCCCATATTTTCCAGAATTTCCTTCTCCAATTCAATCCGAAGAATCCAAAATTTTGCTGGCACAATTAATTTAAGAATAGTATTTCACTTTCCTTTTGTTCTAATTAACGTGAAATGCAACTAAATACATTTAAATAAAAGTTGTTCACGACGCGCAATCTTCACCGTTTGAATAATTACAACCTTCTGGCTGGTAGACAATTTCGCTGTTTGCAATTTGGTACTCCCGTTAAGCGTAGGTCTATGCCATTGTACACGCAAAGAACGAACCGGTTTATAAGCAGTGGACCATTCCCGATGCACAAGACCCGTAATGATGTGTTTGATATAGTAAAAGTCTTAATCAGGTTTGTAGTCCATACACGCGCCAAGAACAAAAGGGTTACGCCGCCGCGAAATCTGGACTGTGTAAAGATATCAGGTGTTAACGTTCACTTGTATATTACACGTTACGTGGTAACTATTGCCTATGAGCTATAATATAAGAACGAATAACGCGTAGCCGGTATAGGCAATAAATAATAATGAAGTGAATTAGTATTCTGCAAAGCATAACAAACCAAAGATAGAAAGCATCAATTAGCAATGAAGTAGCGAAACTGCAATGACGTTATGGAGATGTAGCTTCATGGACATACCTACCGCACTGTAGTAAGAGCAGTACCTTATTTGTATAATTTGATAAAAATTACGAAGGAGAAAATGAGAAAATTTTTCAATATTAGATTTGTTGAGGCTTTTTTCTTGTATAAAGTAAATGAAGTATATTACACAGTAAGAAATAATACCAAAAAATTCTTGTTTAAATCAGAAGCGGATATCAACATTCTTATATCAAGTGAAACACCCTGTATATGTAGAATCCTTGTTCCCAGCGATGCTCTTATCTTTTTCTGAATTTTACCGATGTTATCGAGAGTGGTTATTTATTCACTATGACAAACGATGGCGCTTATTAGTCCCATTAATGCTGCAACCTGTAATTTGTCAAAATTTCTATCTCAAATATTATCCGTTGCTTTATCTGAACGTACAAATTACAATATTTCTGAAATTTTTCCAATTTGTTAATGCTATTAATCAGCTTGAATTGCTTGACAACCACGTTAGACGTCTTTGTTGGCCAACATCTTTCTGGAGTTGGTAATTTCTAACATTGTCCGGAAGTGGAATCTGATAAGCGAGCATACAGGGTTGTCAAAAAAATTCGTTTTTAACTTGAATAAAGTTTAATTGTGTAAGAAACGCGTGCAAAACTACAACTTTGATAAACTTAAAGAAGGTTAAAAGTTTAAGGAAGAATACACGCCATCTCGGATTATTAAGAGTCTCAAAACTAAAAATTTGTTTTATTTGAAAGCAGATAAAAGGAACCACGATATAGACTTCTTAGCAATCCAGAAGATAAACCGGACATGAAGGAAAGATCGGGAATTTATAAAATTGCATGTAGCAACTATCACAAAGCCTATATTGGTCAAGCGAAAAGAGAAAGAAAGATTCAAGGAGCACATCAGATCTTATCGTTTTGGAAGAATAGAATCGTCAAGTATAGCACAACACGTACACGAAACCGGGCGTAATATTAAAGCAGAAAACCTGAAATTGATTTAGAACTTCGACGCTTACGAAACTATTTACATAAAAAGCAACACAAATTTTATGAATAGAGAGAACGGACCCTTTCTTCTATTTTTCCACATTTTTATCGCGTTTTATGGTGTGAAAGCGATAAAAGCAGGTACTTGTAACTAGTATTTTTTCTCGAGAGTAAAGATAGAACAGGCATGTTAGAATCAGTGGTTTTTTTCTCATATTATTCGATCTTCGGTTGAAAATGAGGATCGACGTATTTTCGAAACAGCTATTCCGGATTAATCAATTAAACTTGCGTGTTGCGGAGTCTGTCGAAATTTTTATGTTGTTTACAATAAAATACAAACGCACAAAATTACGATGCATAAATGACGCTTCTTGGACGACCGGCGATATAAATCACTTTGTGCAAGGGTTGTAGGTAAACCACCCTTGGAACTCGTTTGCAAGTCGACCATATTTCGGTGGCAGAACCGGTATACGTGAACAATCTGAACGTGATGGTCCTCGGATGAACGACGATATGAATTATTTTGGGTGAGGATTGCATTACTACTAAAATTTATTTTTTAAAGTAACTGACATGCTTAAATACGACAGCGAAGAACTATGTTTTTTTTTTTTTTTACAATTAGAATAAAAATATATTGAACACACTGATTAAAGTCCACGGAAGGTTATAAATTCGGTGCTTATTTTCAATGATTGTACATCATACCGCGAGAAATTGCGTATCAGGAAACTACGTGGTCGTTATAATTCTGATCATTTAAAGTAATTTTTTACAGAGATTAGAACGTAAATTGATCAAAAGCAGCACGGCAAATTTAAGAGACCGTCTCATTGACCTAAATTACTTGAGCTTCCACGAATATGTTATTTACTATATTTAATGATACAGAAAACGTCATTATATATTTGTAATTACAAAGAATAACGTTTTGTTCGAAAGTAATAAGCATGTAATGATATCTGATGATATCTAATTGAATAAAATTAACTAGATATGAAATCTTTTGCAGTTGTTCTAATCATTCTTTAATTTTCGAGCATATTAGATTGTCTGTGTTATTGACTTGCCTGGCAACAGGGATATATTTTTTGTTTCTACCTAGGTTAACGGCCCAACGAGGTACGCAAGCTCCTAACAGTTTATCATATCACATGAGCCTCTATAGATGTAAATGTTGCTGGTGAAATGCTCGAAAATTTTGTTCCTTTTGTTTATTGCAAGTATTATTTCCTTGAAACGTATTTACAACTTGTATAACATCGATAAAATTTATAATCTACAACATTGGCAAGTGCTTATTTCCTGTCAAGAGAGCAAAGATAGAAAATGAAATTAAATTATTTACGCCTCATGTTATCAAAGTTGTTTATCTTCTTTCTAATGTCAAAGATACAAGTTCACGAATATGAAATTGCAAAAGTTTATATGCGTCTGACGTATTATTTATTATGATTTCACAGCACGTTTTTCGCAGAAGAGCCTAAAGTACTTCAAAACAAAACACACCCGCAAGTCATTAACCAATACGACGACGTGGCAGAGATATAAACCGTATAAAGTTAATAACATTAACCAATAATATTTATTTAATAATCTTAGGCCGTATAGGTTGAGGTACGATGTGAAGCATTTCAAATTATGTTAAAAATTTAATAATAAATCAACATTTTTAAAATTTTATAAAAGAAAATAAAGAAATTGCCTAGACGTAGATAGAGAAACAATGTAGGGCTATAATTAAAATATATTTACTATTAAATAACGTAAGTGAGGTTGCGAGGCATTATAACAAGTATAAAAAGCAGAAAATTATTTAAATTTATTAGTAATAAATATAAATTATAACGAAGCAACTAAATAACATTTCCTTTATCTCTGCAACTAACGGCTTCATTTAGAGATTTCGATACTGCGACCATAATAGAATTAGTCTAAACATTGACAAATGTGCGATAGTGAGCTACTCGAGAACCACAACACCCACTTTACTACGTACTTTGTTTTTTGTTTGACTCATTATTACGTTTCAATGGCCACATCTGTGATATTTGAAGTCCCTAAATTATGCTTTTGTCTGAAACTAGCGTATTCCAATTTACTTTTGTACCTTCAGCTTTCCGTGGAACGTATGCAGAGACGATTTTTAAAGTATCTCAAAGTCATTTAAGTTAGATGGTTCATACGCGGAAAGAAATATAGAGTACGATAGTCTCTTGGATCGGATTCATTGGATTCACTTGGAAGCAGGAGAGAAAAACAAAGCGCCAAATTTGTAATACAGCTGACCCTCAATAAAGTTGATTCTCCGTCCTTGCTAGCTCAGATAAATTTTGTAGTGACAACACATTTAACGCGGTCCTTCGATGCGTTCCTAACACCCAAAGCAAGAAATAAGAATCTCTGTAATATATCATATCACATCATATATTAAGACATTTACTTTGTAATCTTTAGAGTCTGGATTCTAACGCACAACTGCCTCTTGTCTTGAAATTGAAAGTTAAATTCGTCCAAAAGGATTGACAATAGCGGATTGGGCTTACAAAATGTTTCCTACAATTAGGTTCTAATTACTCGTCAGTTTCTGTCCTATTGAAAAAATCATTGATAAAACTAAAATGTATCGGTAATATCTATCACATGTGCTGAAACTCTAATATAGAATAGTTTTGTTATTAAAACATGCACATACACTACCGTTCATATATTTGGGGACGATTAAAAAATACAGTTTTTTTTTAATTCGAATAAAAACAAAAAGTTATTTGTAATTTAATTTACTTCTGCACATTGAGTACACTATACAAAACTAAAAATATTCCAAAAAGAAATGTTGTACTAATTATAATTAGGTCTATACGGATTTTTCGTCTATATGTCCACCCTTCGACTTAATTACTGCGGTACAAATTCGTGGCATTCTTAGAATTAAAGATTTCAAAAATGTTGCTGAGATCTCGGTCCATGCTTGCTGGAGCTTTCTCCATAAATCTTGTGAACTAGTCACTCCTTTTTGACGAATCCTTCTGTCCAGTTTATCCCATATTAATTCGATAGGCGACAGGTCAGGAGACTGAGGTGGCCAAATCATTCTTTTTAAACGATCTTCTTCTTCCAGAGATGCTAGATAGTTTCTGCATATACGAGAAGAATGCTTAGGGTCGTTATCCTCTTGAAACGTAAAGTTTCGACCTCGTAATCGTTCCCCACTTGGTACAGCATTCTCTTGTAATATTTTGAGATAGCCCTCTTTACGAAGTATTCTCTGTATTCTTACTAAATCACCTATAGCTGTTCCCGCAAAACAGCCCCAAATCATTACGTTACCTCCACCGTGCTTCACTGTAGGTAAAATACACTGTTCGCTAACTCTTTCACCAACCTGTCGCCTAACAAACGTCCTCTGTTTGGAGCCAAATGTTTCAAATTTGGACTCATCTGTCCACAGCACGTTGCACCACTGTTCGAATGTCCAGTGTCTGTGTTCTTGTGCCCACTGCAATATTTTTCTTTTATTTTGAACTTTCAAATGCGGTTTTCTGGCAGCTAATCGTCCCTTTAAGCCTGCCGCAATTAATCTTCGTTTCACGGTCGAATGCGAAATAGGATTTCTTCGTGAAACATTGACTTGCTGCGTTATTTCCGGAGCCGTTAGGAATCTGTTTCTTTTTTAAATAAGAACCATGAACTGATCCTCAGCAGCTGTTGTCTTCTTTTTGCGTCCAAAACGTTTCCTATCAGCCAAGGAACCCGTTTCCGCCACCCGTTTTAATGTTGTAAATACACCATTTTTCGATATTTTTAATTTTTTCGCAATAACTGCCATTGAGTATCCTTCATTACGTAAAGTAATAATAGCAGAACGCGTTTCGATGGAAATTTCTTTTCGTTTTGCCATTTCAGCACCGCCTGTTTATTACGACAGTTAAATTTAAACTAAACTACTATCAAGATCGATTTTATTTTAAATACAAGACGACATCTGCTTTGTTTGTTGTATTAAGTGTTCTATGAATCTCACATTATTCCTTTGTGGAAATATTCCACAATATTTTCAAGTTTACGTTTATAACCCCATAAAAGGGGTTAAGAGGAATTTTGCCTGAGGCTGCGGCAGAATATAAATGCGTTATAAATTTGATGGGATAGAAGAGAATACTGTTGTAAATTATGTTCATACATATAGAAATGTTATACTTTTTCATATAAAACACAATCAATTGTCAATATTTCAATTTCGAAAACATAACAACTTAGCTGTAGAGCTTGCTAACAAAAGCCTTATTTCAGAAATAGAAGCCAAACAATTCAAAACTTATAACTTGCAGACGCCCAAATATTATGGACTTCGAAAAATTCACAAAACAGACATACCCCTCAGACCTATCATTGCATCAGTCAATTCCCCGATATTTGGTCTCTCACAGTTTTGCACTCAAATATTAACTTTGGCTATCCAAGAATTTTTTACTTTTAGAATAAAAGGATCTTTCGAATTTGCAAAAAAAAATCAACAACTTTATTTTGTTTGACGGTTTTGTCGTTGTCTCATTTAACACAGCCTCTCTCTCTTTGCCAATATTCAACACGTCGAAGGCTCCGTTGTACCATATGGCTAGTAATTGTAATAAACTTTATCCGGATCCATTTCTCTCATAACATATTACTATTATTTCACATGTTACTTGATTGTTGAACCTAGTATGTGTCGTTTCTATCTTTGTATTTGACTTTCCTTCCACTGTCTCAATGTTTACCTTATTATCATTATTTTTTATATATCTATATTTACTTGTACTGTAAATGGAATTTAATCATCTGTTGGACAATAAAGATTATTATTATTATTATTATTAGGGATGATTTTTGTAGAAAACTCCTTCTTTTAGCCAAATATCTTTGGGGCGTAGAAATCTATTTAATAGCAATTCCCTATATTATTTCAAGTGATATTTTGTAAAAAAATTATTTTGTTATATCTCGACAATTCAAAATAAAATAAATACGTAGTAATTTTTAATTTAAAAGGAACTATACACGATAATTTAATTGACATAATGCTTATTAAGTTAATAAATTAGTAACTTCAAGAAGCCAATTGTAGACACCATCAGAAATAGTATTCAAGGTAAATGTTACCTTGGACACTATGATGTAGATCCTTGTCTAAATTTACCAACACAAACGAACACAAGCAATTATGCGAACTATCCCAACCTAATGGAAAATATTATAAATGTGACGTAGATACTGAGTATATATGAATTATGTTAACACTTTATTGTTTGTATGGTAAGTGGTAGAATGAATTGTAGTAAAACGATAATTGACACGGTAAATAAATTAGCTCTGCATACGATAACATATACTTCAGTATATTTGCGTTATATATTGTAGGTGATAAATATGTGTATCTATATACACGCCAATATTTATAAGTCTCCCAAAAATCAAGCAACATTTATCACTGGATTTGTTTCAGAACGAAATTTTTATCTCTCAATCAATAAATTTATGGGCGTTGCGTATTTACAGAAATATGTTATCAAATTATGTGACATGTTTTATCAATTTTCAGAATAATTATATATAAGTACGTATACAGCAAGTTAATGACTGCAAAATTGTGGTTATTAATAATGCGAATTAAATGCGAATCCGGCAGCTTCCAATGTTATCTACTTCGGATTTCGTACCTTGAATGCAGTAGGTAATTATGCACGTTTGAAGCTAATCCATTCGCATTTAATCATTAATATACTGTACATGTACTGTACATGAAAAAAGTTATTTACTAGTTAACTTGGAGATTCGGGAGCATAATTTTTCATACGCCATCACAGTGGTTCGTCTAATGTACGCTAGGAAGACAAAAATTTAAAATAGATGAGTAGTTATGAATGTTGACAATATTTTTCGTTCGCAACGCTTTTGAGGTTTTTACTAGAATTTAAATAGAAGCAAAGAGCGTCTTCTGAATATAGTGATGAGGAGCCAAGTACATGATAAAGAGGCAGGCTATCGAAACTTTTCAACGAATCAAGGAATTTAGAAGAAATTGCGTTAGTTGCCGAATTTTCCATACAAGCCTCAGGTAATTTAATAAAAGAGTAGCATCATCATCTGCTGTGCATGTTAGCCAACAAATCCAAAGAGTATTAACACCAGAAGAAGCATTAGCACACTACTTAGACACGAAATGTGCCTCTCATATATGTAAATGAACGAGGAAACGAGCAATTAATGTCGGTCACTGTATATATATCCTCCAGATAACGAAAAATGCTTGTTTGCCAGCAGAAAATGTTATTTGTATTAACCAACATTCTGCTAGTGTTTACTTGCAAGCAATTTTGGCTATTACTGCCTTGTGACTCTTTCAATATCTTTGTCCTGCTGTCAGGCAAACAGTGCCAGCTGAAAGTTGTGAGTGGGCTGTGGTGGTAACTCCAGACATAGTCAGTATAAGCAAAGATAAAGATTCAATTAGTACGGACGAATTTTTTCCATTAATTTGTAGACCAATTAAATTTATCTTTGAGAAGCTACTTTGTGTCCAGATTATTTAATTTATTTCTATTAGACAGTTAGTTGATTGTCGAATACCAACCAGAATAAAGCAACTGAATGTAAAAAATATATAAGCCCGAGGAGATTTTTCTTCTTGCAGAGTCTTGCGAAAGCTCTGAAGTCGAGGTAACCCGGATTGGTAGTAAAGAACTATCATCTGCATCGTTGCCCCGCTCAGCAGCAGAGTCTTCAACCATCGCCCCACTTATTCCATCCAAAAAAATCATACAAATCATAAGGAAGTAACTCTAAAATTGCGACCAAATATTGCAAAAGAAAAGTGTTGTATCTCCCAAGTGCATACAATCACGTATAGTAACCAGAAAATTACTTATCAACCGTTTTCGACGAACACTTGCAACGTGTGCAGTACTCTAACACACAGTACCTTAGTGATTAGTGGCAAACATTGCAGCCACGTATTCCAATATTCGGCGATAAGAGGAGCGTTCGAGAGAAATCCACGTCTTTCTCCAGCTTAGTTTGAGGAATTATCGACTTGAATGAGAAACTCTGATGGATATCCAGGAAAAAGGGGAAAAAGTTTCAACCCTGAACAAATAGTTTCATTAGACATGCCGGTGACCAAAAATATCTAGCCACAAAGATAGGTAAAAATTGAATTGTCAGTAATAATAGTTCAACCTTTCCATTTATTTAAGGAGGCACCAACTATAGATGTTATGGGAGTGTGCAGGTGTAATGAACTAAAAAAAAGTCGATATTGGAAATTTTCAAGATCCTACATCAATAGTATTAGTAATCGTACTGTGCGCAATACAAAAGCCATAAAATTTTGAAAAAATACATTTATCTGCGTCCACTAGTTCTTCTTTCTTTTTAATCAAGAAGTTTCCATTTGGGGAAACAAATTACCACCTTCTTAAATCTTCCTAACTCAGAGCTGCACAAGGGGCACTCTTTTCGTAGATCTTCAGCAACAAGCCCTAAATAAGCACGGGGAGTAGAAGTCAACTGCGATGCTAAAAAGCTACATAGACGATTAATTCAATCACTAAAGCTACCAATTAGAATTTAACAAACTTAATTTTAAATATTACTAACTGCGCAAATTTTAATATCGTATTTGAATTAAAATTTATATATTCTTATTTTGTGTACTTAAGTCTATATCTATGCGCCACGTTGATGAAAGAGGAAGGAAATAATGATAAAGTTTCTTTTGCAAATAAGATACATAGCAATCATTCTTTATCACAAAACATAACGACCATGAACCTTTTTTCCAAGAAAACTACGTAGCATTGTAAAAATTATGCATTCGAGCAAAAATGTATACAGGCCAAAATGTTAAAAAAATTAATGAAGTCAAAATTAATTAAATAATTACTCGGTGTAAATGAACCTCCATACTTATATAACCCACGTTCAAAACTACAGATTTCATTATCTTCATTTAAAAAAATGTTAGACGGAAAAAAATCCCGACGTAAAATCGCAAAAATTTAAAAGGAAAAATTTATTAAACAGCAAATTTGGATAAATAACATCTGAATAAGCACGTTAAATGCCATTACAAAGATAAACAATTCAAATTCTAGCATAAACGAGTTTATTCTACGATTTCTTTCTTTCAAAAACCTTTTAAAAATGCTTAAATTTAGTTTATGTCCCGTTTTGTTTATGTTTCGTTAATTTCAACAATCTAAAAGTCAAGGATTTTTAATGCCATGTGAAAATACTTAATAAATGTTGTTGGGAGTAAATCTAGCTTTTAGTACCATTAAAATTGGATTTTCATGAGCTCATGATCTCCGAACTTGTAATCTACAGTTAACCGCAGAAGGCGAATTTTAACCAAATAATCATTCTGTGAATGTAGATAACTTGAGGTCAGTATTTTTTGCTGTCATCACAATTATATCTGTTTAAAAGCTCTATAAATACATTATAAAAGCATTAAGTAAACATTGAAATCAGCTATAAATTTATCTTATAAAAGTTTGTTGGAATTCCCAGTTCAAATCTCTCTTGTTTATACTTTTGCAACACCATTAATGTAAATGCGTTAAAATGTTATTCCATTTTTATTATTTATTAGTTATTAAATTAACAACTGTAAAAATGGAAAAATTACACACATTTCACTAATTCTAATACGGTTTTCAACTATCTGTAATACTAAAAATAAAAAGCGCAGTTTTATCCTTTATGTAAGGACGTAAGCAACATAGCGCAAATATGTTGAATTACGTAAAATATGTCCTAAAAAAGGGAATTTCATGTCAATATCGCCATAAAAATACATGTAATCTAAGAACTATGAAGCAAAACGTAATGTCATCAACTAAAATCTATTCTAACATTTTCCTTTACGTAAAACAACCAAGTACATACAATATAAACGTAAGTTCATCGCAAATAAAAGGAACACCTTCACCTTCAAATGTGACCGCAATCGCGGAGGTGGTGTACTTACGGTATCAGCTTTGGAGGTAGAGGGTGTGGTCGTCGCTTCAGAAACGTCATCCCGTTTGTCCTCCTTGAGCTGCTTGCGTAAGAGAATCGCATGATTATGACAGTTTAATACTGCACCTGAATGATGATGTTGAATTAAACGGTTGTAATCCGTACGCTGAAGCGTTGTAAATTACGTACATTACGAGGTATTAAAAAGCCAATGGAAATTCCTCTAAACTCTAAACGATAACGATCGAACATAAAAGAAATACTTGAAAGTCGAAAGCGTTGCTTGCTTTTCTAATTTTCTAATTTTTTACTTCATTGGAAGACCCTATATCTAGATAGAAATTCTTCGACGAAAAATAATATATGTGGAAGCTGATAAATAAGTTATGCTCTTACTTTACGTTCAAATATTTTCAAGATTTATATAGTAGACGTGTTTCAATTTACAGTCATCATCAGCACCGAATCTAGAATTTTTAAATATTAGTTTAATAATTAAAAACTGATTTTTAAAAAAATTACTGTAAAAATTCGAATTTATTTATTAGAATAATAGAAAAATCGAAACGAATTCCCAAAAAACTGACACAAGAGGTTGAAGGATAGATAATGAAGAATGCTAGCTAGGAAATTTGTGTTTTGAGAATGGTTTCTTGTTATGAGGTCAAAGTAAACTGACAAAATATGTATTGGCAACAGTTCAGTTTTAGAAACTGCTATGTTGTTTTTGAACTTTGTCAAGAATTCCGAATTATAATAATATACAGGTATTCCATTAAATAAAAATAACTTTTTAACAAAAGCATGCCATATGAATTTAACACAAATTTGGAACCACGTAAACGTGTGCATGTTAAGCCCTTTAAACTACATACCAAAAATCATATCTGTATAACCCGCCCTTCGAGAAAAATAACGGTTTCTGTAGGCCTAGACTTAAAAAAAAAGGCTTCAGTTCTTATTCTTTGCCTCAGAATTTAATGAGAATTCTAAAATTACAATAATATACACTACCCGACAAAAACATAGACGCGGTATCATTTCTATTAACGAAACAAATATAAAATGTAAATGAGGGTTGTTAATACTTGTTATGTAAATAGTCCATTTATAAATATTTCTGGGTATTTATTGCTTTATGAGGGGCAATTGAGATTTTCCCAGATCAAAATAGGAATTTTAAATGCGACAAAAATTTAGACCCTGTCCACTTATTACATTAATATAAGCAAAAATGTTTTAATTTGATACTTCTCTTTATATGCAGCGGTTGTGCTGGTAAAGTGTACACATTTCACCATGAGAAATTATATTTTATAAAGTGTTTGCAATATGGGTAGAAAAAAGCAATTATCCTTGATAGAAAGGGGTAAAGTTCTAGCCTGGCACCAGGATGGTGTTAGTAAGAAGGAAATTGCTCGTCGGTTACGAAGAAGCGATCATCCCGTTAGAAATTTCCTAAAAGATCCGGAAAATTACGGCAAACCAAAAGGCCAGGGGCGACCGAAAGCTGTAAGTGAGCGGGATAAACGCATACTATTGCGGTGTGCATCCAATTCTTCTGCGTCGGCGAGAGTTATTGCAGAACAGGCTGGGGTACAAACGCACGTGCGTAATGTTCAAAGGATTTTAAAGGCGTCACCGGAAATATCACGGAAGAAAATGTTAAGAAAACCGCCAATTTTCGGCGAAACACAAAGAAGCAAGGTTGAGATTTGCTGAAGAACACGTATCCTGGAAGAAACAATGGGAAAAAGTTATATTTTCCGATGAGAAACGTTTTAATTTGGACGGACCGGATGGGTACTTGTATTATTATCATGATCTGAGAAAGGAACCAAAAGTGAAAATGACCAGGCAATTAGGGGGTGGATCTGTGATGATATGGGCAGCGATTAGATTTCGCGATAAAAGTGGGATAGTGTTTTGCACAAACAAAATGACATCTGTGACGTATAAAGACTTATTGCGTGACAATATTCGACGTTTTGGAAATCAATGGGCCGGGCGCAATTTTATTTTTCAGCAAGATAACGCGCCAATTCATAAAACAAAAACCATTACTGAATGGTTTAAAGAGAAAAAGATTAAAACTTTACAGTGGCCGGCACGGTTACCAGACTCAAACATTATTGAAAACATGTGAGGTGAATTGGCACGTCGCGTTTATGGCGGAGGCCGTCAATATTTCACGGTACAGGAACTGAAAACTTCAATAGTGACTGAATGGCAGAATATCCCTCAAAATTATGTGCTAAATTTATATAAATCTATTCATAACAGACTATTGGAAGTGATTAAGAACAATGGAGGATCTACGCATTACTGATCACTCATTTGTTGATTTTTGTTTTACATTTGCAACAGAGCATCTAAATTTTTGTCGCAGAAATTGTTTAAACAGTGGAGTAATAATTTATTATTTAGTTCATATATTACAGGAGGAGATATTTTTAAGTTTATTTTACTTTTATGAATAAAAACTTAATTAGATATCTTGCTAGTTTCGCGAAGAAATGTTGTAACCCTTAAAACCCGTAAAACATCTTACCGCGTCTAAGTTTTTGTCGGGGAGTATACATCACGTTCCATTACGCACTTATGAGACGCCCTATATGTTCCGATATGATTTTAAACTAAGCTTCCGTTTGATCCTCACAACATAAGAAAGCCGTTTTGTAAAAATTTGCACTACAAAAAGGCATAATCTTCCGAGCCCGCGTAACCTGTATGCGTAATTATGTGTGTTGCGTAAAATTTTTGTTCTTTTCATTTGTTAAACAAAAGATTTACACAATAAATTATGTTCAAATTGAATCACATAACCTTGAAGCTTAAAATTCGACACACTCTCTGAACATTGTGAATTTGGTGATGACGTCAAGTCGTTTGAATAATGTTTATAGTAAAAAAGATTCCCCGTACCACACCAATAAATTTTATGGGCGACTATGTAAATAAAGCAAGTACATCACATACTAAAACCATCTCGGGCCTTCGAAAAATGCTTGCATCATGCCGACGTATGTACGACGATAAAAATTGCTTTATGTGATCGTGATCAAAATAATAGCGGAGATAATAATCTAAAACGCTATAAAAGTCCAAGACCATATTGCGTATTGATTAACATGATGAACAAAATGAATAATAAATAACTTATGGGATGATTCAATATATAACTCCACAATTTCCAATAAAACTTCGTCAATTTTATTTGTTTTAGATTAGAAAAACGAGGGTCTGACACTTTCTATCTTTGCCTGTTCAAATAACGCGGTAAGGTGGAAAACACGTATTGAACCATGCCTTGGTTTTCGCAATGTAATTTTCTTGGAAATTATACAACGTTTCGTCTGCACGTAACGAGTTGTAATAACAGGTGGTTGCCGTCGCCCTAGCTTATGGTTATAAGCTTGGCACGCTCTAGTTAAATAAAAAAAAAATCGAAATGACGTAGTCGTACACCCATACAACGTATGTCCGTGTGACTATAGTTCATTGCACCTAAGCCTAATTACTGTTATATTCTTGACAATGAGAGGACTTGGAAATATTTTTAATTACAGTCTGTCCAACAATATGATTCGCTTTATTGATATTTGTGGATAATAATTTTAAATTTTTATGTTTACCTTCTTAAAGGAAATATACTAAAACTTATTTCAAACATCGATGGTGAGAACGCACTCAATAAGGTATTTGAGTGTAGGCTTTCACGACCGTAATCCATAGTAGAAATGTCTTTCGGGTGATGTCGTGTAGTTAATATTTTACTTGACGTTTCGCTGACCATGCGGTCAACTTCTTCAGAAGATTTCTAAAGACTGCTGTTGTTGTCTTTTGCTCCTCATTATATATCCTATTTCTGTTCCGCTTTGCTGATCCATAACCGTTCTGCTTTGTTGATTCATAACCGTTCCGTAGTGCTAACCTCCACGTGTTGCTGATCTTGTATCCATCTTCGCGATTAAAGTTGTTGGTGTTCTTCATTATTTCTATGGATAATACGCGAATCCATAGATTCCATTCAGCGGAACGGAACGGTTATGGATCAACAAAGCAGAACGGTTATGGATCAGCAAAGCGGAACAGAAATAGAACATATAACGAGGAGCAAAAGACAACAACAGCAGTCATCAGAAATCTTTTGAAGAAGCTGACCGCATGGTCAGCAAAACGTCAAGTAAAATATTAACTACGCGACATCACCCGAAAGACATTTCTACTATCAGTAAGGTATTGCTTGAGTGTACTGAAATCTCGCAGTTATAAAATTCTCAACAAAACAAAGTCGACTATTTGCGAGTGGTCAATATTGTTTAATAGTCCAGAATCATTGGGACGACGATTCCCGCCCAGGTTGGTCTGTTGACGCGATTACTATTATTTGAAAAAATCAAGTGTTTGGTATTGGAGAATGCTAGATTAAAGAAGCGACAATTAGCAATTTTATCAGGAGCTCCAAAAACTACGGTTTTCAGAATTCTACACGATTACCTTGGAATGACAAAAGTTCGTACACTGAGAGAAAAGATTGGTTGACTCAACCAACTTTGTCAACAACGGCATGCAGCTGACTGTGCAAATATGAATATGGGCTGTCTTAAATAAAGAAATATGTCTTAATCAGATTCTATTTGCGTCTGTTGTGTGAAACGAATCTTGTGCTTGATCTAATAATAATATGTTTTGAAATGTTGGTTTAATTTAACAAAAATAATTCAACCAAACCTAATGTATTCTTCTAAGTTGCAAAGTAAGTTGCACATACTCGCTAAAGATTTGAATGAACATGTTTTTAGTGGAAGTAACACATAAATGTGCAACACTTCGTGGTTTGTTGGATGAACCAATTCCATTCTCTCAGTGTGCAAGATGGATTCCACGAATCATTTCGCCATTCCAAAGGCGTATCCGGATGGAGACGTGTGAATAATTTTTGACGCTTCGTAGAGACGAACCATATTTAATTATCCATCGACTTGTCACCGGAAATGAAACTTGGATCCATCATTTCGACCTTGAGCCAAAACAAGAATGAAAGCGGTGGCAACCCTTCTGCAGGAAAAATAATGGCAACTATTCTTTAGGATTTATCGTGGAATTCTAGTGATTGGTTGTCTAAATAAGGATAGGACAGTAACAGGTGAATATTATGCATTGCCTTAGAAAACTGAGAAAAGGTGTCCTGGTGCAAAACGACAATGCGCCAGTTCACAAGTCAAGACTTTCAAAAGCTGCCGTTATTGAATATGGCTTCATAGAAATTTATGGATGAATTTATAGCGGCTGTTGAGAGATATTTTGCAGATAAACCAAAGGATTTTCTTTTAATGTATGTGCATATATGTAATACATATGGAAGAGCTTATTCTTCGTTATAAATACAATAATTTTTTCATTTTTTTTTATTAGATTGCATCGAATTTTAAATGTAGGAAATTCTCAATTTTTTTTTGTAGTATGACTTCATTTTTAAAAGGAAAACTTCTTAGCCAATACTGTTTCATTACATTTAACGTACTTGACACATAATCCACATTACATTTTTATAAAGATAAAGTCTTGTTTTGTAACAGCATTTGCGGGTAATGGACCAATTGAAGTGGTTGTAATAACACCGTTAACTAATGTTAGATTATTCGATTAATTTGATGATAAGAGAGCGATAGAACGTATACATTGATTATTTTCATAGGCTGGAAATTCCATATTTTTTTACGAATGAATTTCTTAAATTTAAAAATGACTAAAAATTCTTGTAATACTACAGAATAATTCGCGTTTGTTAAACAAATTCAAGATTCTTAACATTTTTATTTCAATTATTATAAAAATTAATTTTTACGCGTAATTAAAAATAAATTCTGCATATCTGTATCCCAAAACTAGACTACGTTTTCAGATTTATGAAATATTAAATAAATCCGTTAAATTACTTTTTTACATTATTCTTATACTTAAAGCTAATTCAAACGTAAATTATTGGCTGGATTCACAAAAATGATGATTAACAATTTTAAAAAATCAAAAATTAATTCTATAAAACCGCTCTAAGGAAAAATTGAGCTTTTGGACTTAATTTTGTCCGCCTCTGGCGTACATATATAACTACATACACATATGTCCTAATGCATTTGGAAGCAATAAAACTCGTAAATAATAAGTTGGTGGTGCCTTTGGATGCAGGGTTATAACTTTAAACTACAACGTGCAAGGTTTCGGTGACTAAATTCAAATGATATGAAATACGAAATTTACCAAATACCAAATATAGTTTCAAATCTCACCTCAGTGTCCAGATTCCCCATGTTTTACTAAAAGCTGCATGTAAATAGAAATAATTATATAAATACATTAAATTTTTTTATTAAACTCGAAGAGTAAAACGTTTTATTTTTTATTAAAAAAAATATAAAGTAATATTTGGCAGGATTACGAAATTCCTCATCTTCTATCCAACGAAATGTTATTCACCTCTTGATTTTATCTTTCTCTAATGGAGATCGAATCGAATTAGCGGTTAATCCAGAGTAAATAGATGATCTCGAATATATGGTATCTGTTTATCAAGCTTCTTGCTCTAACGCAAACAAGTTCCACCGGCGAACTGCGAGCTACAACCGAAGGAGAAAAGCTCGTCCTTCAATTAACCTATGGATAGCTTTCGAATGAGAGCGCATGTGAGTCGCGTGACGTCAGCAACACGTGAGCAATCGCACGTTTCAGTAACGACTCCTCGACAAACGAAACGCCAGTTTACACCATTCTACGAAGGATATCATCATCGTCGGAGCTTATGTTATTTTTTCTTTGAATTTCGGTCAATGAAAAGAGGCTCGTTCCTGGCGAAATGATTGCCTCAACAAAAGGTAGGTCCGCTCTTCTAGCCCACATCTTACCGTTTATCTCGAACCGTGAGACGCCTATTCTATTTTTGGAATATGCTGGGAGGCCGACGTAATCCACGTTGTTATTGGTCGAAACGTGGGTGTGTCGGCTCGATTTGAAGCGCTCGCTTGCCTTATCGAAGAAATATCATGATGCAATAATGAAAAGAATTGAACGAGCTGGTTTTTAAGAAAGCGGGAAATGTTTATTTACATTTTATGGATGGCGCAAGAATAAGAAGGTGTGTTGTTTCACGTTTATCGTCATAAATTTAAATTCTTAAGTATACAATTGGATCACTAGGAGGTTGCTTGTAAGATAAAGTAGGTAGAATTAGTACATACTGTCGACTTTGTTTATAAACCGTTATTCTTTATTTTTTTATTAGTGTGCAATTTTTTTATGTTTGTCAATTAATTAGCTTAATTAAAATAACATTCCCAAAAATTTTTTTGATAATAACATCCAGAGGTTCATTAGGGCTTTAGAAACAAGACACACGCAGCTAAATGTTGGTATCTAGAAGAACCTAAGATTGAGACAAACCACTTCAGAAACCACTTGTACCTTGTGAAAAAAATTATAAATAAATCCCCACGATCAATAATGATAGCGAGGACTGTGGCGTAGTATGGTAAACAACACAAAAGTATCGGCAACCTCCGCACCACAAAAGTTTAATCAATCATTATATTATATAATTTATTAAAGTTGCCGGTGCCGATACTTATGCGTTGTTAAATCCCCACGATTTCAGAGAAAATTCACGAATTATGTCCAAAGTTTCAACTTCCACGTATAATTGCCAAGATTATTAGGCCTATGCTGGCACAGCGAAGATGTTAATAATTTTTAGTAAATTTTAGTCCATTTACAACTGATATTATGAGAGTTGGAAGAATTCTAAGGGTAATTATAATATTAGAAAAGATATCAGAAAATATTTCCTAAAACTTCCACAGGCCTTTTTTTATTTCGTAAAAGAGGTAAAATTGTTCAATATTTCATCATATATCTCTGGACTCATCGTTTAACTTTAGTTTTAAGTCCGCATAATATTTTATGAGAGCTTCTTTATCTTTTCTATTAACAACCACCACTTGATGCTATAATCATCATTAATTCTAAAATTTGTTTTGGGGCTCATCTTCGAATTCATAGTAAAACAGGCTCCCTTTTCGTATTTTTCTTGGTGGCCTATTTTCTACTAACACAGAGTCAAAGTCTACATCATGAGCAATATCTTTAGTAATGTTTTATATTATTTATATTATATCTATTAATAATTTCCAAATCCAAATATTACAAAAAAATAGAGTTATTTCGAAGAAATGTTCCTTTTACAGGTCCACTTAATGGGATGCTACCCTTTTTTTCCATAAATCCGCAATTTAAGATTTATTCGCTCCAAATTTACCAGCTAATAATCTAACGGAAGGAATGGATTGTTCGGCGTGCTTTATAATTTGTATTCTCTCTTCTTATTAATTATTTGCATTTTATAAGACATTATTTTTAGCTGCAACCAAATCGATCAACCTCCATGTAAATGCCTTGTGCATTTATGCCTTGAAGGTTTACAAGTGAATAAACTGTGCAGGACGAATATAATTGTGGTTTATTTATCTTGCGCAGAAAAGCGCAGCAAAAAATATTGGAAGTGAATTTTTATGTATTTTAACAGATGATTTGTACGCTTGAATTCCTTTTAAAACACTAATAATTTATTTGCATTTTTTGCTAAAATTCCATTTTTGTGACTCCAAACTAGGATGGACAGCAGTAGATAAGCATATTTATAATTGTGTCCTTAAGTAATTGTCAAAATCTAAGGTTTTCCCATTTTTTACAGATATCCTTCATTATCAAAAATGTATGCTAAATGTAAATATTTACGTACAAAGTGGATTATATTTTTATCCCACTTTTCAGTGCCATAAAAATATCATGAAAATTAACAAATTACCAAACTAACTTAGCGAACTTGGACGCTAACTGGGAGTGGTCTGTCAAAATAAGTAACCAAAGATAAAAGAAATTCTTGAAATATTTGTTTTTTGATAATCACTAATCAGTGTGAGACGTGACATTCGAGACGCGCCTTTTAATTTCCAACCTTTATCATGATACAGGGGCTCGTTTTATTTTTGTATTTATTTTTAATAATTTATTACCTTTGAATCCAGAACTAGATGCAAGTATTGTCATAAAATGTATGAATATATAAAATCTAATGTTTAACAATAAGTTCGGCCGTATCGGATTTAATTCCCATTGTACAAAAGAGAGCCAGCTCAATTCATGTTATTCTGTAAAGCTCTTAACATTTTACTTATTTGTTCGTTTATTTTATTTCCTTATAAATTCATATGCTTCTTTATCCTTAGGACTTTAACATGTACGCATTTAAGCAAACATGGAAGCATTGTTACTCTTGTTAGAATAAATTTTCATAACCTGATAATCGGCAATTAAGGCTTTATGATCACTAAAGTTCTCCACTTTTCGTGCAATTCACGAAATCAGCAAAGACTAGACAGACTCGTGTTTTATCGACTCTCGGGAAAACCAGTAGATAACACGAACCCTTTCTTATGAGACGAATAAACACGAGTCTGCCTAGTCTCTGCTAATTTGAGACTTTAACCTTTATAATAAACGTTTTATCGACAGTTTGTTGTATTCCTAATAATAAAAGGGAGAAACACCCACATCTATGGGTCTTCACCCCTGAAATTTTGTAGCACACTAGACTGTGACCAGATATGTTGAATGTTTCCGCAGGATATTCCAACTATGGGTCTTTGCCCCCTTGTACTTTTAGAAAGCAAATAAAAGGAATAAAAAAATATTTCAATATTTTAAAATTGTTGCCGCTCTTCCTTAGATCGCGACAATTTATGATTGCCAACAGAATTAAGCAATAGCTAAATAATTCTCGACATCGATTTAATCGGGCGACAGGTTCAGCGCCCTTATTGTATTCCACAATTAACAAATGGTTCAGTCAACATCATCAAGTGAGAAATAAAATATTTACTTAAAGATAAAACTACACCAATTCCCATATCTCACCTATAACTATTTACTTATGAGCTTCACCGCAAATCCTTTAATGTTTGGGATTTTTCCCCGAATGAAAACAGTATTTCATATATTGATTTCTACGTAGGTAGAATTTAAACATGGCGGGAACAGATGGTCCTTATTAATTAAAACATACGTACATAATTCTTCGATATAACGATAAAAAATATGCAAATAAACACCGGATTTATACCTGAATGTGCTATAAAGACCAAATCATATAAGCAGCTCTGGAAAATTCGCTGATGACGTTATTTGCTTTGGAGATATTTTTATTTTAGCTATTTTCCGTTTCGTATAAGAGCAGCCTTTTTAATAAGGAATAAAATTGGAATCTCCGCGTGTTAAATTCAACCATATTGCATCATTTTATAACAAATTTTACGCTTTCCTTTAAATAAATACATTACCAAAAATATTTATTTACTGAATTTTATATTTAAACTTGGATTGGCATCCAACATTGCTGCAAGGTTTAGCGACGTCAGTACAAAATATACAACGAATTTAGAAAATGAAACAATCGTTTTTCTGTATAATCCGGGTTTCCGCAATGAGATATTATATACGAGGCCAAAGTCTCCAAGGTTATTTGCGACTGCTAGACCTCTAAATCTTTCGTAGGAAAGTGTATTTTCGTTATGCCAACAGATGCTGCGTCTAATCGTGTTCAAATAGATAATGTGCTGCTATTATACAGTATATCCACATTTCGTTGCCCACCATTCGTATTGCTGTTGCAAAAACATCTTAACTTTGCTAAATCTTGAAATATTTTGAAAGAACTAAAATTTGCCGATTCAATTTGTTGAATGGCCTAGGTGGTACCTACACAAAAATGTGAAGAGGAAAATACGGTTAACAAATGAAGCACGATTTACCAATTACGAAGCGTTCAGCTATCATCCACATTTGGTAAATCAAAGAAGATTTCAAGTTCGATTTGGTTTTAATCTCTGGTGCGGTTTAATTGATTATTTGAATTTCTTTTCGTTTCAAATGATCACTTAATAGGTCCTTTCATCTTTGATTACACTCTAATTGGCAACAAATGTTAGGGCTAATAGTTGAGTGTAGGCTTTCACGACCGTAATCCATAGTAGAACTGTCTTTCGGGTGATGTCGCGTAGTTAATATTTCACTTGACGTTTCGCTGACCATGCTGTCAGCTTCTTCAGAAGATTTCTAAAGACTGGTGTTGTTGTCAAGATCAGCAACACGTGGAAGTTAGCACTACGGAGTCGTCATACAACGAACGACGCGATTCAGCGGAACGGAACGGTTATGGATCAGCAAAACGGAACAGAAATAGGATATATAACGAGGAGCAAAAGACAACAACAGAAGTCTTTAGAAATCTTCTGAAGAAGCTGACAGGATGGTCAGCGAAACGTCGAGTGAAATATTAACTACGCGACATCACCCGAAAGACATTTCTACTAAATATTAGGGCTACTAACAAACGAGATAATCACTATTTCAAGATAAATTATTAATCCTAACAACATGCAACACATCTGGTTGCGCCAGGATGGTTGCCTCTAATGAGAGGGTGCTGTTAAATAATGGAGCAGTACAATGGCCTGCACATCATCTGATCTTACACCTCTTGGCCTTTATTTATGGGCTAACACTAAAAGGAAGTATCTAATTTGGAGCCGCCAGAAACTTGGGAAATTTTAGAACAAAGGGTGCCTGAATGATGCAAAGATCATTAAACGGAAGCACACCTTGTAGAATTTTTAACTTTGTTAGAATAAGGTGCCATTGAACAGTTTTACAATTAAGGTATCTTTTGGCTTTCACTTCTCATTGGTGTGTAACTTCATAGTCTGTACTGTTCCCACAGCTATCTTTCAAGTAGCTCTTGGCCTGCTTATCGTGAGATGATGAGTATTTTGGGAATCTTTTCATGTACAATGTCTCAACATTGTAAAACTTAGAAGCGGTCACATTGCGGAAAATTGAAATCGGCAAGTTTTAATTTCTTAAAAATATCTTAAAATTTCATTTCAACGCCTGCAACGTATTCTTTTAAAATGTCTGCTTCCTTGGGTGAAATTACCTTGTTTTAGATATTTCTGTGATCATCAATTCCATTCATTCTTTACCTGTTTTATAGAAATGAGGAATAATACTAAGCAAATGTTCAATTTTAATCCTTGATAATCCATCTAATTAAAGATTGCAGCATCTTTCCTGTGCTACCTTTTTGATTATTAGCTGCAAGACATTATGTGAACCATATCCAGAAAACAATCCTGTAAAAGCGATAATATGGCGCACTAGTATTCATTGTAGACTTATTTGGAAAATCAATTAAGAACGTCAAAGTAATAAAGCAAACATTGCGAAAGAGTCTTGTAATTTAAACCAAACAGGTAACCAACTATGGTGCAATAAGGTGTAAATGTACACTTCCGGAAACAGCCGTAAAGAGGCATCATCGAATAACAACACATACTTGTTGCGAATCCAAATTACAAGACCAAAATATTCCGTATATATGCAGTGAAATTTGCGTGTGTCGTCAAAAATTGCACCAACTAAGAAGCTACAAAACATTCTTTTCGCTTTCATTACTCTGTACGGCGATTATTTTTATATATTTAAATGTGGCACGTGGAGTTCAAAGTCCGGCTTTAAAATTATCTTGAGCAACCAGGGTATTGGTACAGTTTGTTTCTAAACTGTTTAGAATGTAAAGAAAAAAAAGGTTTTCAGTCACCTTGTGATGACCTTTACGCTAGGATTCAATGATAAATACGAGAAGTCATTAAGAATACATCTAAAATACAAATATTTTGTTTTAACTAACTTACTTACCCCGGTAGCTGGTAATCTTTTAGGTCCGGTTAAATTATCTGTAGAATAAATCGGAACGTCTATGTCATTAACGTTTGATGAAAGAAAGCTCCCACTTTTAGTTTGCCTGATTGGTCCTTGAAGAAGAGAAACTGCAGCTTGTCGGTCCTCAGAAGCTGCTTTCGCGTAGTGGCTTTCGGCGATGTAGCCAACTCCTTCGTCCTCATCATGATCCATGATCAGATAACTGTCGATTGAGGAAGAAAATCTTATTTTCTTATCCAACTTAGCGGACTTCGCAGAGGCTGCTTTATAGGTATCAGCGAGAAGGTGGAAAAGCATCAAGCATTTGCAAAGGCTTCTAGTTCTTTTTCTATTAAAGCGTCAATGCTCGAAGCAAGCTTATAATCACCTTTTTTTCGGTATTCAGTAAAGATTTTCTCCTTTCGAACGGCTTCCCTTTCAGCGAATTAACGGGTAGAGTGAGAGGATGACAACGAAATTGTTTTGGATGAGTGCAGGAAGATCGGCCTGTGATCTGATTGTTTAGACGCCAAAGCGTGACTGAATGACCGTTCAAAGACGTTCGCGCCGCGACGCCAGAGAATCCTTTGATTATTTTTAGCATGTGACGTCGACTACACGCCTCTAATAGTTTGCTCAACAGGAAAACATTAAGAAATAATGCTTGTACTTTCTTACGCGTCAGGCGCGAAGTAGTAATTTTGAAATAAGACGCTTTTTCGGCGGCGCCTAGGTGCCGTTTAACTAGCTTAGAGCTATTAATTTGATGGTTACCGACGTCAAAGCATTGTACGTGAATAAGTATCATTTAGTAAGTTTTATAAAGGATCCTGTATACTTTCTGTCGTATGCTAAATTAAAAATTGTTACACTTGTGCTAACTTTAAAAATTTATTTCTAAAGAACATTTAATAAATTGAGAAATAGCCAATAGACCTTGGGAAATAGTAGCAGCGCTTGTTGCCTATCAGTCTCAGTAACATATAGAAGGTTAACTTATGTTATTAAATGATACTATGCTTCTCTTTGAAAAAGTTCGCAATAATATTATTGTTATTTTTCTCCTCCCTCCTTTTTGTCTACCTTATCACAGCATTCGTATTCAGCACGCTGAGCAAATATTTCGGGAGACTTCGCGCGAAATGGATATATACCAATTGAGGCCCTCAATTTTACAAAAAATTCAAAGCTTCCTCAAATAAGGGACACATCACAAAATTATTACACTGTATATATATATGTTGGCTTCGATTCGCGAATGCTGAAAGCTTTTCTTTTTTTGATTTTATCGACGTAATTAAGTTTAATAAGTTGGTAGCCCGGCATTCGCAGATTGCTGGTGTCTTGAAATTTTATTTCATGAAATTAATTCAGATTCTAAGCATTTCTTCTTGTTCCATTATACCCGATTTGACATGTTTTCCACCGATTCCATCATAATTCTACTCCTGAATCCACACCAATAAGTTAGTATCAATCCTAACAATATTTCCAGCTTCTTGCTCAAAGACTGTGTGTATATCTTTCACAAATCTCTAAAAAATATCTTTACTAGAATTATAATAATATCTGAATGTCCGTGGTACTTGAAAATAGCTTCTTTGCGTCCAATCCTGGAAAAGGCGATCATTCACTTCTATACAATTTCGCGTATCTTTACCACCACATCCAACAACGAAGATTTCCAAAACAAACGAAGGCTAGGAACAATTATGGCTACGAGTTATCTCAATTTTATAAAATTAAACAGTTAATACCGCTAGCATCCTCTTATTTAGTAATAAGATAAAATAAAATAAAAAAATTTAATTAGTATTAAAGATTTAATTTCAAAGGAAGACGAGGATCTAAAATTGAGGATGCTTAATTAGGAATTTAATTAAATTCTATTGTTTAATATCTAGATTTTTATCATTCCGAACCTCAACGAAAATATCCTACACTAAAAATATGTACGTGTAATTTATTGTATTTCGGTTGATACTCCTACTTCTCCCCATTGACAATTTTAGAATTTCTCGGAATGCATAAAATACACGCCCACCACCTTTTCTCGCCTTCCAACTCGAAAATGGCATAGGTTATAAACGAAGCTGTCCAAAAATAAAGCTTCTATACAACGGATAAATTATATCATGTATTTTACGCGTTATCAGTGCCAATAATCACATTCTGAATGTGCTATGGGCTTGTGGAGGTCGGCGTGTCATCATACTCGTATGTCCATCTAATTGAATTAGCAAGATTAAATTAAATCAATTATACTAGCATTTATAATGCGGCGTTAAGATTGTGTAATGTTATAATTAGTTGTAAACTTTGTAAGAGACGCGGTTAAAAACGACGATGCATTGATTGATTTTCAAAATTAGATCTTATATGTAGATAACTATTTTATTTTGTTTAATCTTATATCTGTAATTATTAACGGTTTTGTAATATTGCCATGTATAAAGTGATTTATACGACCGAGCCAATATCAACAAACAAAATTTTAAAATATCGAATATGGGAGCTATCCCAATGAACATAGAATACTGCATGGAACAGGTATTAAAAGAAAATCCTAGCCACAGAAGACGAATTAGAAATATAAAGAATAAAGCTAAAAATGAAGCACCCGTACAGCGGTACTTTCTGACTTCACATTAACGATTCGCGTGGAGGGCGGGGACCATGTGGGGGATGTGTATAAACCGACACAACTATACGAGTGTCCATGATAGAAGCGGTCGTTGATCCGCAGTATGATTATAATTGATTTTCTTGAAGTCGTTAGTAAGTTTGTGTACTAGATTGGCGACATTTGATTTTAAGAATGGCGAATGTGGTTTGTGAAATGGCAACACTAACCAGACAAAACCCAAACTTATTTTCAGAAAATGTTGGCGGTTGCATGAGTTGTTGCCAATGTCCGATAATACTCTAAATTTCTAGATTTAAATCTTATTATTATACTGAAATTAAAGATACCCTAATCACACATTTTAGGCAACCATCTCTACGAACAAACAGTGGAGTACAGCGCCATCTTACGGATTATATGGCACGTTTCGCCCCCACAACTAGCACTGTCGAGGGATTTCCCCTAGGAAAATCACTAATCAGTAATATTTGTCACCAGCTCATCAGTTTCAGCTCTTCCTTCGTTATATTGTATTCTACGGTATTTTATTTTCGCATTCTTGCCTTCATTCAAAATGGTGAAATTACAACACTAACGTTATTTTAATCATTTCCTATACAAAAGAAGACTGCAGATGCTTGCGATGAAGTTATGCTGGAAAGTTTCTCAATCGATCTGCTAAGCTTACCAGTAACTCAGTAATATTTATCAACAATTTACAATTGCAAGACCTGAACGAATTCCTACCACAGCTACCAAGAAAAATCACATATTCCTGTAGTTTAGAAAAAAACATTTCCTTTGAAGGAGATTATAGCATGATTTCTGAAATATTGTTTCTGTAGAAAAGCCTAAGTACAATAAGTATATACTCAATGAAGCAAACGTATTTATTCTACATGTGCCACCTCATTGCTATGTGTTAAACCCGATTGAGATTGTATCAGGGCAAATAAAAAAGTTTATTAAACACAATAATACAAACTTAAAAAAAAATTGAGAGACCCACCTTTAGGGAAATTGATAATAAAAAGTATCTATCTAATTCAAGATTGACAATTTTTTTTAATATATCTATTTGAATACTCTCAAACTGCACCTTATAAGTATATTGATCTCCGAAGAAATAAATAAAATTTAATTACTCTACTTCCGATTATGAAAAAACCAAGGATGTTTTAAAAAATTTAGAAATTTATCACTTAATATATTGAGAAAAAAAGAATGAAATGCTTTTCAACATTTTATTACATTAAATTCGACGGAACATCTATCAGATAAATTACAAACATACGAAAATCATTTTGTTGTTCGGCTTCATATTAGCCAAGTATAAGAAAAATCAAATTATGTGAGTTTCGGTACAACACCAATACACTCTTCTTTTCCATAATATGTCAACGGATTCAATAAAAAGACATTGTTAATTGGTACTTCTTTGCCAGACACAGCTTTTATAGCTTCTTGCGTTATAATACCTCCAACAATTGAACATATAGGCGCAATTTGTCCAAAAACTAATTCGAAAGTATCGTTATCATTAACGAGCATTGCCAAATCTAGGTTGTGTTCTTTTGACATCCCAGTCCAGATAGATTTTAAATTGGTCAAGTCTTCCTCCCGCTTTGTATGTAAGGGCTCTCTTTTGTATTTATTTCTAAATTCAAGTAACACTGAAAGAGAATAGGGTTTCAAAATAGATTTTCAGATTCAAAAAATAAAAATGCAATACCTAACATTAAATAATAATAATTATTTCTGAACTTTTTTACTTTGTCCGACTTGGAATATTTAACAACTGTATTTAGATCGGGATATTTAATTTTCGCTTGTACTTTCACTATTACTGGTTCGGATTTTATAGGTTTCTCATCAAGACGTCGCTTGTTGGGCAACTTTACGCGATCTCTATAACAAATATTATTATATGATATATAGCATGTTCCCAAAATTGAGACGACATACTCGTAGTATTCGTGATCTTGAAAATCTGAAACAGAATAACCGAACATCCCAAACACATCTCCGGCAATGAACTTAACATTGAGACTTCTACACCAGCCACTAATTTTGATAATCTCTTCTGAATTTAATCTTGTGGCAATGACAACAGTAAATTGTTTGAAATAATCCTTATTTTTACTATCTAACGACTCGGTATCTGCTTTAAGTTTGACTAATGGATTTAACGGCCTTGCTCTACCCAACGCTGCTTTTGCGATCTAAAAAAAGAACATTTATAATTTGCAAAACGGAAACAAATATCGACAACGAATACTGACATTTTTCCCAACTGCTTCCTGCGAAAGGAGGAAATTAACTAAACGATCTTCTTCAGTTACGATTCCATTGTCTAATATTGTCAAAGAATTGATTCCCGAGAGTAAAATATCTTTAATTATTTCGGAGCCGAGCCCCCGTGCACCGATTAAAAGAACATTTGCCGCTCTTAATCTAAAACACAGTGATATATACGTAAGGTTACGTTTAAGATGTTAGCCGGTCTTACTTTTCTTGAGATTCAATGCCCCATAAACGTATTTGCCTATCGTATAGCGCAGTTTCTGTTGCAGTTAATTGCTTTTCTCCCATAACGTTCAAACTATTTCAACACGTTTATACAAGTAACCGATTGATCCCAAACAATCCAAGAACGCTAACCTTAAAAATTATACAGGGAAATATTTGTTTGAATACAAACAAACTTCAGTTGGGTTACATTCATTGCTATCTTTAAGCAAAGATATGATAAAATTAATAATAATTTATGTATTGCCGAATTATTATCGAATAAAGCCTAAAATTGCATAGAAAGGGTAAACTAAAAGTTGATTTTTATTGCAAATTATTGATATGCAAAAGTGTAACTGTGGTGCAATTCATAGTACGACCTTAAGTGTGAGGTGACTCTTATTGGGTGTTTCGTCTTGTTTTTTCACTCCCAATATATATTTTTTAAATTTCTGGCAGAAACAGGATAAGTTGGTAGTTCCTACAAAAAAAAGGCATATTCGTATGCAATTCGATTAAAAATTAGTAAATTAGCGTTGGTAAAATAATGATAGAAGGACTGTGGCGTAGTATGGTAAACAACACATAAGTGTCGGCTCCCTCCGCACCACACAAGTTTAATTTATTATATAGTAATATAATAAATTCCGTCACCGGTTGATGATGAGGACCATTCGTGTCCTCGAAACGGCCGTCCCGGACTAATTATTATATTACTATATAATAAATTAAACTTGTGTGGTGTGGAGGGTGCCGATACTTATGTGTTGGTAAAATTTATAGAAATACTTTCGTCGTGACTTCAATACATTACAAAATTTTAGAAAAAAAAAATTTTTTCAAAAGATTATGCCGCAAAACTAATTTTTTTCTGGAATAGAAATTGAAGCGAAAGAGGTATAGAAACACATTTTCTACAATACACGTCACACAAGATGTACAAACACAAACGCGTTTATTAATAATTACACCTGCCTAATGCACACTTCTGAAGAAATAAAGGTTCCCGTAAATTTCTACTATACGAAACGGTGAATCCGGAGTACTTTTTTTTGTATAGATAAAAGTATTATTTTTTTATAATTGAAAGGTTTCTGTTAATACATAATAGATTTAATCAGAGGATATTGCCATAAAACGTTTATTTAAAAAAATAATTAAAATGTATATTTCCTTATAAATTTAGATGCCTGAACGTATACTTTGAAACTATGGCCCCGTCTGATTCCAAATATTTCGCCTATAATGTGCCCGTTGCTTTACATTGACTATTACACGGTCACTCCTTATCTTTTCCACTAATTGCTTAATATAATCTATGTTCATACAATTCACAACTAACGAAGTGACTTTGTACTAATCACGCTTATTTGCCAAGCATCAAAAATGAATGGTCGGAAGCTTTCTTTGTACATCACATTCTTCTGTTTTTTGTCTACCGTTTCCATTTGTTGTCTTAATTGTGTTACTGTGAATAGAGTGAATTTGCACCTCTTTATTTATTACATCCTGCATTTTCAATTTAATGGTACCTCCTAAAGTAGTGCCATCAGATTTTGTTTCCCGAAAATGGATAAGATTGTAGATAGAACTGCACCATGAGATACGCTTCCACACTTGATTCAGCAAACTGTGTTTGTCGAAATGAAAAAATTTTCTTATATGCAGAGAACGACCTTTCAACATCTAATGATGTGATGTTGGCATAATTAAAATAAACTTTCAAACTACTGAACCGAGCACCATCACAAATTTGTCTTAAAATGTTAAAATCTGTATCTTCATTTAAAACACCCTTGAACCATGCTACAACACTATCATGTTTTACGTCTCTTACAACGGTTAACAGTGATTGAAGGTCGTTTATTATGTTTAGAGAGTCCACTAACGAAGCTGAAGGATTTTGTAACTTTTCTATTGCTTCAACTAGTCCCGAGTAATTGTTATAGATGGTGTGTAAATCCAATTCAATATGATAATCTTGAAATATTACCTGATATTTCCCGATAGTTGCCGCTTCTTTTAGATTACATTCCAAGACAAAGGATTTTATTTGCTGAAAATATTTACAATAGTAGCACGCTGCTTGTAACCAGCTTCCCCAATGTTTGAGTATCAGCTGTGGTGGATTAGGGATATCGGGACATTGTCTGTGAAATCTTCGAATACATTGTGGAGATTTTTGAAACATTACACTTATATTTCCTATTAAACCATCTACATTTGTATAACATTGTCGAATTGTTTCTGCCACAAGTTGTAATGAACAAATTTTACATGTAACATGTAACAAATTATTGCAAATAATTTTAAGAGCGTCGCCTACACAATGCATTATGCTGGTTCCCCTAGTAACAAACATTAGTAGTTGGTTTGTTGAAAGCTGAAATTTTGTCAATGTATCTTGCACCAGCTTCGTAATTACATCGCTAGTATATCCTACTCTTTTACTAGCTAATAACAACGGAGGGGATGATTTAAGAGGATCCAGTACGCGCACTATAATATTAACGATAACATGTTTTTTAATATCTATCGTCTCACCCACGCATAACCACAGTGGTTTATTTGCTAACTTAGATTGAATCTTCTTCTTAATCTCTTCTTGCAAAAGTGGTACGTTTCTTTGCAACGTTGATCGACTTGGTAATTTGATAGCATGATATTTTTTCCAGAAATTCTGAAATAATGGATGTTCAAGTAAAGAGAAAGGTAAATTGCAGGCAAGAAACATGCACGTTATATCACATATAAATTGAGCATGCTTTTTCTTTCTAATATGCGCTACGGTGTTTACATGCTTACTGCAATCCCATTTCTTCCAGCACATCAACGGTTTATCGCATACTTTACAGAATATTTTGCCTCCGTTATATTTTAAGTCTGTGAATTCCCTGATGGATTTGATAACTTTATCACCCGATGGCCGCTTTCTGGTACCTCGTTCGTTCTGCATTGCTTCTCCACGTGAAACATTTATCTAATCCGTTTTTTCCGCCTAATAGCAACTTTTTGCGATTAGGCGATTCTTTAACGAAAAACTAAAACGTTAGTAACCCGCCTAAGATGGAATAAAGCCGCTTTCGTACTCGACATATACAGGTGGTTCACCGGGAACTGCATCGATCGATATATGAGACTATACATTGGAAAATTCTGAAAACACTAAAACCGACACGTGACATTAAATTAAAATATTCACACCATAGTTGGAATAATAAAAATTAATCGTATTTAAAATATTTGATTTTTTTTTGAATTACCGAACGCCGCATATCTTGTCCAACCTACGCCTTCATAAGCGGGAAAAATGCGTATCGTATACATTTGAATACTTGCATGGGCGTAGTCAGAGGGGGGCATAAAGTATCGGCACACTCCGCACCTAATGTTGTTTGTCATCCGGATTTGATTTTCCACATAATTATAAATAATTTTATTTTCATTTATTGCCGACTTTTTGGCGGCCACTGCTTATTTATGATTTTGTCGCCCTTTTCTATAGGGGATTTCCTATCAATTGATGTGATTTGATGAAACCATCTTGTCTATAACATCGTTTATCTGGCCTCTAATAATCTAAGAGGATAAAGGCTTAACTTCAGAGATAAAAGTAGAAATGTTAAATGGTTAATTTGTTGAACTATTAACCATTAAAACTGAAGCCGATTAAAATTAATAGAGTAAAAATATAACAATCTTATTAACATCTTCTCTTCCTCATAATTAGGCATTTCGGAATTTAGCACGAGCGTTTCGATCTACTTTCTGATGGCTTGCAGAGCCTTGGCAAAGGAATCGTATGGTTCGCGTATTAAATGCTATCCGAAAAAAAAAAAACGCCGCTACCATAAACGGGCGCGAATGGGTCTCTGTATCCTCTTATAACGTTACCGTTCGTTCTACTTTTCTTCCATTTATCTTGATCGACCGAAGGTCGGAGCCTACACCTTTTATTATCTATAATAATGTAATTTTTAAGGCGATATCCATTCGTAATAACCAATAGCCACAATCTATAGAATTTCCGTAACTTTCAGTGTTGTATCATAGACGGTACTTATAATAATTGTGAATTGTACATACAATTTAAATATAAAATTAATTTAACACAAATATAATTCCTCTATCAATAATATTTGATCTAGATACTTATCTGGGAAAACTTGGAATTTGGGTAATCTTCAAATAGAAGACTGGACAGTCAAACGAATTAATATAAAACAAAATGATGAAAGTGAGATACATAGAAGTATTGTAATTATTTATTTTCGGTTAGAAAAAAAACATTTTAACAAAAGGTGAATTTAAATGTATAATTAAAATTAAATGACGTAATTTTAAGTACATCTAATTCATAAATAAAAGCAAATGAGAACATTAAATATCATTACTTTACAATTTCTTACATCATTGTATTCATATAAAAAAAAAAAATGATAAACTAATAAATACGTATTAAAAAAGATTTCAGTTTACTTATTATGCGCTATTATTTTTAATACATATATTAATGAGCATAATAAGAACCGAAATCCTTGACGAATGTGTACAAAAATAACACTTGTAGTCCCATACCTCTACATTTTTTCCTAACTCCTTCACGACGAAATAAGACTATATATCATTCTGCAACAGATAGACGAAAATTTAGTTAAGGATTTCGGTTCTTATTTCATACATAATTATACACAAAACTATGTACAAAATCAATGACAATCGTAAAATTTCACATAAAACGGCAATATCTGCTTATCAGTAAGTCAACGAAAGAATACGCTTATATCCATATGAGAATAACATTAAAACAGGAGAACCACTAAAATTAGTGTGATTGCAAATATTACTTTAATAACTATACAAGCTTTGAAATATTATCACGTTACATGCTCATGAGCTCTTTCCAACGCTATTACATACCCATACAAATAATAGAAGAAGGACAGCAAATAGAAAGCAAGTTTGATCCAGCCTTCGCGTTGACATCTTGTTAGAACATCAGCATTCATAATACTCGTTGGATCATATAACCCCGGACCTGACATTACCGGTCTTGTCCGATACCTATTTATATGATAGGCTATTAATGGGATGTTTATAAATAATGCAAACCATTCTCCGGCCGCCGCAAATAATAGATTAAAAAACAGATGGAGTATGTATTCCGGTAAAACGAGCTAAAATACAAATAAACGTAAAAATGCGGCCTACAAAACAGATAATTACAATTTACTTACAGGATTCAAACTATTGCATTGATCAATAGGGTTTTTATAATCTGTCTTGAGTTCATCGAAAGCTATCACGTGGAATAACGAGAAAAATATTAAAAATGCATCTACAATTAAAGCAATTATATATGATAAAGCGGAAAAATTGAACGCCATTATATCATTCGCTGATTAGAGATGAGAAATCAAACAAACGTCAAGTACAAGTACTTGTCGGTAATTTCTTAGGTTATAATCAGTTAGATTCGGTTTAGCAGTATTGCCAGATCGAGACGGCGAAATTATCAAAAAGTAACTATAAAATTACTAGATTGTAGGAAAAATTACCAGATACATATTACTTTTTAAATATTTATTACAAAAAATATGCAAAATACATAATTTAAATAATAATTGATTGTTCAACTTCGACGCCATTGTATGCATTTTAGGCATATAAATATGACTAGTTTTATATAACGAAAATTAAAGAAGTAAGGTTTAGATTTCTATTACTCGACCTAAACATATTCTGATAAAAATAAACGATAATCGTTATTCGGAATTTGCCAGCCAGTTAATGAAAAATGAAAGAGATTCATTTCATCTTACCAATTAGGTATTAGATACTTTCACGCATGCGTCCGGGGAATAACCGATTTTTTGCGTTCCTAAGTCGCTAGATATCACACCGCACAAACTCGCAATTTACCACCTAATTTTAGTTATAGTCGCCAGATGGCAGCGTTTTAGAGATAATTTTTGCATTGTATTTTTCTTTTTGCCCTCATCTCATGGAATCTATATATGCACATATATACTTCTTGATATTAGTGATTATTTACTAATGTTTTTCGTCTAAAATTGTGTGACTATTTCCAACAAACATGCCTACTAGAACGATTTTCGAAAATGCCAACTGCGAATGGCTAATATTCAAAAAATTGAAAAATTGTGGCAATATGCAAGAACAGAAATCTACACTGATGAATTTTTTAAACAACTATCTCAAATTGTTAAACGGCAAATTTTACATGGAATAATAACGTAGGGATCCACGGCCAGAGTCATTTAAAATTAAACGTGTTCCGGGTTTGGACCGTATCATATCAGGTGATGGAATACTCGACGTTTCGCCCACAATCATATGGGGCCTCTTCAGGAGAAGGAAAGGTAATATGCCACTGTTAGCACAATAACTTAACGTCTAAACCACGCCAGAAGCGAAATAAACTGGGCGGGAAGCAGTTAATTACGGTAATTCAACTCATACCAGAGGCGAAAATCAACTGCTAACAGCAAGAATCAGGTGTTAGATGAAAAAAATTATACCAAAAAACGAGGTGCAATTTCTAAAAGAAATGTATGTTTACTATAACTGTTACATAAACTAATGAAGCAATTTCTAATAAGTCTTTCACCTAATCTTCTGCCGCTAACTAGATTTGGATCAACCCTATCCTGCATCTGGCCTATATGCTATAAAGCAATTCGCAGGTGATGTAACTCTTCAAGTTTGTAGGCGAACAGCAATTTTCGCTTGGCGCGGTTCGGGAATACCTATTTTGCTTTCCTTTACGAAAACGCCCACATATTCGTCTACGGAAAGTTTCAAGAATAGCGCCCCAGTAGCAATGCTATGCTCTGCTGCGTAAACGGGACTTCATTGTGTAAAGAGCGTCATCTTTGATAACTTGATTTTTAGATTTCTTTTCAAATTAATTAAGCATCTATACAATCTACCAAGACTGGCACCAAACTAGATTCTAATCATAGATAAAAGTTTTGTGTCCAACGCAAAGGAAGTAGTACATCCACCTTCTCGTTTTGGTTGCTATAATCCTGGGGGAGAAAACCTCCGAAGCAATTACGTTAATTACAGTTGAATGCGGATCCCGCATCCTGCAATGAGCGTGTATATGGGAAGGTAGGGCAAAGACAATTAAAACAATCTCGTTTTGATTAAAATATCATTTAATCTAATTAATCATTTATTGATGTATGTAGTAGCTTCAACAGAACGCCCACTGTTCGGATCTATAACATTCAAATTACAATCATCACTGCACTTCGTACAAGTGCTTCAGTCTAACTCATTAGGCACAGTGTTAAAAACAGACGGCATCACCCATCATGCTATGTTCAAAATAAAGCGATAGCTTCTCCACGACATATAAATATTATTTTGTTTATATTACATTCTCGATTTTCTTTTTTATTTTTACAAATCTTCACATATCAACGTTTTTCATTTTTTGGGGGGGATCTAATCCTACACAACAAACACAAGACGTGTCATAAAACAAATGAATACAAGTCAAATACAATCCTCATTTTTCTTTTAATTACAAAAAGGACAAAATTGAAAACATCTATAACCTCAATACTTAAAGATAATAAAATTGTTTTGTTACAATCAGAATACACGATGTTAGTTTCCACATAGTTTGAATAAACTTTATAAATCTATCGAAACTACCTTAATGAAATGGAAGTAAAAGGTAGAAATAATTTTCACAACATAACACACTAAATTCTAATTCAATATATTAGTATAATACTAAAGAAACGATTATTACCATGGCTTTTAAGAATCAACATTCTTATTTCACAACAAAGGATACACATAATTTAAATCCCAATATCAAACATTTACAAAAATACCTTACATTTCTACAATAGTTTAATTTTCAACAATCACGAAATGTAGTAATTCCTAAATTAACATTATTATTACTTTTTGGTACTACAACATCGTTATTTTACAATTTATGTTAATAGATTATTATTAACAAACACAAAGAAGGGGGAAGAGGTATTTTTTATTTATAGATTACAAATATTCGTATCAAAAAGTACTTTTTTTTAACTTGAACATAGCATTATTGGTTCGTAGCCTTATAATAATTAAACTATATATCAAACATTTTTAACAAATATTTTCTTTTTCCTTTTTCTAAGTAGAGACTGCACAGTTCTTTTCAATCTTCGTCTTCTCGAAAATTACAAAATTGGAAAACATTATTTGTAAAACTGTAACGTATATATTATTACATCATTTATATAAACAAGCAAGTGTTCGTTATTTATTCTTTAACTAAATAGTCTGCCAATTTGTTGTAAGTCCTTTAGTTCTTAGACGTTGAAGTGGTTAACACGATCGCACAGCTTCTTAGTTCCATTTTTTTATTTTATTTTTAAACAAATGTCGAGACACCAAAATCCACTGACGTTTTCGTTGCCTGTCTATATCACTCAGTTCCCCACTGATAGGTTATTGATTATTTTACTTTAATTATTTATTTATTATTAAAAAATTGTCCAGGAAAATTAACACTTTATTTAAACTTCAACTATTTTCTCTTTGAAGATCGTCCGTTCTTGTTTCTTCCTATTAATTTTCTTCGTCGATTTATTACATTTTATACAATTTAATTTTAAAAATGTTCACTTCTGTGTAAAAACTGTTTAAAATAAATGTAGTAGCACTGCACAAACATTATTTTTATTGTGTTTTGATTGCGTCTAGCCCGATCCGAAGAGTGGGCTGCTATATTACATTACTATAATTACTATGTGATCCATATACCAGATTTTATTTTTTTTATTATTTATAAAGTTTTAAAATCATTTTTTATATTTATTAATCCCACGCGTAAAATTAATAAATGGTAATATTTTTCATTTTTTCTTAATTCATTTATAATTCCATTTTTTTCTTTCAAAATATTTTTGTATTACTAATAGTAGCTTTTTTAACACCACATAGACCCAAAAAAGAGACTGCAGCATCTGAAGACACCTAAACAGATCCTATTTTGTTTGTATTTTCCATTTCAGTGTTTCCTTTTTTGTTTTGCTAATTATCATCACCGAATTTCTTTTGAATTTTAGGCTTAGAAAGACACCGAAAACACAATATTGCAATCAATTAATAAATTAACTGTTAGAACAATTGAAAAAAAAAAGAAAAGATGTAGTGTTATATATCTGGTAAATCAATCAATCAATTCAACAAAGCAAGAGGAGAAATTATTTAAGCAAAATATTAGGAATCTTTTAAGTAAAATTATTTTTCCAACTTTATATATAAGGTATGTATATATAAAAATTAAATCAGGTGTTTGGCTGTTGGTTTTTGTTTGTTTTCGCTAAACTATATAGAGACATGCAACCCAGAGTACGAGATAACTAATTTTTAGAAGTCTACGAGTGATGAATAATAAGCTAACAGATTTATGCTACGATAGGGGGTAGCAAATATTATGAACATGTGCACACTTTAAAAGAGATGCAAACGGATGTTTATGTTTCTTTTTTTTATGTATTTAGTTCCGTCCTCCGCGACCACCACGCCCTCTGTTATTGTCGTTTCTCTCCTGAAACAAAATATATTTGTATATATATTATTGTCCATCTTAATGTTTTCGTTGTAAATCTAATGTTATGAGCCGAATATTTCATTCACTCAAGTAACCGAATAACACCGATTGTTAGCTCGAATTACAAATCGAATTCAACTCGCATTTCGTTCCGAATTACTTCAAGTTAACCATCAGGTCGATTTTAGGGTGAAGAAACAGATATTTGTGAAACACACTGTGGATTTGGAATCTATGTAGATGCGAACAACCTTTCTTTATGACATTCGTTCATACTTGGCCAGATAATGACACCTTTGGTAATTTCAAATTTTTAAATGACATTTACGTATTAATACAAATACGATGTATGAGTAGTATGAATTCCACATTAATTACTCATTTCGTTTGGTTACAATATTCTGTAAAAAAAATAAAATCCAAGTATTAAAGAGTGATTTGGCATGGGCTCCATGGTGTACTGGCTACCACGCTTGCCTAGCAATCAGAATTCCTTACCGAGGCCATATTTTTCCAGATAATTACATTGGAAATACTACAGAAATAACGAATTTTCACATTTCACCGGCCCAAGCCAAAATATATCGAAAGATCACTTGTTACACAATACCTTGTAGTAAGTGTCGCCTACCTTATGGTGACCGCCGTGATGGTCGTTACTCCGATGTCCCTGTCTGTGTCCGTCTTTCTCACTGTCACGCTCGTGATTGCCACGCCCCCTATGATCACCGCGTTCCCTATGCTCGCGGCCGCCGCCGTGACCACCGCCGCCACCTTCGTGGTTGCCCTTCATCACTTCCGGTTGTTTACGACTGTCCTCCTCCTCTTGCCGCTTCTCGTAGTGCACGAAATCGTCGAATATCGACGTCGAATGCCGGTACGAATGCATGATCCGTAACACTTGTAGGCCGCGTGCGTGCGGCACCTCCTGCGTGTCCCTAGAGTTCGTCACCGGCTTGTTCTCGTTGTTCTCCAACCGGATGTGACGCAATTGAACGTTCGGAACGTCTTTCACGTATATCCAGCGCACTTTAAACTGTCCCTTCCACTTGTCCTGCGACCAGACTGAGCTATTCGAGTGGTAGTCCACCGGTGACGACATCTGCGCCATGCCGCAGAAATGACCGGAACCGTTCACTGAAAAGAACAGATAAACAGAGCCGTTGGTCTCGCGTTCGCGATAGGCAGTGTCCAAACGTTTATTCCCGTGCTCCGTACTGCACCAGATCTCGTATTTGATGCTCCTATGGATGTCATCCTCAGAGTACGATTTGATGACGAAGAAACGTGCGTTTGGCGCAGTCAGATCGAACTCGGTCGGGTTGTAATTGTTCTTACCGCGCAATTCGTCTAAAACCGGATGTGACGGAGTGGGCGCAGCCGCAGGCGCCATAATTACCGGAACGGGTCCGCCGGGCATCATACTTTGAACTTGCGCACCCGTCGGCATGTTCACAGCGGGTGGTAGATGAGGCGGCATCATCGCCGGCGGTTGGTACGACTGCATCGGATGCTGGGGATGCTGCGGAACCGGTCGCGGCGCTGCAGGGGGCGCCCTGTTGGTTGGGGGGCCGTTCCATGCCTGGCGAACGGGTAAAGTGGGAGTTATAGTCTTAGGAACCGTATTGTTAACGACTGGAAGCTGCGGCGGAGTATTTTTTGTGTCCCACGTTCCAATGTCCATGTTATGTTTCCCGGGAACGATCGGCCCCGGTGGCATGCCTGGCCCCTTCTTTTTCAAGCCTTGATTCTGAACGGTTAACTGCGGTTTCGCCGGTTGACTGGCGATGCTCGCCCATGTCGTCTTTTTCTGTTGGCCAAGAGAATCTTTGGAATCACCAGATGGCGTTTTCAAATCTATAAAATATGAATAAAGTTAATTTTGTTAAATTTGTTCATTGTAAGGGATGGATTTAACGGTAATAAACCATTATGAGAGAGTTAAAATCACTTTTCAAAGACTAACATAATAGAATAATAAATAAATAAATAAAATGCCTTTTAGCTGGCCTGAAGATATGTTTTTTATATAACGTGAAACCGGTCGTCTGACTATTTCTACAAAATAGAGTTTTGTGAGAAGACCTTTTTTATTTTCACTCCTCCTACTTAAATTACACTTTCACAGAGTCACCATAGATTATAAATAATTATACGAAGAACGGTTTTTTTTCATTTTTTCTTTACCTTTGAACAGCAGGATGGGCCAAAGCAAATTTCTTATAAAATCAAAAACATGCGAATAAGTTTCTCTTCAAATACGTACAAATTAAGAATTCAACTTACCTAAATTCTGCATGGCCTGTTCGACGATCTTTATCGTCGAATCTGGCATAGCCGGGGTGTACATATTCTGCGGTTCTCTGTAATAGTCGTCGTATTTCCTCTGACTGCTCCAGGTGCTGTAATCTCCATTGCTTGGGAAATAGTTGAACGAGGATGGTTGCCCAAACGGCGTAGCAGTAGAGAACGTAGTAGACGGCCCAAACATGCCTGAATTGAAAATACGGATTTTTTACGATAGTACGTTACATATTAGTTAGCTGGCATGCTGCGGCGTTTATCGTTGACTTTATTACGTTTATCTTTTGAAAAACGTATTCTTCCTGCTTGTGTACAGGGTCAAATCAAATAAATACATTGGGTACGATTTCCGGCTATGTTTATTTAGTTAAATTTACAACGGGTGCGATCACATTGCTTAAATTTAAGAAGTTATATCGAAGAAAATAATAAATATTACGTAACTTTAAAATTTAATTTTTAATAGTACCTAAATAAATCCCAGAATGTATAGGATTTAAACCATTGCGCCTTTACACATGCTAATAGTACATAGGGGTGCCTAATGCAAATAGCCATAGCTGTAAGCATTACAAATCAACGCAATATTTTTGTAAGGGATTTTTGATAACATTATTTATTTTTACGCGCAGTGTAAATTAATATAAATTCCATGACCCTCCAAAATAAAAGAAAACAAAACAAATTCTTAGCAATCTGACGCGATAAATATATCTCAGATATTTTCTCTTTTGTGTAACAAATCTGCTTCAATTTCTATTTGTCAATCTTAATCTCCGAATGTATATATAAACGCGTTATCATAATTTGTGTGTTTATGACTCATGTTTTGTCTTCCTTGATGCTATATTTGTAAATTCTAATCAATAATAAAACCAGCAAGATCTAAAACTATGTTTATGTTTGTCTATTGATCTAGTAGGAATACCTTTGAAGCGTTTATACGTTCTACTTTTTCTGTTGGTGTTTATTAGTAAGGCTGTTCTTTTATGTATTAACTGTAATTCTGCGCCCGTTCTATCCCTACTTTCCTACTACTTATTTACATTTTATAGCCTGCATACACTAAAACTAAACGAAACAGAACTGAGTATGACGGCGGTCCATTGTTTCTACTCATTAAATTTCGGTTTCTTTTTATGTAAACAATTTCGTAAGCATCTAATTCCCGCCGCGAAAATAGGTTCTTAATCAATTTCAGGTTTTCTAATTTAATATCACGTCCGGTTTTGTTTATATGTTGTGCTACACTTGACGATTCTGTTGTGCCATATCTGCAGCACGTAATGTGCTCATTAAATCTGGCGCCTATCGCTCTTTTCATCGTTACTTTTGAGCATTTCGAAATAGTTGAAAAAAATTTGATGTTATTTCTAATAAATAAAGATAATAATGACTGTTTTATATCCTTAATTTTATATTGTGCAAGGACCAGGTTTGCATTTAGTGATTCTTGAGATTTCGAATTTTGGAAGACTTGCCCGTGAATTCGAGAAGTTTGGCGACCGCTGTTCTAGATCAAATAAAACAGGGGTTACCATAATAAACGAATCATCTCTTCTCAGACTTTAACCACAACATAACATTGCAATAATTTAAAAACAATACCAGCAAGGGTATAGTATTACATAGGACATGTAAATAACGCTCTGTAAATTAATATCGGGTGAATATACGAAGTTTATCGGAGATAAAATTAGAAAAAGATTTTTATTGTATATTCTACTTCAAAACGAGATATGCTTAAACATATTTCTAGAGCAAATTTTTCAATACGACGATGAAGATCTGATAACAATAGGTTTATTGGCAATATGATGTAATTTCGTTAACACATGCTATTAAGAACTTTGTAATAATTAGGCGCCACAAACTATACAAATACTAAAGTGCAATAAGGTATTTGTTATTTTTTTCAAGCTGCGTTATACAATACTTGTGACATGTGAAGGATGATGTAGGTTGCAAATGAGTAATAGCATATAGGCGTTTCGAAGAATTAAGTAATTGCAAATGACAATTTCTTGTGATTTAAATGAAAATCGGCTTGTTTTTAAAATAATTCACGTTAATAATTGCTTGTATGACAGACCGACGAAGATCCAACCTATGTATCGTACCAGTTAAGTTCTAGACTCTTTTGTAAAGCAGGATCTACTGGTACAATAGGTAGGCATATTGATGCACAAAAAGCAACTGAACTCCTTACATCAGTAATAAGAGCCTAATAAAATCGACTTAGATTCTGAAAATCCAAGGAATTTCTTTGAATAAGCATCTTCAATCCTTTTTCGATGCACCATCATATTTTCAAGATGCCACTCGAAACGTGAATTATTTCAAACATCATTTGCTTGTTTCCATAGTTTTCCTACTAAACGCTCCCCCTTTTTAATGATTTCACCGATTAAATTGAAATAAACTCTAAAGTGGTGGTTAGAATAATTGGGTAATTTCCTCAAACTTATCGTTGTAAAATACTTTAATTTATTTAACCAAATCAAACCTATTGACTAAAATATTTACATTATTTATCAAACAAAAATTGTTATGTAAATGATTACTGCACAGACCAATTCATATTATTCACATATTTACTCATACTAATGTAATCTTATAAGAGATTAGATGAATAATATAATAAATAATGGTCTTATCTGCCGTAAATCATTGTGTAAACGAAAACAACATACCGTCCATTGAATATGAGTCGTGAGGATAACCACTGAGAAATGTCATCGGATCTGTTCCGTTCGACCATGTCCCGTCTCCCACACCATAAGCTTGATACGGGTACGTTCCACCACTGCCATAATAACCTATACGAAACGATTATTAATATCAGAAGCTACCGAAACACTTTTAACAATTACGACATTAAAATTTCCATTCTATAATAAATTAAGCTCTGACAAAAAGCACGCAGATATAACACTTAATATATACATGCATTGAAAGTAATTATTAGAGCAAAACATTGCGAAATCAAAAGGTGATTCCTTTATTATCTTCGAACACCGACTATTATAAAACTATTCATATTTACTAACACAAACCTGCAGCTGTATAAAGATCTGTGGCAGTTGAAATTGGTACTGATGCGCCATATGCGGTATGTGCAGCAGAATTCTGTTGTTGAGATCGCCATGGTTCAAATTCTTCAGAGCCTGTTGCTCCCTCTCCTGCACCTAACTGTTCCTTAGGGCCATTGGACACTGCAGTAAATAATACAAGAAAAATAAACAATCTGGCGATATTCTCCGTTAAAAAACTAATAGTTTAGGGTCCGATGATATTAATTGAACGCGTTTTAGATTGCGTTAACGCATTCGTAAACGTGCAGAAACGAATTATTCAATTAAAAGCAAGTGACAACACAAACCTTGATTTCCTTGTCCTTTCATCCGCTGTGTCATAACCGGCACATGGAATAAAATAAATTAGATCGTGAGATTAGATGCTACACAAAATTTACTGTAGTTTCAACATAATTCAACAGTAAACTGTCAAAAAATGAAATGATTTTTACCTGATCTGACACGCCTGCTGACATTGACTATTTTTTCACTTGTTTTTTTCGCACTACAAAGTCACTTACCACTAACGCACTATTGCACTAAAACACTTCAACTCTCTATTAAATTACACTTTCACTCGTTCGATAACAGTTTATTGTAAACAGAATATTTTTTTTTGAGAATAGTCAATTGTTCAACAATGGCGTTCTATAGCCGCGGTCTTTGCGCATGACGATTGCGCAGATCATTTGGTTATTTTTTATAATTACGTGTGGCATGCTTGTTTCGCCGGAAATAAGTACTTTTCAAATTTATTTTGATCGAAATTGCAAGGAAAAGTTGCCCTTCTATACTTTTATTGCGCTCATTCGAAACGATTTTAATGAATAACAATAAATAAATATTTATTTAGATTTATTATATTAGCAACAGAAAACCTGAATTATTAAAAATATCCCATTTTTATTAATTTAAGTATGTATATATAGGTGTCCGACGAAGGAGTTCGAGAACTTCGCATAAGGACTAAGGAAAAAAATAAGAAAAGGAGCGGTTTTCTTATCAGAATCGAAGAACTCTCTATGACAAAATTGTCATAATTATTGAAATTTGTCCCTGTCTTAACATTTCTAAAAAAAAAAACTTATAAATCAATGTTGATATGGCGTTCCTATACGGTTACTGTAAAAGAGTTGCAAGCGTTATCCGAATCGAAGAGCTCCTAGCGATAAAATTATCCAGAATCGTCTCCTCACGCTTAGAAAAAGGAGATCTTTCCCCAGACCAAATAGCGAACGCGAAGTATCGCAGGGATAATGCTAAAGGTATCCTACTGGAAGTAGGTCGGCACCAACGAGTAAGTACCATTTTAGAGTCAATTCAGAACTTGCAACTCAACGATTGTGCCCTTAGGCAATTTTTTTGTATTCGAGAAATAGTCACTTATTTGCACAACGAGTATGTATAGGATAGTGAAAACCAGCATCCAATTTTGGAAAACCTTTCTCAGCACCGTATTTCTGTGAATATATTTTTTAAGAGGATGGTAATATCTTGATTGGGCCGAATATCTTTGAGGGAAATCTTACCGATGCAATGCATAGATTTTTTGCTTACTGTGAAAATTTAACTCTGAATGTACGTCGGCAAATGTGGTGCTAGCAAGACTGAGCCTCTGCGCATCGCCATAGATTTTTTAAGCGCGACGAAAGCCCGCGAGAATTTCTGATCGAGAATCGAAGCTTTGACAACGCAGGAAGAGATATGGAAAATGTGGATTGCCAGGAAAAGTTGAACGTGTAGCTGTTTGTGGTGCAGTTGTGAAGCTTCTATTTAGAGAATTATTGGGCTTGTTCCAACATAAATCATAAACTCATCAGACGCTATCTGATTGTCTGGAAAAAACTATTTTCCAACTGATTTCACGGTATATGATTGGCTCCGATTAGTTTGTGATTTATGCCTATTGATAACGTTCGTATTGTAGTTGTTTTTAATGTTTCTTCTGTTAATTACTAATTTCAATTTAATGATTGAAAGTTTTTACGCTTTAAGTATACATTACTGCAGACGCTAAGAATTTAACAGCATTAGCAATTAAAACGTGAACATGTCATTGTCAAAATAGCCAAGAATTTGACAAATATTTATATTTGATTAACGAATCACTGTACAAAGTTCTCTAACTTCCTTGTCGAACACCCTGTATACAATGTAGTAATGTTAAATTGTAAGTCTAAGACGCAGCATAAAAGTCAATGTGTTTCTATATTATTTGACGTTCAAATAATCGACGCTATTACTACTTAATATTTATATGCTAATTAGTAACCTTATAAATCTAATAAAGGAAAAAAAGAACATTAACATTACGCTTTTTTATTTCATTTAATTTTCGTCTGTCTTACAGCTTGCAATAAACTAAAATTACTGAACTTTAGATACCTATTCGACACAAAAGGAATATAAAAAGCCCTAAAAAATCGGTGAGACTTCTCGACGTTTAAAAACTTGAAGTGTCTTACGACTCTCCAATGGTCTTTTTTATTAGCGTATATTGGTTCCAGAGGAGTCTCCCTTCCTAAATTTAGATCAACTAGAAAATGACATTTTGTTATATCAAAATATAGACTGGGTTCTTCCCTATTCTTATCGTTGAAATGGGAATGGATAATTTTAGTGCCATTTTCTGTTTGAGAGTATGGTGCGGGTAATATTCCTTCAAACTCAGATTTAATAAATTTGACGTTCCAATTTGTATTCGGAAGGAAAAACGAATTCGGGAACCTATGCCAATCTTTTCCAAGGCAGACGTTGATGATTGTAGTTTCTGGAATCCTCCCTTCCGTTGGATATCGGTTTAATTCCATGAAAATATCCAAGGGGGCGTGGTAATTTGTGTACAATGCATACACACGTGATATACCTGAAAATTTATGTGAAAAAATAAATTTAATCCGAAGACAATACAAGTAATAGTTCGTACTGAGTAAGGTGGTGATGATAAAGGTCCCAACCATTATGAATGATGTCGTATCTAAATAATGCGTTCCATGTGGAAAAGTTTTTATGTAGCACCAAATTCGGAAAACCAATTTCTGAATTATATCAATTGTAATGCTTCCACATAAGCAAATTAAAGGATAAACAGGAAATAGAAACCTACAAATAATGTTATAAAAGATAGCTTGCTTACATACGTATTCGTCTCACCTTTCTTCCTTGTGTGGTTGCAGCAAAAACACAAAGAGCCATAAGAATAATGGTGACAAGGATATGTAATGAGGAAGAATTAAGGTGCTTTTATTTTTTGATGGCACGAAAAAGTAGGATAATAACAGAGCAATCGGTGTCATTAATGCTAATACCTGCAATAATAAATCAAATGTTGACAAAAATGGTACGCACTGTGAAATTGTTCTAGATCATTACATACAGTTTATGTATTTATATTTTATTTCCGATTACTGCTGATTGTCGGATAATACTCATGTATGTACTTAAGTTTGGAACTAGTAAGTGTGTAGAATTAGGATCATTGAGAAATATATTAAATAAAAGTGGAGCTATATTAAACCCTTGACTTACGCTGGTCAACCGTACAATGATTGTACTTTTATTGGGGGATGTATAACAACATCTGATGTTGGTTCTACAGTCAAATTAGCCGAAGAATGTTACTTAAGCACGACAATGATTCCAAATATGCTAGGAGAATTGTGAAAGATTATTTGGAAGCAAAAGCAGAAGAGATCATGTGGTGATCACCCCAGAGTCCGGATCTAAATATAGTAAAACATGTCTGAAACTTGAGAAACAACTTAGAATTGCCAAGGAGTATTTAAAAATATTGTGAGATGAATAACATAAATCAAATATGGTAATGTTAATTAAACTTTTAAATAAAATCCAATATTTCATACAAAAACTGACGTGTGATCGCTAACATATTCACACTACTATGGTTATCTTATCAATTATGATCGCATTACATATCCGGGTAGTCTGAAAAGTTATCAGCCTCACACAAAGACAAGTATACAAGAATTTAATGACGGGTTAATATTCGGTTTTTTTCCCCTTTTATAGAAATACTGACTTCAACTAAAACACGGCTGTTAAACAACAACCGAGCGTCCAACTTGGCTAAAATTTCAAAAGTATTTTTCAATGTATGGGTAATTACCCGAATATTTTTGACGGGTAGCTCCATCTCTTATAGAGGCTTGAAACATCTCAGACTACTCTGTATATGCATGTCTTACCCAAATAACATTAAAATTTAAAAATCCATTGACTAGATAGTAAGAAAACGGTTCAGTTCCATATAAATTTGGTCCTGCACCACCTAATATATTGTACTTTATAATATTCCATGGTGCAATTACGAATTTACCAAAATGCATAGAGTCTATAATCAACATTGGTACTAAAATTGCTATTGCTGAAATCACAGACCACTGCAGAAATATCCTGTACATTTTCTTTAAAAATAGCATGTCTATAGCGATCGGTATACCTAATAAAGCAGCAAATGGCCAACCTAAAAACAAAATTTTAAAATTACTATCCCGTAAATCTGTGTCGATCCAAGAAAACTTAATTATTCATGCCTTTTAACCTCTAAGAAGGAAATTAGAGTATTTATTTCAATAAAAAATACCTAACAATGACCCCAAAGCCGTTGCAAATATTGCAAATTCATATTTTTGTGTCCACCATGCAGCACACGCAGTACACATCATATACATAGCCCACGATGATGGTAAAAATGCTGTGCTTGATATAAACATGCCCGCTGAAAATAATTGGAATGCCAAACACATTCGACCCACATGCACACCAAATTCTCGACAAACCGCCCTGAAAATTTTCCATGATTCATATTTGAACTTTAAAGTCTAAATCGAAACAACTTACTTGTAAAAATACACTTCAACAAAAGAGCATAATAAACCCAATAAGCATCTAACGAAGTAAAATATTAATAACGGGTTAGGATTAAATAGTTTTTGATATATTTTCGCAGGTAGCGCATGTATTAGCAGATACGTATATGATCGTAAAGCGAACTCTGGACTGTATTCCCATGTTTGCAAGCCTTTGCCGAATACTAGGTAATGCGCTGGTTCCCAATAGTTGTACGTCTCATCGCAATCTGTGATGTGCAACCAGATTGCGGAACAAAATCTTGCTAAAAGGATCGATTTAAAAGCTGTATCTCCATTTGGGTATATTAAACTGGTAGATTCTACTTCATTTTTCCTGTGATAAATAAAATATTTAGGTAAGAATTGGGAAAAGCGTATTGACATGTAACAAAAATGCACTCTAACCCCAACACCTACTTTGGTTGTGTGTTTGTAACTTTTTTAGGGATCTCCTTTTTACTTTCACGTTTCTGTTGACTTCCATTTTGTCTCAGTTTTACTGACGGTAAATTTCTTCCCATTTTTGGATTTAACACTTGCGTTTAATACCATTGCTTTATTAACCATTTATCAACAAAAACCATTTTCCCGTAATGCATGGCAACTTAACGTTTTCGGCGCCAAATTTAATAAATAACGGCATATTAAATTCGTTCGTTTTGTTCTTGTATCACGAGATAAAAAGAATAATGATCGTTGTAACATGAAAACGAGTAAAATGTGAGAAAAGTAATAAATGATATTATATATTTTTTTCTTTTAATGTAATAAATTAATAATACCGCACTTTGGGGGAATTCAAGGCATGTTTAACGTTCATGGGGGAATACCTAGGGGAATTTTAGGGAGAGATCTGAGGATAATCGCCAAATAGGAAATTTTTTTAAATAATTAGTGTTTTTAATCAATTTCTTCGATATTCTGAGTATCTTTACGAGTCAGAGGAATGAAAATTGAAATAACGACTATATTTCTCAGATGCTACGACTACAATGTTAATTTTTCTTAATGGCGATTCTAGTTTTCGCGGAGAATTTAAGTTGGTAGTTCTAGCAATAATGGACGTATTCGCCTCTAACAGAACTGCCAACTTGTTTCTAGTAATGGTACCAACTTAAATAATTGGTTATCACCAATATGATGGAGTTTTAAGTGAAGAAATCTATTGGAAAACTTCCAAATTCTATTTTTTTAACAATTAAAATTATAAAGCTTTTAAACTTCATGATAATTCGCAGTCCAAGTGATAAGTATACACAAACGCCATGAATTCCTGTTAATACTATAGTTTGGGCCATGGGCGTAGCCATAATTTAGTCAGGGGGATAAAAAAAAAAAATAAGAAACGAAAGTGAAGTTATTTCTTGCTAGCTCATCTTTTGATACACAAAAGAAAACGAAAGTTCTATAGATTTTTTTATTAGCCTTATTCTTTAGTAGTATTGATCTTTACAATAACAAAATTTATGTACTTGCGTATTATTTTTAATACAAAACCCATGTAATCCGTAATCATAAGCTATTATTTCCTCAGGGTTTATTAAGAATTTCTTGATTTTCTTATCGTATAAGACGTGAGCTTCAAAAATCGTGTATCCTGGTAATACCAGCGCAGAAATGATATAATGATCGCTATCGTCAGTAAACCGGGATAGATCTAAATTGGGTGCCATATGAGTGAGGTTTGTTATCGAAATCACGGTCATTTTTTCGCATTTATCCCTTAAGGGCTGAGTTATATCATTCAACGTGGCTTCTAAGAGAGGTCTCAGTAAATATGCGAAGGATTGTGTCTCAGGAACGTGTTTCCTAATCCAACAACCACAAAGACCGGTAGCAATTTCTGCACTAAAACAGCTTCTTTCGTAAGGTATCTACGAATAAGAGTATGGAAAGTGATAAGATGTTTGTGTGTGTGGTTAAAATATAAACTAACATGCTGAAATAAGGAATTCGCCCTTTCTGCTTCATCATATACGATCGGCTCCAATATATTCCTTAGAGTATAATGCAAATCGTACGGGGTGACCAAACCTTTGATATTCTTTTTGAAGTTCATGTAATAATTTGGATATTTTCTGGAGAACATCGTCGGTAGTCGAACGTACAAGAAAGGTGACATTTCCTCTTGCTTCATATGCAGGACATCTTTGATTGATGAGAATCTATAAAGATTTCGCGTACAATGCGAATGTTTGTTCCTGCACATGTTTTACAAACTTGTAGCCCTTGTCTGACACGATAATAAGCATTGTCTTGCGCAGTATGTCTAAATTGTCGAGGAATAGAAGAAGGGTGAAGAGATCATCGTCAATAACATCCAACCCGTTAAAGTCAGAATGGGTAATTTCACCATGAAATGAAAATAGGAATTTCCTTCTGGTTTTGTATACCGTGAAAAACTACGGAATACAGTGTATAATTTTCTATAATCTGAAGTTCTGGCTAAAATTCTCATTTCATTAATTCTAAATAGCTAAGTGGTTTTATTAACAAATAACTGGAAAGAGGCGATTTTCAATCTATGGAGAAAAACTCCTTCAAATGAATCTGGAGCAGAACTACTCCAGCAAATACTTGAAATAAAAGTAGCAGAAATGGATTTAAGGCCTCGTCAAGTCTACAGGAAGGGCGAACTAGTCGAAAGTCGAGAAACTGTGACCCAAATGGAATGAACTGGTTAAAACGAATGTAAAGGGTGCTTAGGAAATTTAATTAATTCAGATTTAGGGCCCCTAAATTCCAGTCTCTACCTGTTGTTGAATCATGCACGGTAGTAGTCAATCTAGGTACACTAGTTATGAAAACGTTTGGTTAAAAATACAATAAAAAATCTATATACCTACATCTCTTATATAATTCAACAAAATCTTATGACGCGGGACGGATCCTGAACAGAATGGTGGCCAAAATGGAACTCTACCTCTAGCGTTAATATAATATTGTTGAATATAATGATCTGTTGGTACTGACTGTAAAAAATTCGAGTAATATTAGATAATTAAATTCAAAACTGGCATGTACATGCCTGAAAATTTGGAATGTCACTTGATGAAGCCCATAAAGTAAAATCATCTAAGTGAGCAGTAACATAACCACTTTTCTTGAATCTCTTCCATATGAAGTGGTAATCGTCCATTGAATTTCCTAAGTCACTCAGCTCGTTTTTATTTTTCCCAGTCAGAAGTGGGTATAGCAACGAAAATTCGCCGGTATCATCCACAGTGTTATATCTAGTAACAAGACGTAAACACGAATAAATGGAAAGTGTACCGGCGTGTTTGAATGTACCCTTGTAGCACGTCACCATCCAATTGGTTTGTGAGGTAATCGTAAGTTCGAGGTAATTTGTTAATAAAAGTATTTCTGGAAATGGAAGCAAATCCAATGACGAGAATATTTTTGGGAATTCCAAAAAAGTATTCGCGGGGCATGCTTTTATTAGGGGAGGGCGCAGCATTTCTAAAGCCAACGAGGATGGATGACCAAGTCTTTGCTTGCGATTTACAATATACCTTTACCTAAAAGATCAGATACTTAGAATAAAGTACATCTTCGGCTAATTAAAAAAAAAAAGAAAAGATAGTTACTACATCGCTTTCCCGAAGAACATATCTCACCACATCTTTCAGAAAGGGCCCGTCATATATTCCGAGGCCTTTATTAAACAATAGCTCAATAAATATGCATGTTACGTTATTTTCTTTGGCGAGCACTTCTTTTTTAACGTAGCAGACAGATTTCTATAAAATTTAAAGAGTGTGTTTAATTTGATATTTATGTTGTGTGGTGCAAAACGTATACACCAAATGGAAAACTTCTTTATTGTTAAAACTAAACGTATTCCAGTTTCGGGCCGTGCCACGATTAAACGAAAACTTGACATTTCCCCCACAATCATATGGAGCTTCTTCAGGAGAGGGAAAACTGGTAGACAATAGTTAGTACGGTAACTTAACGTGTAAACCACGACATTGCGGTTGATTTTCGGCTCTGATATGGTTCACATGTTGAGTTACCGTGAGCAATTGCTTCCCGATCAGTTAGTTTCACCTCTGGCGTGGTTTACACGTTGAGTTATCACCTTTTTCTCTCCTAAAGAAGCCTTATATGATTATGGGCGAAACGTCGGGTTTTCATTTAATCATGACACGGTCCGGATCCGGAACACGTTTAGTTTTAACACCGATATAATTGGAACTTTATGGACTCATATTCTGTCAATACCCTGCTGGGCTGTCACCACACGTAACAACACCAATCATTTCATAATATTCATCAATTTCAGAAGAATGCAAGAATTTTATCTTGGTAATAATTTTCTGAAACACTTTTTTCAATTTGGTGCGTTTCTTTTTTGCTACACACGGTATATTTTCTGATTAGATAAATACGAACCTCACAAACGGCCCAATCGAGCTGTTTCTGTTCGCAGGGTAACGGGGGCGATTTTCTGAACAGGAGAGTCAGCTCTTTTGATGGTGGTATTTTCGGAAAGTAACATCTTTCAAATGACGATGACGAATTTGAGCGATACTTTTCGAACGGTAGTCGCTTCAACCTGAAGAAGTTTTAATAACGTCTAGCAGTGTACCACTTCAATTAATCGAACCTATTGTTTTCTTAATTGTATTTAAATAAGTTACTCTTGTAGCGACTTACACTGCAAAAGGGAATTCTATTTTGCTCTGATGTAGCCACTGGATTGGAATTATATTGTAGAATAAGTATATTACAATTAGGCAAAATACTATAATCCGAAATCTTACACTTCCAAACATCAGCATATTCCTATAATTTGATTATATCGTGAGGCAGACTTCGACCATTCTTCGACTACTTTGACATATTTAACACAATCATCAGAAACTGACGCATTCTTCAGCATACTTGATTTGAGTTCGAGACGAAGGAATAGAGAAGTATAAAACTTTATTTATGCTGTAAATTGATTAATTAATAGTTTGGTAATATAGATCGATGATCTTTATGGAAGTTTCTTTTAAAAGTATTCTGTTCATGAGAAAAATGCTTTTAAAGATCTTTAGGATTCAAATTTAAATCGCTTGCTTTTGAGAGCTCAGTAATTGGTGTGACGTCATTCTATCGTTTAGCAGAAGATTTTGCTCAGCCATCATTACTTACAGCAACATTTGAAAATACATTGTTCGCTTGCTATATACACCACTGTATTCTGGATTACTGGATGGCCGTTTTTTACCAATAAGAATTGTAACAAATAATTAAATTACAAATAAATTCGCATGTAGACCAGAACTACCAACTTAAACTGTACGCGATATTTGAGGAATTCTACTGGACTCTATATGGTTCCTTTTGCTCTAATTTTCTTAAACTCTACTTCTTCTGCGGACAGAAAACTTGGTTCTTCGGGAAATTTTTAGAAAAATGTGTTAAAATAATCAGATGCACCATCTGTGTTGTCAACCAGAGGGACTTTCTTCCACTTTCTTAGGGAAATTTTGATGCCAAACGGGATAAAAGCAGTTTTATTACAAAACAAGGGATTTTTGCCATTTTTTACGTCATAAAATTAGGGAATTCTATTCTGTACTTGTGCTGCCGCCTATATTTGGCGAATTCCTTCTAATAATTACATATAAACTTGACAGTAAGACAGTTGTTACAGCTTAAAACGTGCGAAATTTGGGCAATCAATTGAAATGCACCCAAATATTGTTGGACCCATATTTTTAAAAAATCCCCCGCCACACTGCATTTGAAAGCACGTAAGCAACGTAAAAATACAAAATTTAGCAAATTTGAGTATCATGTACAATTCAGGGGTGCCACCACCAACCATTATTTTAAAATAATGCGCATGCGTTATTTAGTTAATTATTAATATCTATTCTTACTTAAAGTAGACGCTTTATAACATTGGAAAAACAAAATAATTTTCTTATTAAATAATACAAATCAAATTTACGCTCCCTTTATTCTTTATATATACTTTTCTATTATTATCTGCAGTTCGGGGATTTACAGAATCAAATTGTTTGAAACCATGTACATCGCCCGTTTTAAACTTTACCGTTTTTGGATTTTGAATTGATTAACGTATTTTTACAATTTCTTACATACATGAAGCTTTAATTTTTGTAATGATAGCATATAACTAAAAAATACAATAATGCAATCGAAGACATTCTTAGTAAATGCTAATTTGAACACATTAGGAGGTACGTATATTACATAAACTATTAACTTTTCAATGGTTCGTTAAATAGATGATTTTTTAGGAGAATTGGATGAACTTGATCCCGAAATAATGCAGCGCAATGTTTTTAGAGGTTTAAGGAGATGTGGCTGGCAAGAACTTCCTTGGAAAAGACATGTAGTACTATCGTATGATATAATTTCCTGTAAATATATGAATCCGAATTTGACACCGAAGCAGTTAGAACAATTACCCCTTTTCGTAATGCTGTTCGGGATGCAGATAGTAAATACAAGAAAATTCCAACCAATTGGAAGGGTTTTCTGTGAGCCCACCGTGTCGCCTGTAACAATTGCTACTTGTATTAAATCGTTCATACGAGATCTCATGCGTTGCGAATATTTCGTTGTTGCCACTGTATGCAAGCCGTTAGCGTTCTTCCGCAGAGTTGTAGAAATTTTACTGGAGGTATTCTATTTCTGGTTACTTTATTTTATATTTGGGAATATAATTTTTCTATTTTAGAGGGATTTGGTGGGTAATAAGGTTGCCGCACAGGTGTATCGAGTGGACCATTTGAAGGTGGTCCATTTTTACGATCCGATCACTATGTTAGAGCATACGTTTTTAATGTTTTTAAAATTTACTGTAGGATATAAACAGAATAATAAGGATTTTATAGCGACATATGATGATTGTAAAAAAGTGATGCTTATGTGTGGAGAACGAGATATCATAAATGATATTTTTAATCATACTAACAATATAAAGTGCGCTGTGAGGTTGTTTAGTATGACATTTTATCGGACATTACAAAGCTGCATAGTTAAAGGTAATAAATTTTTTTCTTTAATATAAAATGGCAAAAATATCAGACCGATTCTAATAATCGATGAATAAGATCTTTGATAAATTTAGGACCATTTAAAATATCTTCAAGCTTCTGGTTATTGCAGAAATTAACCTTAAACTTCTGGTATGTAGGCTTCCACAGTCGTCAATAGTACTATACTATATTCCCGATTCCCAGGTTGCAACTAAATCGTGAATGCTTCTGCCGACATTTACTTCGTACTCTTCTTAAGAGACATTCTCAGAGCTGTTACTGCACACTAACTGACTAACTGGCAATGTACAGTAACAGCTCTGAACGTGTCCCTTAAAATTTGCCAATACACTAAAGCCAATTTGTAATATTGAACTAAAATATTTACCACTTCCGGTTATACCGGAAGTAGCTGCTAACTTTGTTTTAAGCAGAACATTTTATATATTGTAACATTTTTGAAATTCCCAATTCTATTCTTGATACTTTGGACGTAGATATGCAGGCAGATGTCCCATTCATTTGCCACTTTTCTGGCATGGCATTGATTAATAAATCACTTCAGAGAAAGATGAATGGGAAGATGTACCCCAATAAATGTTTCTAGGTCTCCTGCTCCTAGATCTTACACCAATGGGCTTTTTCTTGTGGGATGCTTTAAAACAAAAAATTTATACAGATTTACCGCACGATCCGTGATATATTGAAAGCACGAATACAGGATGCGGTGAATGGAATAAATGTATCAGCAACGATATTGTGCATTTATTAATAAGATGGAGAAATGCGTGGTAGTTGGAGGGAGCTAAGTACAACAATAATGTTTATTATTGACAACTTTTGATACAGAATAAACTTTTTGTCGTAAAATTAATAATAAAGTGTTTTCCTCTTATCAACACAATCCAGGGACACACTGTATGTGCTGTCTACCGATTTCCATTATAACAGTGTGGCAGCACTGCAGTCACCTAAAATTTAGGCCTCTCTAGTCATTATTGATCAGTTGGAGTCAGCACCCAAAATGTGGACCTCTCTAATGAAGTACCCCAAAGCGAATCACATGTTTGCCAATGGTAGCGATTAGCGATTGAGTGGAACAAACAATTGGTTCTGTAGTTGTTTTCGATTCAAACGATTGCGCAGATGGATGTTTCATGTGGGGTGGTAATGTCGAAGGAACCATGGAAGGAACGACGTACCAAAAAGCGGGGATGGCGACCATCGTGGCGCCCATCAGGTGACAAAATAAATGAGTTTATAGGGGAATTTCCAGATTTAAAATTTAACGGCGTCAAAATATTCTGTAAAGTATGCGATAAGCCTTTGATGTGCACGAGGAAATGGGACTGCAGCAATCATGTAAACACTGTAGCACATATTAAAAGGAAAAAACTTGCTCGATTTATGTGTGATATAACGTGCATGTTTCTTACTTGCAATTTAGCATTTTCGTTACTCAAGCAACCATTATTTCAGCGCTTCTGGAAAAGATATCATCCTATCACATTACCGAGTCTAACAACCTTGCGAAGATATGTACCAACTGTGCATGAAGTAATTAGGAAAAAGATTCAATATGAATTAGTTAATAAACAACTGTGGTTATGCGTAGATGCGACAACAGATATTAAAAAACACGTTATTGTTAATGTCATAGTGCGTGCACTGGATCCTCTTAAATCGTCCCCCCCATTGTTATTAGCTAGTAAAAGACTTGAACAATGTACAGCCGAAACAATTACTGAACTGATACAAGATACATTGGCAAAATTTGAACTTTCAACAAGCCATGTACTAATGTTTGTTACTGATGAAGCCAGTACAATGCGTCATGTAGGCCATGCTCTTAAGAAAGTATGTTATAATTTGATACATATTACATGTAAAGTTCATACGTTACAGCTTGTTGTTGAAACTATTCAACAATATTATCCAAAAGTAGTTGCCTTAATTATAAATACAAGCACCGTGTTTCAAACCTCTGCGAAACGTACTCGAGAATTTTACAGACGGTGTCCCAATATCCCTAAACCACCACAACCAATTCTTACACGTTGGGGAAGTTGGCTACAGGTAGCGTTTTACTATTGCAAACATTTTCAACAAATAAAGTCTTTAATTTTTCAATTCAATCCAAACGAAGCAGCATCTATTGAGAGGTGTCAAAGAATATTTCAAGATAATCACGTTGAAAGAGATTTACAAACTATTCAGAATAATTACTCTGGGCTACTTGAAGCAATAGATAAATTACAGAATCCTCTGGTGCCATTAGTGGAGTCACTGCGAGTAGTGGACGATGTTCACTCACTGTTATGCAATGCAAGAGACGCAATAGATGAATGTATTAGAGCAAAGTTCGAAAGTGTGTTAAATGAAGATTCTGATTTTACGACATTAACATTAATTTGTGATGGTGTGCGGTTCAGCAGCTTCAAAGATTATTTCAATTATGCCAACATTACATCATTAGATGTTGAGCAGTCGTTCTATGCATATAAGAACATTTTTTCATTTCGACGAACACAGTTTGCTGAATCAAGTGTAGAAACGTATCTCATGGTGCAATTCTATCTCCAATCTCATCCAGTTTGGGATAAAGAAACTGGTAATGCTATATAAGCTGGTGAGTGTTTCGCTATATTTTCTTTTATTTTACTTATTACAATGCTGCTTTCGTAGGATGTCTCATGAGGAACTACATCGATTGATACATGAAAGACCGTACATTGGAAAATTCTGAAAACTTGGTAATATTCCTAACTAACTTTCCTAAAGACTACCGATTATACCGGAAGTAGCTGTTAACTAAAAGCTGCCTTCCAAACAAAATTACCAAGTTTTCAAAATGTCTAATATATACTCTTTCATAAATCGATCGATGTAGTTCTTCACGAATCATCTTGTATAGCATTAATAAGTATTATTTCTAAGCCTGCAGAAACAAGTTGCGCTTCACGAAATTAGCAGAGACTAGACAGACTCGTGTTTATTCATCTCATGAGAATGGGTTCGTGTTGCCTACTGGTTTGCAGGCTTAGTTGTTACCGCACTAGGTGATCTGTGCGAAAGTATGGACCAAATTCGATTGTCTGTTCCCGTTGGGCTGCCCTCATCATTCCACAATCCCACTACTGCTTGAGTTATATGTATCCAATGTTGCATTAGAATTATTGTTCATCAAATTTACGAGAAGATGCGCTTGCCTCACATTGCATAGAACTTGAGAGAACAGGAGAAGACAGGAAAATATAGGGACATTCTACGGTATTGTACAACACGCCTTCTTCGAAAATTCAACATTTAAAAACCATATACGTAGATTCTTTGGGTACCATCGCTTTCGAGTGTTTTTAATCAATAGAAATCGCAATGAAGTATATCGAATTTATAAAACAATTATTTACAATACCCCCTGTAGCAGCCTGCTAATTGGGAATACCCTGTATATCTTATAGAAAAAAATCTAATTGCTTTTATTTTCTTGACAGGTATGATAAAGGACACCGGCACTGCAGAATTCATCGCCTTCTTCGATATGCTTTTCGATACCCTTCATGGTGACGCCACCGAATACACCTTAAAAATAAACAGAGGCCATTTTACTAAAACATCCTGTCACATGCGAATCTGGAATAAATTCTCATCAATCCTCCAATCGATGAGAGTAATTCTCCCTCAAACAAAGAATGGTACAAGTATAACTGTCAAACGTGTCGAGCCTCAATTAGCTGACGAATGTGAGTTTTATGAATTGTTAAACTCGTTTCCCCACACTGATCCAGTAAATACTGAAGAGACCGCGAGGAAATTGAGACAACGAATTAGGGAACTTCAGAGAACGACCGAGAAACTGTACGAACAGGAAACTAATTTCGAAAATATCGAAGTGAAGTATTACGAGGATGAGGTTCATGGGAACATTTCTACGCAAGCAGTAAATAATCATGAAGAACAACAGCCTTGCGAAAATGAGTTTGGTAACGAAAGAGATTTTTATATAAGTACCAATAATTTAAATTGTGTTACGGGAGATGCCAGCACAAATATTGTGGCACGAGCTGACGAAGAAGATGCTATAGATTTCGTAGCTTACAAAAATGAACTCTTAGAAGATTACTCGAAGAAACTCTATATAATTTTGCAAGATTCCGAGGGCGTAGATGTAAAAAGTTTTGATGATTATGGTTGCGAAACGAAATTAGTAGAAGATGAATACGTTGAGAAATCTCGAACTTACTTGCTGTACCCCGATACAGCGTTAATAGAGCAATACGGGCAACTTGCACATTTTGTTATACGCCATTTTGGTATTTATTTGGATTATTTAGAGTACTTCTTAGACGAAACACATGTTTATAAAAAGACTAATTGTATTAAATTACTCTTACACCAAGGTATTGTTGAATATAAGAAAGATGAATTTGAACACTCTGCGGAAGATGAACATATCGATGAAGATCAATTATTATATAGTAACAAAATAATAATCGGTGAGCCTGCTGATATTTATACAGACCTGCAAGTTGAATTTCCTCCTAAAAACAATGACGAAGCAGCTTTAGCAATGAATGAAGTGGAAATTGTAGAAAACTGCACTAAACCTGAAGAAAGTAACGTGTTATTATGCGATGATTGTAACAAAAAGACACCTTTCAATATAGCCATTATACGCAGTATATTCGATGCTTTTATGTATATGAAGGAACACTTGAAATCGGATAAGAACTACATAGATATTGTAAGCGATATAGTTGACTACCTTAGAAATTTTAATAGTGTCAATTTGAGATTAGTTTTAAACAGTAACGATTTAAAAGAACAAACGTTTGCAATATACGAGTGCATTATAAAAATGCTTACGATACTGGCAATCAATAAAGCAACTTCAGAGGAGCAACAAGAAGCTTACGAGAAGGCATCAAGGATTCAATGGGAATTGCAAGCCTTCGTCAATAAAGATAGTAAATTGAAAATGCAAGATGTCACAAATAAAAAGGTGGAAATTCACTCTATTCCGAGCTTTTTCGGTGACACGACTAAAGCAACAAATGAAATTAGTAAAGAACCAGAAGAATGTCATGCACATACTAACTTGGATCAAATTCACAAAATGATAGCTAAAACTTACTCTCTCAAGATAGAAAAGCCTGTCAAACAAGTTCAGGAAATTGTTGCAATGGAAGTCGATTCTGAAGATGATTGTAATGCATCTTCTAACAAAAAAGTATCTAATTCTTCCGTAAAAGAAACCCCTCAACCTTTCATATTTGACGCCTGGCAAATAAGCGTGAATGGTGCAAAGAAATTATTCGAATTTTTACAAAAGAAACGTTTCACTTCGTTGGATATGAACTGTATAAACATTGACCATATTAAGCAATTAGTTGAAAACATAAGAAGCGACCACGGCGTATCTATTGACCACGATCATCATTTTAATATGACATTCGTTAATAGTCACATTATGTGCGAAGTTTTTGAAACCGATGGTGCCATAATATTAAAGTAAATTTTTCAGGTATCTAAATTTATATGAAATGTAAATTTTAACTATATTTTAAAATAAATGTTACAGGTTATAAACAACATTTTTGACTTGCTTATATCAGTTAGTTCCACATATCGGATGATTTATCTTCGCTGGCTCGGAAGATTTTTCAAATTCATTTTTTTTTCTGTGCTGTTTTATATTATGAAATTTTTGCACATTATTAAACCTTAAATTTAAATCCGCAAGAAGCGCAAGCAATTTCAGTAAGCCAACGGCTGGTTTCAGATACCGAAATCCATACTAAAATAGAGCGAATTTCCGAAAATTATTCAATTCTTTTAGATACTATTTCCAAATTAGAGAACACCAAGCTTTCATTACATGAAGCGCTAAATACAGTAGATGACCTTAAAGCCTCGTGTGCGTACAATGAATCTAAAATAATGAGAATTACATACATTATTTTTATTATTGGTAGTAACCGGGCCGTACGCTAATGTGAAAGCACTCGTTTCTGCAGGCTTAGTCTTTATCGGCGCATGATATAGACCTGCAGAAATGAGTGCGCATTCGTTTCTGCAGGCTTATAAATTAGTCGGATGGAATTTGATTGGTGGAAAGAAATATCCAATTAATATCGTACTATTTGATTTGCTCCAATTGCTCTGATTTATTTGAGGTTTACTTTGCGAACAAATCCATTGTGAAATATACCGCATTTGCAACTGAATTATAGGCGCGAGAAATTTAAATATTCTAACACCACACATGTTAAATTGCATTCGGCGTTCGAAATTGCTGTAGTAGAATTAGCCAGTCATTATCTTGGAGAGCCTCTTTGTGCTTACTAATGCTAATTAAAACTAGAAGTATTTAAGGTACACTGCCGTCCAAAGAAGTTCGGTCGGTTGGTAAAAAACATGAAAAAGTTACAGAAACAAACCAAACTAAAAACAAAATGCAATTTTATTGTATGTACAGGTAAAAAAGACAAAAATAAATAAATAAAAAGTTATTCTGACCTAATATAACATACTGAACATTATTTTTTTTTTCATCGAAAAAACCTCCTTTGCTGTTAATCACCGCTCGAACTATTCTAGGCGTTCTTTCGATAAGTTTTGTTAAAACGGATTGTGGAATATTAATCCATTCATGTTGCAGAATATTCCGTAAATGTTCTCGTGAAGTTGGGCATATTTTTCGGATCCTCCTGTCCAGTTCATCCCACAACAACTCTGTAGGGTTCAAATCTGGGCTTTGTGGGGGCCATGTCATTACTTGCAGGGTGTGCGGTTCTTCTTGTTCCTTTAGATAGTTCTTGCACACTAACGCAGTGTGTCTCGGGTCGTTGTCATGCATGAATGTAAAGTTACGGCCTATTATACGCAATCCTGATGGCACTGCATAATTCTGGAGTATTGCAAAATAATTTTCCTTCCTCGTTACACCCTGCACGCTGCATAAATCTCCCGTCCCAGCAAAGGAGAAACATCCCCACACTAACACAGAACTACGCCCTTGCTTCACTGTAGGCACAATGCAGTTCGGGATCACTTTTCGGTTTTAGATCTTCGGACATAAACTCGTCGATTTTGCCCAAAAACCTCAAACTTTTAATCGTCACTCCAAAGCACGTGTTTCCAATCGTGTAACGACCAATCTAGATGAGAACGGGCCCACTGTAGCCGTTTTGCTCTGTTGCCCCGACGTAATAAGGGTTTTCGAATGGCATTGCGTCCATGAAGGTTCGCTTGTTGAAGTCGACGTGTTACCGTACTCGCCGAAACTTGTTCTTCACGGCCGTGATTGACTTCGGCTGCTATTTGTGGCGTTGTTAATTTTCTGTTGCGTTCGCTTAATAATACAATTCCCAAATCTTCAGCTTTTGTTGTTTTCCTAGATGCTCCAGGACGAACACGATTTTCTATAGTTCCAGTTGACCGATATCGCTTTATGATGTCATTTACTATTGAACTTCTCATATTTATTTTTTCAGCAATTTGTCGCCCCGAATATCCTTCTTCAAACAGCGTAATAATGCGTGAACGTTTTTCTACACTGGTAGGCTTTCCGCGTGCCATTTCGAAGTAAATTTTCTTAAAACTTTTGCGCAAAAACGACAGATGCACACCAACACACGTTTAACAGTAAAATGAAGCAAATTTATATCTTTACGCCTGTGATAAATAAACAAGAATGATACTGCGGTATATTTCCTAAATGTATTGTTCGTTAATAATCCCCAAACGACCCGTTTGAAGAGATCGGTACTTCCGAGAAATTCTTGGAATGATAATAAAAGAGACTTTATTGTGGTTGTCGCAATATTTCTACTTTACATAATAATTTATGGCTTTAATCCCTTAGAAAACAGTGTATGCTTAATATTTTTCTAATTTTTTGTATTAATAATTGTATACAGTGTGATATAATAGATTTTTATTGTATGACCGAACTTCACTGAACGGCAGTGTAGATCACTATACCTATGAAATGTTTAACAAACTGTTTTGATAACCCAATTTACAATATGGCGATTTCACGCATGCGCTTGAAATAATTTTCGAGAGTTTTGTAGCTGTACCCCGTCTAATTTGTGTTAATAATTTTACTGTTATCTATGATAAAGCAACCAAAGTTGCTTGCGTAGATAACTGTAGGTAAAAGAGTGAAGTGTCATGAGATACAAAGTTGCCGGCATCTATCGCCCATTTATCTAATCTAATAGAGATACCTGTAAGTAATCGTGAAAGCGAAATTGAACATGTAGCCGTCGCATGTTGTGGGAGGGGAAGAAGTTGTAAATAGCCTTGAGTTTAACGAATTGTTTTTCTGTTAATATTCGCAAAACAACTCTGCGATAATACCCATCGACAATATATTATGCGTTAACAATTTTTCGTTTGTAACTTCGTATTAAGTGCTCGCAGTATTTCTATTTATATAATCCGCAACACGATGTCCTGAAACGTAAACAACAAAACCATGAATATTGTCAACATCAGCTGAGAAAATGTCAGAAAGTCGCGAAGGAGAAAATAACTGGATAGTCGAAATAAATAGTATGTCGCATTCATTTTTTAGTTGTAGTTTCGAGAAAATCCTTTGTTTATGCAATCGGCCTTTCGCAAACGTGCAAATAATTTCGCATTTCGTTCCCATTGTTTATAAATTATTTCGCTACACACGTTTCTTTTTCTTCCTTTAAAATAACGAGCACACCTTATTGTGATACACATCGGGATTATTTCGGCGCGATAGATACGGACACATGTTCATTGTGATTCCTTAACAAAAAAAAATGCGTATCAGCTAACATTTAGAGAAGTCCGAATAATAATTGTAATCATTTTCAAACGGATATACATTTATTTTTAGGTAACCAACTTGTCTTCTATGTTATTTATACACTATAAATATAATTTATTAAGATGTTGTACGTGTTCCACGTTGATACAGGAACAATGATGACATGTGATATGAATCTTGCATTAGAAAGGTAAGACCATTATTAGTAACGAATTGAATTAAAATGCTAATTTGGACTTTCGATACAGTGTGACCCATCTGAAGGAGCATATACAGCGGACTTGTAATATCCCCTGCGACAAGCAGGTGTTATTAGTTAGTGGTGGTGAATCGTTAGATCCGGATTCCCGGGTTTGTTCGTATTCCGCTGGAACAGATACAAATCCGATATTCCTCTTTAGCAAATCTGTAATTGAATCTACCACACCGCCTTCAGCAAATGTGGAACTTGTGTCTGATGCAGGTAGGAATTGAATTTATTTTTAGCGGTTCAATATTTATATAAACAGAGATAAGGATTGTTGATATATTTTCAGCTATTGCAAAGAAGTTGTGAACTTGCGATGTATTTAAACTTAGTCTTTTACCTTTCTTTAAAATTAAATGGAAAGTATTCAATTGGTATCGCTTAAACAATTTTAGTGATATTTGTTTTATTTTGGCATAATTAAATATTGCCCCATATTTACACCATTTTTATTATAAAAAAAATTAAGGTTTGTCTTCTAATCTATTATTCGGACTATAAAATTAAAATGTACTTAGATTAATTTGGAATTTTTTTAAATCCTTTTTTGATTTTTGAATTGTAGAAGTACTTTGTTCTTTAAAGTTGAGTAAAGTACCAAATTACCTAGGATTGAGCAATAATTAACTTGATATGGTATCTAGTAATGAATCAATTGTATATCTGCTGTGGTATTCATTTGTTACTAATTATTTCATATGTGAAATTTTAAATTATAAAAAATTATAAAGATATAGTGATATTATTAATCATTCTTTACTTATCAAATATATAGGGTGTTTGGTAAATATGTTTTATAATTTCGAATATACTATGTGTTTTATTTCAGAGATATTCAATGTTTCTTAGTTAATACCTTGGTAAAATTTTATATTTGCTTTACCTTAAAACCGTTTTGAGTGCAACTAAAATTTAGCTTTCTTGTTCGAATGAAAATTTTGTTTATAACATAAATTGTCGAATATCTTTTTAAAATGCATCTCTATCTACATGTTTATATAAACTTTTTTGCTGCTTTTTCATCACCCAATCTATTTTCGAATTTATACAACATCTTTACCAAACACTCTGTATATATCAATATAAATATAGGGTAGTTGATTTATGGCGTGTTAGCAGAACTCATTTGCAATTAATTTAAACACGTGCATTATGCAAATGTCAATAGTACAAAGCCTGCTTTGTAATTTTTTTTTTAATAACTCGAATATGAGTGGGTTTAGGGAGAGGAAATACAGTATTTCCTGTTTTTTGGAGTAAAGTGTACAAAGCTGAATAGGTCCGTGTTTTAACTAGAAGAAGTGAGATAATGTCAACTTCTAATTTAATGAATAGCGCCATGAAATTTAAAATTTTATTAGAAAATAGACATTTATCAATAGGATTTCCCGCCAAAATTAAAAAAAAAGGGTTTTTATTGATTTTAATGACGTGTACACTACCGTTCATTGAAGTTACGACAGCTACTAGAATTAAAAAAATCAAACTTTTAATATTCAATACTCTTGGTATTACTGTACAACAACTGTTCAGTCCGAAATCCTTATTAATACAGAGAAATTTCAATTTATCCTAGTATCAGGTAATAAAATCATTAGAAACCATATTTAATGACTGACCAATAAACATGTTTACAATATAGGGGATGGGTCTACGGGGTCGTAAAATGTTATCTGCCTGGCTCTAGTTATAATACGAAGTAATTCTTATCATACTGGCTGTGAACCATTCTGTTAGTAAACCATAGTTTCGATACGATTGTTCAATTGCCGTGTTTTGTTTTATCTTTAATTTCTTCTTATTTGTTTACATTTTTTTTTCTACGAATACATTTTTATTTTCTTTTGAATTCTTGCCGTTTTTATTTAGTTAGCAGTAATTTACTAGCTGTCCTAACTTCAATGGGCGATAGTGTATATAAAAAAATAATAATCGTACTTTGATGAAATAAATACATTAAACTTAAATTTATCGAATATCTCGCTAGACTGCAATAAGACTAGCATTAGAGATAACTGATTTAAACTATGCTTGTTGAATCTTGAAGAAATAGTAACAGAATTGGAGCTCGTTAAAAAAGAAATTATTTCGACCTTGATATTCACGATGTTAGCCTAGCTAGACAGATCGACTACATCCCAAGCTAGCTATCCAGTCGTTAATAGTATGAATATGTAATAGTCCGTAGAGTTTTTTGACACAAGTCAAATCCCGCCAGTTAAAGATCTTCGACCTGCTGTTTACTACTTTTTGTAAGGATGTTTGTAATCTTTGTGTGTACGATTTTAATTTTATTTATATTACATGGTCGTTAATTTTTACCATTATTATCGCCAAATAAGGGAATGAAAAGACGGTTGTTTTTGCACAACAATTTTAATATTTCCTTGTAACAGTTGATCATCTGGTATGTTGCTTTCCGTACCCTATTTGATGCATTGGTAAAAATACAAAGCACGAAAGGAAGCCTGTCCTTGATTGCTTTTTCTTTTTATTTTAATTATATTAACTTACGTATAAATTTAATTTTCAACATATTACCATGTTGGTATTGTTATGAGGGTTCGATTTCTCTTTTTTTAAAATATTTTAGGAAATATTTTCGGCGTCTCCTTGAGGCCGAAATTTCACAAATTTCAGTTTGTGCGGCAGCCCCGTGCTTTTTTAAATACATGGTAATCTCAATAACAATTCTAAAACTAGCAGAATAAAAAATTATGCCCTAGAAGAATTCAGCAAACAATTATGGTAAATCCTATTGCCGTTTTGGGTTTAATGCAGATCCGCGCTCGTCATTTGACGTTGTTAAATGCGTTGACGAGGTGTTGAGATTTTGTAGCGTTACAAATAGAGTTCCCGCAGTGGATTTTTGGGCATTTCTCACGTTGAGAATGGTCACTGTCATTGTTGGTCAACGATCAGTGCGGGATGTTTTTCGATGATTTGCTAACAATATTTTATTATTCGTACATTATCCGATTTGGGACGCTACTGGCAAGGAGATCGAAACCAATTCACCAACCTGATAAAAACTTAGCAAGGCGAGAAATTCAAACTATTGTCAGTCGATATTGTGTATGGTGCATTTCTAAAAACTGTATTTTTATATGTGGGAAGAAGCCCATTTCTTGAGCCTATTACTGGCCCGATTTGCGACTTGCTGCACCTCTTTTACAAAATTTAGCAACGCGGCGAACAATTTATTGATATTAAACCAATATATGATACTGCAAAATTAGGAGGCTAAAGACGAAATTTATCGATAGATTTAATGCTTTAATTAAAATTTATGAGGTACGTCAATAGACATTGCATTGTCAGACTTATCAATAAGTGCAGTGGCGGTGCGTAACTTTTTGATGAAGGTGGGCTTGAGCTCGAGAAAGATCTTTGAAAAAAATGGGGAGAATTGCCGATTATTAAAAAATACGCGCACTTGCACTGGTGGATACATCAGCGAATATAAAATGCACAAAGAAATCTATTTTTAATGCGATCCTGAACGCAATCCGTTTAAATCCCCCAAAGTGATCATAAATTCTGTAATTAAAGATAAAGTGGAGATTCGTATAGTTTTGAAATTACTAATGTGCTGGCTACTTTATTTACAATAGACTTTTTAATGCTCATGGCTTTGCGTGACCCGCTCACGAGTATTTCATTCCGAGCTATTGTATGAGGTATAATTCATTTAACGATATTTTCGCAATAATTGCGTAATATAAATTTTAATAATTTTGTTTATGAATGGAATTAAATTTTTAGTATATAAAAGATAATTCAAAACGACGTAGTCCTGTTGTTTACGTTTCTTTTCATGATCGTATTGTATCCTTAAAAAATATAAGATTCGTTGTTGCCTCCAAACAAAGACTAGAGTAGATAAAGCTTTTACACATGTTTCCCAAACACGTACAAAGCTTGCAATGGCGCAAAAAGTACACAAAGTCTTGTCATGTAACTATGTAATTGCTTGCTAAGAAACCACCAGCTATAATATGTCGTCAAATTTGAGCTTTTCACGCTTGCTAATTTACTTAAGATTGTCGGTGTTAAACTACACTAATAAACAATCTCCCAGTCGGTAAATAACAGGCCATTCGAAAACAACAATTGCACTACACGCGTTTGACGATATTATTAAGGAAACACACACACACAACATGCCTATGTGTGACCGTGATCATATATGTAATATGCAATACAGGTACCTTTTAAGCAGAAATATAAAATAAAAATAAAAAAACACGGATGATCTACGATCGAGTTGACACGTGCGATAGCTGTTAATAGATTTATAATAATAAACACGGAATTATAAACATGGAGCCTCTAACTAGATAAGATTGTATTTGTCTGTGACCGTGAGTGAACTAGTGATGGTAATTTATTTATTGAGAGTCTACTGTTAATGCATACAGCGTGCTAAAAAAGCTTTGGATTTCACTCGATAAATTATATCATTGGAATTAGCAATATGTTGTTTCGATTCTTAGTTAACGTGCGAGCTTATTGGCAACATTGTCTAGCACTGCGAACCAGGAAGTAAATGCAAAGAACGTCTAATCTTTAACTTTTTTAACTCGGTGTATACAGCGCCGTAATGACCTTATGTCGTCAATCCAGTCTTATTTATATTGCAATCCTTGACTGTTATTATTAACAATGTTTTACGAGGTAAATATAGGAATAAGTTGATGCCTGTGTACGTCGTAATAGAACATCGGAAATTGATAAATAAGATGATGAAGACTAAATAGATTACATGTAAATGTTGTTATTGAAATCACACCGTAGGCTTTCACGGCCAGAGTCAGTTAATACTAAACGTGTTCCGGGTTCGTACCGAATCATGGTTAAATGAAAACTCGACGTTTCGCCCACAGCCATATTTCTTCAGCAGAAGGAAGGGTTGTATGCAACAGTTAGCACGCTAATGTAAACCACGCTGGAGGCGAAATTAATTGAGCGGAAAGCAGTTGAGCACAGCTGTTATTTTTCTAATTTAACAGATTCTAAAATTCTAAAATTGGCGCAAAGAATTAAGTATTAATAAATTTATGCAGTACCTCTTAAAATTAAATGTTAAAATAATAACAGACGAACTTATATGTCAAATTAATAAAAATCTAAGAATTGGTTTAACAAACCATTAAATCGTTATCATGGACGAAATGCGATGATGAAACGTCTTGATCTATTTCGCATTTAGCGGACATTCTTGGACACGCAATATGATAAAATACTTTCATGATATAATGATATAATAGGCCAATGTCGACCAAAACTTTGCAAAATGTTCCGTGCAAAGTTTATTGGAAATTAGATAATGTGATAACAGTCAAATGGCTGGTCGCATTTCTTATATGCGTTATATGTTATAAGTAACGCTATTAACATTGTTTTGTTTATGCGATTAAGTCATAGTATTGTATTTAAATGGAATTTATTGGTTTGCTTCACCGCTTGACGATTTTTAAAATAATAAAAATACTAAACTTGTGCGTAATATAGGAAGCCATGTTACTATGCCAACGCGGAAAACTGGGCTATAAAATAAGACTTGTACAAACTCACATTTCTACCTTCTAGTTCAGATATTTCGAGTTTTCGCTAGCCGTGGAAGATTAATTACTTACATACTCCAATATGTCTAATAATAGAAGAACCAAATAATTTGCTGTTTATATCAGATAGATTTTAAATGCCACATTTTTATCAATGGTAAATGGTAAAAAACATGGGTATAAATATTATGAAACACTCCCGCAAATTATGAAATGCACTGTAATAAAAGCGATGTCATTTCCAGTGTATATATATCGTTGTATTATACGCTATTAAAAAAACAATTTGTTAGGAAACCAATTCGTTGTATATTGAAAAGTTGCGCAAGTTCTCTAGAAATTATCGGTAATAATTATGTTTTATAAATATTAAGAAATTTTAATTTCACCTCTTTATGCTACTATAATTGTTGCGTTTGTACATGCGGGGAGTGGAACATAAAAGAAAATATCAATTTTATGCGTTTTTGAAACCCTGGCTGTAACGGGTAATTAAAAAAATATTTAAATTTCCAGAAAGGGCTTTTCTCGAAAAAGTTAAAGAAGCAACTGCCGATTTACCGCACGATTATGCAACAGTTGTACATCGAACGCAATTGGCGCAGCAGTTCAACGAAATGGCCAAAGAACAGGCGAAAATCTGCAAGCAATTGGTCCACGATCAACACCTTCAGCAACAAGGTTGGGCAGCTGTCGTCGCAAACCTGGAGGATATTACAATGGAGTTCAAAAAGAGGGCCGACCTGTGCGAGAAACAGTTCAGCGATTATATGGGCGAACATGATTCGTATTTGACATCATTACAAAGGTATTAACCGTCTCTGTTCAGGTTTGGAGAAGGGTAACTAACAGTATTCGCGTTTAAATCTAGCTTTCACCAAGATCTTCAAATCCTATCGCGTATTCCTTTACTGCCAGTCTTGCTAGAGAATGAGAAACTTTTAGAAAATACGCTTAACGCCGAAAGTTCATCGGCAACCACGAACGAAACCGTCGAACATTCGGAAAGTGCTAGGAAAGATACGTCGCTTCTTGGTTGGATATCTGCTTCGGATAGTAAAAATTCTATGGATCAATTATACGAGATGTGTTCGAGAGGCTTGCAGCAGGTGATTATTTAAAATATTAAATATATCTCTTATGCTGTTATAAATAAGGCATGTGCTTATATGCATTTTTATGTTCAAAATAACCTCTCCTATCACTACTTAGCGTTCGTCGTAGCACTTTACAAGTATTTATTTTACAGTTCGATCAAAACGCTTATACTGCTATTAAAGCGGAAATAAAAGCAGCATTAGAAGAGGCCAATAAACCCGATATGAAAGAAGTTAGAGGTATAGGCGATCGACTGTTCGGTTTAGAGCAATTGATGAACGGAGCTAAGAAATACGTTCAAGAACAAGGTGATTTAGCGCAGTCATTCCTTCAGGTATGCATTTCGTTATTTTCCCTTTTTAAAAAATTATCGTACACTTCCGTTTTGTTCAACAGAATCAACATAGGGCAGGAAATTTGGGTGATAGATCAGTTCTTCCGGACTTGTGCGCATCCCATCGGAAGCAACTGCTGGTCATGTTCAACAATCACCAGCAATTGGGCGATATTCGACGAAGGTGCACGAAAGCCAAAGAAGAATTGATCGTGAACTTATATTTAAGGCTTAAATGGGTTATGTACGTAGAGAATACTATATTAGAGAATAGTCACAGGTTATTTATTTGCCACGAGAATCTGAAACGTTTACGTAAGCATCTGGAAGTATTGCAACAGATACACTTAGCACCGGCCATATACTTAACCGCTATTACCGAGGTTGTTAGAAGAAAGACCTTCTCGCAGGCTTTCTTAGTGGTAAGATCCTATGTTTATTTTCCTTATTATAATATAGGAGAACGTTAATAATATATACAGTATGTCCTAAATTGAGCGGGCTATCATGGGTATCTTTCCTATAATTTTAAATTGTACGCAGTTCAACAATTTTTGAACTCCGCAAAACACACTCGAAAAGCTTCTAAGTAATCTGAAGGATGAACCGGAGGATGGAATTTATGAAATCGCATGCGGTTAAGATCATATAGTTCATTACCGCAATGTAACCGTTGTAACCAGTTATAAATATACTTAATTAAACTGAACAGCTTTTATCTCAGACATTTAAAGAAAATATTCTTTTTAGTTTTTTTCCAATAATTTCTATTCAGAATTCTAAATTTCCATTTAGGAAACTTAAACAAATCGCTTATTTGATAATAAGAAAGATACCCATGTTATTCTCTTCAATTTAGTACATGCTTTACATAACTTCTATCTTACATCCAGTGGGCGTCGGAGTTAGCGTGTCACCTCTTGACAATTCACAACAATGAAATGACCAGGAGGAAAGAGTTTCAAACGCAGTTTGAGGGCCACTTCCTGAATTCTCTCTTTCCGGGCATGGATGATCTACCTCCTACGTTCGCTACACAAGCGCCATCCGTCTTCGATTCTAATTTGCCCGTTATAAGCTCCGAAGATTTGGAAACGTTAAGGGACGCCCTTCCCGAAATGGTGGAGAAGCTAGCCGTTCCCGATTTGTCCGCCATTTTGGCGTTTTTCGATTCAAAGCAGGAGAGTAAGTTCGATAAAGAAGAGGCGATCGAAGTCGTCGAGGAATTGGTGCAGGAAGTTCAGGATTTGCGATTATCCACGAACGCTGAGCAGAGTATGACGAAAGAAAATGAATCTTGCCTGATTGCGCCTAGTTTACCATACCTTAAAGATCTCGACAGGTATAGCCATTAAATATTAATTAATTGGACGTTTTTTTTATAAAAATTTTTATAAAAAGCAAGGTGGATTCTATGCTGTACAATGTGTTATAAATAAACCCTGCATTTAAGTAACGTCCTATTTTACTTTTAGGGGCTGTGAATCAGAGACTGACACGGAAGAATTCGAGAAAGTATGTCAGAGTCCTTTGGATCTCCATTTCGATAAGGAGATACCGTCGCCGCGAACCAAGACGCAAGATATCGCCACGATAACCGAGGTCGGTGAGAGAGGCCAATTGCCACCTAAAAAACCTCCGCGTATCTTCCAAAAAATTCAACAACACTCCTCCACGGCCATTACACAAAACACACCATCCATTGACACCTCTATATCCCCTTTCAACTCGTCCACTCACGGGCAACGTACTTTCAATTACAACGGTAGTCATAGTAACACGATGGACAGTTTTACTAACGTTAAAAACCCATCCCTCGATTCCATCGATGACTTTTCTAGTTCGAGAAATTTGCCGGTCGCGACGGAAAGCTGTTACAATTCTCATCATCATCAGCAGCAACAGTTGCGACAACACCAAGCCATTCGAGGTTGCACTGTCGGCATCGCTGTCGGTGATGAGGAGGGTGACGCTTCCTGTTTAAAGTACGCACCTGCGCATACGCCCTCTAGTCCTAAAGATGTGCACTTGAACGATCATCTGTCACCCGCTTCCCCGGTTCAGGTCCACCAACAGGTCGGCGCTGAATTTGTGACCGACGAGTATTACATTGACGAGAGTCTGCCGTCGAGTTTGAGCATGGAGGCGGCTGCGGGCGGCCAGTATCAAGGCGAGTACGCGAAGCAGCTCGATACGGCCAATAACGTTGTCGCCTTGCTGCAGGTACCGTAATACACATTGACGTTGTAGTACCTGAGATACATTAAGTATATTTTTCGGCGTAGACGCTTTTTTGTTTATTTTCTTTTCTTTCTTTTAACTTTCTGATACTCTTCACCAATTTTATTTCGATTTTTAGTTTAGTTCGTGTATCTAATAGGGATATCCTCTTTTCTACTATGTTACTCGATAAATTTTGTAGTCATTCAAAACTATCAGCTAGAAAAAGTATGTTCCACAAGATGAAAATAGATTGATGTTCATACTTAACATAATATCTTCTGAGACTTACCAGGAAACCAATCTTACCTTCAATCTTAAGTAACCGCATTGAATGAAATTTGGTAGTCTAGTTAGTTAACCAAGCAAAAGATGTCCTAGTGTACATTTACCAAGCTTTAGTTTCCGGGTATAGATCCTCATTTAAAATACCCTCATAAGGGAGGTACGTGGAAGAAATTCGGAGGAGGGCAAAAAAAAAATATATTTTCAGGGTCGTTTTTGACCGCCAAATTACATATGAACATTTCTAAGGATCGATCGTAATCTCTTAAAGACAATGTCAGGAGTCGAAAGAGAATATGGTTTCATATACGGCCTTGCAGGATCTACAAATTCACCAAGTTTCATTAAAATCGGTTATTTTGGGTTAAAAGGTTTCCCTGTTGTAAAAAAAGAAATACGTAGAAAGCACTTTTAGTTGAATGAGAAAACATGCAGTAGCAGAAATTTGCTTCTTAGTAATGTTCAAGTAATAATTACAATGATTTAAAATTTATTAAAAAAACACATTAATTGACTTATTAGTCTAAAGGCTATCTTAACGAAAACGGTATCGTTGGCCCTTCCTTTATTAATAATATGGGACACCTGCATACTTTGACAACACTAACCCTATCAAATGTTATTAATTAAACCCTCTCTTCTATCTGTTCTTCATTCTGGATTTCAATCGCAAAAGGCTCCATTTTTAAGTTTTATAATTTCGAAGAATTGATAAACAATCTTAATTAAGATTTATTTTAATTTGTCGTTTGTCATTATTTGCTTCTTTCAACTTTCCCTTCTTTATTTTGATAATTTATGTGTTTTAAGGCGTAGAATTTTTTGTTGCGTTAGGTTACCGGCAGAATGCGCGTGCTCAGAAAGCTAATTCCACATTTAACAACTTATTCCTTTGCATTGAAGTCGTTAACACAAGGTCAGAGTCACAATAGTACCCATTTTCATGTAAATTCTTGCACAAAGACTACGTTATCACTTACATAAAAAAAATTAAATGAAAATGTAGAATGTGTATTTATGAAATCTCAGAAAATAATTGCTGTAGATAATCATAAAATCTGAATGTATGATTTTTTTTATTTCTAAAAAAGCGAGTTGGAACGCGTTGGAATTGGTGAAATTTGAACACTCATATTATTGATGCGAACAAGTTTTAGTCACATTGAAAATATCAGAGAGCTCTGTTAGAGTACTGACTATCATGTTTCAGAAAATCTTCGAAGTTATTGGTATTAAATCTGATTTACCTGTCAATCCGTACAAATAAGAATATACAGGACGTTCTATGTAATAAAATGCATGTTTGGGGTACTATTGTTTTAGAAATTTTTAATCTTTGGATAAGCATTTTTCTGAGATTATTCTAATTTCTGATATTTAATGAATTTATGCCTGCTTTTAAATGGAGGACTATTATGACGTCATCGCTCATCCAAATGCTGCAACCGCAAACCTCTCTGAATTTGAAAAAAAAATGCTGTTTTTACTAAGTGATCTGATCTTGTTTACTTATGAACATTGGCTTTAAATTTCTTAAGAGCGTGCAATCTGTATTTGTATTTATTAATTCTATGTGCGTAGGATTTTATCTTATAAAAAGAGTAGGTCCTGAGGTATTTTTCTCCAAGAACTGCAGGTAATACTAGAAGATTGTGCGATTTGTAGTGATGTTGGTGGCCTGAAACTTCCTATTTTTCTCCCTAAGAATTACCTTCATATACAACTCATACTTTTACACAGTATGATTTAGTTATAGCATGTTTCTTGGTTGTTTTTTTTTTATTTTATCTTTATGTTAATCTAAATTTTATTATTTTGTTGTTGATGTTTTGTTTCTTTCGAAATTTATCATTGCGTATTATTTAGTATATATTTTTTGGGATAATTTATCACTTAGTGCACTTCTTATTTTAGGATAACCTACAAACATCAAGGACAGAATATGATAAGCTAAAATCCATCTTGTACAAGCTAGCTGAACTGATGCAACAGGACTTGCCGAATTTGAGAGCCGAATTATCGACATTGAAGGATATTTCTGCAAAGGAAAGAGATGAAATTGTAAAGCATTACGATAATTTAGCGGAATCTTTGGAAAAAATGAATCTCGGTGCACATTTGAGAGAACAAACGGAAATTGAAACCTGTAGAAAGGATCTAGAGTGCAAAGACGAGGAATTAAAGTGCCTTCATAACGCAAACGTAAATCTCGAGAATCAATTCAAAACGTGCATGCAGGAGAATGTCGACCTAAAAGACGAAATCGAAAATTTAAAAACTCTTAGAGAAAAAGAATCGGCCGAACTTAAAGATAACTTGAAAAAAATCGAAGAAGACAGAGATACGTTGATAAGGGATCTTCGAGAAACCCTTACTAGAGAACATAGAGCGGAATTAGATAATCTACGTGCGAGATTTAAACTAATGAGGGATCAGAATTCGGCCGATGCGAGTCAGGATAAATTCGATCACTTCAGGGAAGATTTTGAGAATCAAAAAGCGGAGGCTGTGGAAAATGCGTTGGTTGTCGAAAGGAACAAATGGGAGCATGTGATGAAGGATACTATTGCTAAAATTACCAAAGAGAAAGACGAGCAATTGCAATTGCTTGTCAAGGAAAATGAGGAGAAGGAGTGTCTGTTAAACGCGTTTAAATTAGAGTTCAGTGCAGCTAAAGGTTGTCAGACTGAAAACGATTCGCTGGCAGAAAGTAAAAAAGTTGATGAAATGGCTGCTTCTGTCGGATTGTTCGAAGGTAAGTTTGTGATTAAGTTTACAGATATTTTGAAGAAGTAAAGAAGGTTAATGCGAGTTAGATAGAATGAGAATTGTAATATTATGGTTTACCGTTTAACGTTACTGCGAAGTGTCATCGCTGCGAATGAAGACAAATTTCACGTTGTGTAGATTTTGAATGTTTTAATTTTTAGGACGAGTTGATGCTGCTACAAGTCCAGTCCGACATCAAGACAAACTCACTAAAAGTCAGATGTCCCTTTTAAAATCGGGGAAATTTAGTCGAAGTTCGTGCATAACTGGCGATATTGTGCTAGTTGTATGGGAACCAACGCATGAAAATTACAAAATCCTACAAGAAAGCAGTACGTTATATTTCCTCCATTCAGATTGTTTGGAATCGTTAGGATTGAAGAAGAGCGAAAAAGAAGAACAAAAACCGTATTGCTTAGGACAAGTCACGAACAAAGAATACTGCCACGCTAGAAAAGTAAGCTTGTTATTTCTTTATTTGTACCTTAGTATAAAGACGCGTTTTATTAAATTATCCATAAAGTTATTTTAAGATGGTATTTCTTAAAAACAAATTTGTTTACTTAAGATTGCTATTCATAATCATATTGCTTGAAAAACACATAAATCGATTTAACATAGCTTAACATAGTTTTAATATCACGAAATAAAGTATGTTTTATTTTGTCGGAATCTCATAAATTCATTAATTGTAACGAATTTTATGTGTTTTGAATGTTCTAAAAATATATAGAAGAAATAAATAGAATCAATATGTGAAGTTTAATGGAGTTTGGTTTATTTATATACTTAAAAGGTTTGTAAATTTTAAATTTTATGACTGAATTGTTATATAACGTAATAGGATGAGTCAATATCCACTCCCCAGCCATCAGCTATGTTCTACTATTAAAAATAAGGTTAACATTAAGACGCTTGTTACGTAGAATCCTGGGATCGAGTTAAATCACGACGGTTAGCTCTAGGTATTAGAGTCCAGGCAAGGAGCTTCTGGTATTAGAATGAATCCGAAGGATTCCCCAACCGGACAGGTTACGGCCGCCCAGCGGCTCTGTGGCTAACAAGAGATTGAGTAGCGAAGCTGTAGGGCTTTATGGGCAAACGTTTACCCGTCTATATCCCCACAGCCAAAAATCTATTGGAGTTAAGTCGGGAGACCGGGGTGGCTATTGCTCTAGCCTGACCAATTCATTTATTAAAGAAGCGGCAATTCAAAATTTCCCGCACTTAAATAATGTTAAAAAAAAAATGTATTTCATCGCCTTAACAAATAAATAAAGTATGTTTTTTCCTTATTTTTAGGCCCAGAACCGCTACAGAGTTCCTATCGGCACAAAATTCTACCGGGTTACCGTGAAACCCGTCAATCTGGAAACACTGTGGGGCGTAGACCCGACGGGCTCTTCGCGACATCCGTCGCAGCAGATGTCGGAGAGCCAACCGGCGGCCCTACCATCCGCAGAGCAGCATCACTCGCAGCAGCTGTGCGCTCAAGCTACGACAACATCACAGTCGACTTTGGCCAGATCGAAGTCGACCATGGAAGGTTCCATAGTGACAGGCTGTACTACGGTCGAAACGACGTCATCACAAAACGAGTCGCTTTCGTCTAATCGGTAGGTTTCGTTCTATACTTGAAAGAGAGTATAGGAATAATTAATGAGAATGAGATAAAGCGAGATGAAAATAACGATAATAATTAATAATAATGTAACATTGTTGTCCTTAAACGACGCCATTGCTTTATATATAAAAAAAATATTTCTTGTATTTCGTAGAGGCTGTTTTTTAATGATTTTTTTTATGACGATTTTTTTGTCATTTTTTTTTGTATAAATTACGCAAGTATGAATTTAGCGTGTAGGACAAAAATAACAGTTCATTTTGACATAACGTGTAAAAGGTAAACAGCAGACAATTGTGTGTGTTGCTGAAACTAGGTATATGTTGTCGAGATTATATTATTTAAAGAAAAAAAAATACTAAATAACAAGAGTATTGTGATAACAGAAGAAACAACAAACGCGTTATTTTGCGTAAATAGAAATCTTTATTGAGATTCAAAACATAATTCTACTCTGTTAGAAACCAGCTTAAATGATACTACGACAAAGATTTCTAGATACGTCGAAAATATTCTGTAAATATTTTAAAATTTAAGCATAAATTTCTACCTCTGGACTTGTTCGTGATGTTTTTATATCTATACATTTTTTTTTTTCAATTTAATAATATTTTGACTGTATTAAAAATATATGCTTACCATACCCAAAAGCCGTTTAAAATTTTATATCTACTTACATACGTGAATTATTTTTAAATTTTTAGAAATATAAAAATATGCCTTCCAAATGAAAAAAATGTATGCATTAAATTAATGCCCTAGTAATAATAAATTTGAAAAAGATTACTTAACGTAGTATTAGGCCGTAAAAAATCATGTTTCAAGTTAAAGTATACGTTTTTTATTCGATTTTATTCTTTGACTATACTATTATTTTATAAATCTTAAATTTAAGACTAATAAATTGTACAACATCACCTAAAAAATTGGATTTATTCATGGTTTAGCTTATTCGTTTGTATTTATTTTGAAATTCTTTCTTTTAAGCAGCTCATTTACAGTTGAATTTTATTTGAGGTTTAATACGTATTAATATAACAATTATCAATATTTAAAGTATTTTAAAATGCTTATCTTTTAATATAGCAAAATAAAGTATTTATTATTATTGTTATTATTTTAAATAATCCAGACTGATTCTGCATGAGTAGTTCGTATTGAGATGAATGGAAAAAAGGCGGTTCAAATCCAACAAAGCTCTTTAATAAATAGCTACCAGGGTTCATCGTCAGGGTAACTGAAAGATGAAGATTCTAGGACAATTTTTTTAAGGGATTGTAAGATTGTACTATAAAGAATTGAATGAAAATGAATTCGCAAGTAATTACGGACATTTATAAAGTGAAGTAGCAAATACGGTGAAAAAATTTCTTTATGAAATTATCTACAAAACAATTTTTTTAATTAATACTTACAGTTATAAAGCAGATGTACAGCTAAAAAGACAACTTAGTTCCAACTAACTTCATTTAACAATCGTAATTTGTATGGATGGCTTTCAGCGCCCTGAGGATGAGCTGTGTATATTTCGAAACCGACAGCTATTTATTAAAGAGTTTTGTGAGATTTGGATCCCCTTTTTTTTCATTCTCCTCGATATTATTTTATAGACTCCTTCTATAAATGCCGACAGGCTTTTGAAGGTGATAGAAAATTATAAATTTTCTTTCCTAGAATTCATCCTATACAAATATCTTCCTTCTTATTTCAACCAGTGTTGTGTGCTTTAAATATCAAGCGCCACCGGTATTGGTGTTTTCTAGAAGTTTTCTTTATGATTTTTGAAAACTAAATATCTTTTCAAGCGGTAAATAAATAACATTTTTCACATTAAATATGTAACTATTTTACGTTCTTGTATATTTTCTCTAATATATTTACACCTTGTATCGTCGTCTGAATCTTCTGGAGGAAGGTATCATCTCTCTAATATCACCACTTTCTCACATTTTATTTATTTTTTAAATTTGATCAAACTTAATTTTTTCTTTTACTTTATTAGTGTTTTTTTTTTTTTTGTGAAAAACTATTCATAATAAAATATCTTCGTTTTATAATTTTCTACAATCCCTACAAGTTTGTCGGTGACTTTAAGATTGGCCCTGAATAACTATTTTTATAAATTTTGTGGTTTTCCTTTTTATAGGAAAAGAAATTATTTTCTATAAATAGGTTTGTTGGTTTCGAAAAATCTTCTGTAGTAATTAGAATATTGATAAAATCTACAGGATGATTAAGAAATTAGATAATCACACAAAACTTAGAAAGATTTTTATATGTATATTGAGAGCATTTCAATGAAAACTAAATTGTTGTAAATTAGTTGGTTTTCTTTAACTCGTATTTCATTTTCAAAATTTTCCATCAAATATGATAAAGAAGAAAATATTAAAATTGAAATGAGATAAAATAATCTAAAATTGTTTAAAGCCGTGATTTTTTTTTTATTATTATTATAAACATTACAATTAGCACATAAAAGACATTTGTATGTTGTTTCCCCCCGGTTAGTTTGGTATATACAAAGTGGGGCAATACTGCCGGATTTTTCGATAGCACCGTTATTATTGATAATAAACAATTTTCTGTACAAACTTTTTGGTTCACCTGTATATCGTGGGGTTACTGCAAGAACCCGGTAAGTCCCGGGCTTATATCGAGAAAATGGTTGACGAAACGATCTCCTAAATACATAGTTTTAATAAAGAAACTTTTGCAAACTTGGTTTTTTTGTTATCTTGTTGAATCCTCCTTTTCTGAGTGGCCGTGCACTTTCTGTAGCTTCAATTGTCTTTTGCTGGCAATAATCAATTTGCTAAAAGTTCTAACAAATTGAATTGGAACAAAGATTAGATAAGATAGATACTTCGATCGACTTTCCATTAATTTAATTTAGATAGAAAATAGTACACTTGGAATAAAATGTATCTGGACATCCAAAAAAGGGACAAAAGGACGCCCTCGGACGTTTGGTGGTGGTGTGTGGGGAAAGTGCGCCCTATTGTTCTCTCTTTCTTGGGTGTCCGGGTACTTTTTATTGGAAGTGTACGACTTCACTGGTTCATTGAACTGAACATAAAGTATTTTACCTGTATACATTTTAAATAAATGGACTTATGTAGATGTTACGATCCAATGAGATAATTGGGTTAAAGGTATCTGTTGAGACTTATCTAGTCTCGACTGTAGATAGTACTTGAGTTTATTAATGTAAACGCATAGATAACTAAAAATCTTCCAAAAGTAGATTTGTATAGTTTTTGCAGTAACCTCACGATATGTCAAAATAATTTTACATTATTCTACTAATGCAGATCTATAATTTTTGCATGGGAGCTTTTCCCTATTACGAATAGTAAAGGTTCTATAGAACACTATTACCCGAGCCTCCTGTATGTTTTGTTCTTTAGTATAATTGAAATTGATTTTTTTTCTTTTTTTAATATCAAACCTATGATTCTCTGCTAATATCTTTAATTTCCTCCATACTTAATTATAGTCATATATAATCTAAAATAATCCAGATAAATAACGATTTAAATATTTTTAATTGAAAAATTGTTTCAGAAATACTTTTTCATATTTTCTAAACGATACGTGGATTGTCGGAAGCCAATGGATCGTTGAGAATTCATGAAACATACCAAAAAGTCCGATGGCCACCAAATTACGCGGCGGAAGTAGGTCGATTTTTTTTTTATTTCGTTTTCTTTTATTTATTAGAATGAAAGATTAACACAAACACGCATGCATTTTTAATACAGTCCGAATGCGCATATTTAAGCTTAATATCTTAATGTTCCCCATAAATTTACGGACATTAGAAAATAAAATTTTATATTTTTTAGCCAGTGATTTGATTATCATTAATCGTGTGTATGTGAATTGTCCAGTAGACGTAACATTTTCATTCGATATATATTTCTTTTTTATAACTTGAATAGTTTGAGCTGATTTTAATTTTTTTTATATGAATACGTTTACTGTACGAGTTAATTGTTGGATTTGTAATATTTATTAAGATATCTATTTTCTTTTAAATTATATGTTGAAAAAATAACGTACGATTGGTAGATATTCAACCTTTCACGTACCTACATTTTAAGTTGTTAAAATGTGACAATTAACATTATAAACGAATAATATTGTATGATAATTGTAAAGGAGAAAAGTCCAGAGGTTCTAGGAAATCTAATATTAATTACTAGCTATGTGAATATTTATTTCTTTTGTAAGAAATTGGAAGGCGTAATAAAAAAAGTATACAAAAATCTGTTGGCGTTTTATTTTACAAAAACGAATGCATATTATCTTATAATGTCACGAATCTACTGATGTTAAATCTGTTGGTTTCGCTTTATTGTTTGTCCATTTTATTTCTCAATTTATAATTACGGTTCTCTTGATTTCATTCATTAATTGACGATTTATTTTGTGTGGTTATTAAGATTAGATGTTATTTTCAAAACATGCAGCAGATTTCTTGAAAATACGTCGTTCTTATGTTCTGTACTATTGGAATTGATTGTTCGAAAATAGTTTTCCACTATTTTGACATACATGTTTTTTTAATTTTTTTTTTACAAAATTTAACAAAAAATCCGGTGTTTATTTGGGTTAAATACAGTCAAGCAAAAATGCCTCTTGGATTAACAAAGTTAATTTTTTTACATCTCCTTGTTGATATAACTACTTTGCAAATGTTAAATTGGCAAAATCACTCTTTTTCGATCAGAATTAAATAATTTTGTTGGAGTAACAATGCGCTTTTGTTGGAATAAGGAAGGTGTTATGTGACGTTGACCTAGAGCAATTTGTTATGCCGGCAACTCAATTCAGCAATTGAGGGTTCGGAGCCGATTACAGGGAGTGCACGACCGTTCTTTTTGCTAGTTGGTCTGCCTTCTCAGTAGCTGAATACATTCCTCTACCATTTCCAATGATGTCTCTGATGCGTTAAATGCTTTTAAAACCGCTTGGTTGTTGGTTACCACAAAGATCCTGTTCTTTCAGACTAAGGCTTCCAACAGTTCCCGAGCACATAAAGTGATCGCATAAATTTCCGATTGCGAGCTCCCTGAGGATGACAAATGCCTCCTTTCAATCAGCCCGCTCTACATATCCCGGCATCCGCTCCGAATTGGGTTTTACATCACAATAAAAATCTACTAAACAATCCCACTAATTAACGTGATAGATTGGCGAAGGGAAGATATGTCGCGTGTTGAAATGATGCGCGGAACACCGTTTAATTTCATCTATGGAGAACAAATTTAATCTACCCTGTATACTTTTCTCTAAAAATTGAAATATGTTTTGTTTCAATTTCAGTGCGAAAAATTAGATCAGAAACTAGCGCGTGTACCATATCGTTAGCGTTCATAATAATATCGGCCGATTTAATCTTTTTAACAGTCCAAATTTTAAAAATTGCGTAAACACAGTGCGTGTTTATCTTTTTGCGAAAATCTCAGAAGAAACCGAGAAATTTATTTTTATATCTTTGTATAATCAAGAATGTATAATTTAGTATACTTTTTCGGCGAATATTTTTCATTCTATAGCAGCGAAATATCCACTCTAACAGCAAATCATTAAATCATTTTTTTACAGTCAGAGGGTTTAAGTAGTTTAAGTATAAGAAATTACATGTAATTCTGCGCTATCCTAGGTGAAAAATGGACCCAACGATCTTAATTTTTTTTCCTCAAAATACGATTTTCAAGCCTTTATTTGCGATTGGATCGATTGTTTTTACAAAATTATTAAAATTAAATATACAAAATTAAATTAATTTAAAGATCGAATTTATTCTTTGTTTCGTATTAGCTGATGGATGTTAAAGCAAATCCTGTCTAGTTGTTCAGTTGTTTCAGTAAAAGCTCTATTCTAGGATTTTCAACACAGAAGTAAGCTAGTTGGTCTTTCATTCCACCTTTGTACAAAAATGGTTTCCGCTTTTTCATTGTCATCCTTGCCCCGGTGACCGTTGTTCATTCGTTAGAAAGGGTTAATTACTTAGTCTTCCAAAGAGAGCATTCAGTCATTTCGGTGGTCATTTCTTGATTTCGTCAATTGATTTAATCTAATTTTATCATGAGGAAAGCGTGTTCTTTGCCTTAGTTTCCTTAGTTTTCTTTTTTTTCTGAAATTGTTTGTTTTCCAAGTCCAAGTTCAACAATTGTGTATTTAATGTTTTTTTTTGTGTCCAGTCCCTGACTATTTGTTGATTACAGTAGTTGGGGGGTTGATTAATGCTAGTTATTTTTTAATGGTACGTTCGGTTTTTGATTCACCGATTCGGGAAAGCTCTTCCAATTTGTATCTTTGTAAGAGTTCAGTACGAGGTTGAGCTTTTTGACTAAAAATTGACTAGGTCTATATTTTGTTTCTATCTGAACCAATTGAAACTCTTATACTGCTTTAATGAATTCTTTTTCCCTCAATGTATCTATTGTATAACACATACACTCGCAAGGACAGGGCCTTGTGAGAATACTTGAATACGTGTATTTGTGTAATATGCGAATAAATATGTATAACAAGTATAGCGAGACTATTGTTTTATTAAGTAATGCAGAGAACATAACAGTATCAAAAATAAGGTCAACATTTAAAAGTTAAATGAATAAACAAGTATAATTTTGCAGCAGATATTTTGTTTACTATCGTTCAAACGTAAGAATTAATTTAAATTAAACATTATGTATCTATTTCCTTCTATAAATAGAGATCTGTTGAAATAAAACGTAGCATTAGTTCATTTTACGGGCTTTTCATTCGGGATGCTTCGAAGTAGAGATCAATATTTTCCGCAGTCAAATAGCACTTCATCTGATGAGAAAGGCAAAAAAAAAAAAACGAAAAAGAGAAATAAAGGAGTTAGAATCAAGCATAAAGCTATGGTAAAATCTAAAGATGAAAGTTATAAATATGGTTAATACAAAGTAATTTAAAATATAATATAAAAATATAAAATAATAATTTTAGCGACAGTGGCGGTTACACTTGACCTTCAATCGCAAAGATGATAATGGTATTATGTCGGCGACCTAAATGTAGGAACAAGCCTACCATTTACCGCAAGATTCGACTATAAATAAGAACCGCAGGACGTGCCGATTAATTTTATTTTGCTGTAAAAATGGAGCTAGGAAAATGGCGCCACCTAATAAGTAAAATGTTCCAGTTGGGAAAGTATTTCCATCTCATAATGGACAACAGTTTAAATTTCAGATTACGCATAGGTTTTTAAACGGAGTCTACCAAATTATTTTATAAAATAATATAAATTTATTTTTTAATTAATAATAAATTAAAAATAATCGTTATGATTAGCGTTGTTCAGTCACGTACGTTGAGGTACGTTCAGATTTGTATTTGAAAATTTGGCAAACAATCAAAGTAAAATGTCTAAGGACTCCAGAATAGATTTCTTTCGTGGCAGAAGACCACTTTGAAGGTAAGCACAAGGTTTAGCAAGTTTTGAGTATTATGAGTATGCAAGCAACAAGGTGATAATAACTTGAAATTTAATACTACAGTCAACTCGCCTCGTGTCCTTCAAATACGACCTAACAGCGACTGATTTTTCTCGCGGTTTCAGCTATTATTCAGCCGTATTATACCTAATTGATTAAAAGATTAAAGTGGTCCTTTAGGCCTCGTGTCCTACCTTTCCCTACCGACCTCCATATTTACGGAAATTCTTTTGTGGCCAATAAAGAAACTTTTTCATCCCATGGAACAGGATTTAGTCCTAACGATGATTCATTTAATATATTAAACATCCAACAAAAAATCTTTTTTTAGGCTTACCCGACTTATTTATACCAGTGTAAACGAAATTTTAGTTATATCGACTAATTATAAACATTTTTCCCGGCAACCGTACACAAAAAATCTTTTGCGCTTACACTTCCAAAGGCGCATCATCCATTAAATACGATTCATACTCAACGTTAACGTTACGTGACCGTTAAAAGCGTTGCTAGATCATATTAAAACGTGAATAATTGCGAAACATTACGTATGTACAGAATGTTGGTTTTAGAGTCGTATACACAAATCACAAGATGCATGTAGGTTGTTTATAAAATCGATAAATTTCTTGTAAAGCTGTTTCTGTATTTTAAACGGTGTTAGCAAATAAACTAGAAACTATATTTTCGCACTATAAGCTACATGAGACATCATGAAAATGTAGAAGTTTTTCCAATTTTATTTAGATTTCTAATTTTTTTTTTGCCTACATATACAAGCGCTTTAAATCACCCGTCCACTCTCTTTTTCTCGTGAGCCATTGCATTGCCAATCGATTGGCGTTGAGGAAACTAGGTGTTATCACTAAAAAAAAAGTGAATTCTCCCTTCTCCCACCTACTTGAATATTTTGGGAATCCATAAATATGGATCTTCTGAAACCCTGTATATATATAAGAAGATACAGTCCATTACTACTATAGCAGGACTGAAATGTTAAATGTAGCACAATATACAAACGAAACTGGAGATTATTAAATTAGAACATTTCAAAGTAGAAATGTCTTTCGGGTGATGTCGTGTAGTTAATATTTTACTTGACGTTTCCATTATGGATCAGCAAAGCGGAACAGAAATAGGATATATAACGAGGAGCAAAAGACAACAACAGCAGTCTTTAGAAATCTTCTGAAGAAGCTGACAGGATGGTCAGCGAAACGTCAAGTAAAATATTAACTACACGACATCACCCGAAAGACATTTCTACTATGGATTACGGTCGTGAAAGCCTACACTCAACTATTGGACGCCTCTACGGGGAGGAAATCTACTTGAAAACCAGGAAGCTGGATAAACTACGTAAGAAGAAGTGCCAACTGCTTGCCTCACTGGTATTTCTGCGACACTGCCGAGACCAGAACGTAACATTATGGATCAGCAAAGCGGAACAGAAACAGGATGTATAACAAGGAGCAAAAGACAACAGCAGCAGTCTTTAGAAATCTTCTGAAGAAGCTGACAACATGGTCAGTGAAACGTCAAGTAAAATATTAAGTACGCGACATCACCCGAAAGACATTTCTACTATGGATTACGGTCGTGAAAGCCTATACTCAACTATTGGACGCCTCTACGGGGAGGAAATCTGCTTGAAAACCAGGAAGCTGGATAAACTACGTAAGAAGAAGTGCCAACTGCTTGCCTCACTGGCATTTCTGCGATGCTGCCGAGACCAGAACGTAACATTATGGATCAGCAAAGCGGAAAGCGTGAAAGCCTACACTCAACTATTAGAACATTTCAAGTTAATAATGATAGTTAGGACTGTGACATAGAATGGTTACACAAGTTTAATTAATTAATCCGGGATGACCGTTTGGACCGAAAATGGAAGAAAGGTCGAGAATTTATAAAATTCCATGCAGCGACTGTAATAAAGCCCATATTGGTTAAACGAAAAGAGCGATAGACACCAGATTTAATCAACATATCAGGTGTTATCGCTTTGGTAGGTTAGATTCGTCAAGTATAGCTCAACACATAAACGAAACCGGGCAAATTAGAAAACTTGAAATTGATTAAGAATTCGCCGCGAGAATTAGACGCGTACGAAACGGTTTACATAAAAAGCAACACATAGAGAGTCCGTTGTCGTACTCACATTTATTTGATTTATTGGCGTAAACCTTGCACGTGTTTTATGTCTCGGGCCACAATAACAACAGACCCCTCCGCTTATTTATCCGTATTCCGAATTTTTTCGCACCTCTTAGTTTTACGCGGTAAAAGTAAGTACTTTTTTACGTAAATATTTTTCTAGATAGTAAGGGTAGAACAAGCACGTTAGTTTTCGAGGTTTCTCACATCATTCGTCACCAGTTGTGAACGTGGATCATTCGCATCCTCGAGACGATCGTCCCGGATCAATTAATTAAACTGTGTGATGCGGAGGTTACCGATGCTTTTGTGTTGTTAACTTCAAGCTAATTTTAAAAATATCGATTCAACAATTCATTTAATAATTTCGTGATGATGGTATAAATATGTTATATTCTTGCTTTTAATTCGTTGATTGCTTAAACTAATATATTATAAATTGGTTGAACAAGCTTTAAAAATAATTCTTTTCAAGTAGTACCATAAAAATTCAAGTGCCAAGAAGTAATTCCACTTCAACGCTTTCCCGCTATTCTCGTAGCAATTACGTGCTTGGGTTCCATGCACGTCTCCATACCCAAGAATACATTTCTTACCTTTCTTTCTCATTACAAGTTGGAGCGTTATCACCGCCAATACATACAAGCTCTTCGCTAAAATGCATTTTCCAAAAATTTCCCAGACCGAGCGATAAAATCCATGATTGTACCGTAAAGAAACGATAATTGGAGACCCTTTCGCCGTTGTTTAAAAAACATTCACGTGTTTTCACGTTTGAATACTTTCCGTATAAAAAGCTTTCGGAAAAAAAGTCGATTGCAAGACGCTATTTTTAGTATAATTATAAGATATTCGAATTATCATTCGTACAAATTTTACAAACCGTCTGAATTGAATGAACGGATGGGATACTTTGGTGGGGGATAGGCGAACGCTATCAACGTGGTAGCGTCGCGACGCCTGGGTTTTTATTATCAGTAACCGGCGCGCTTTCCCTATCGAAGCTAGCGGCGGAAATCCTAGCGTGAGAGTTCCGTTTCTATATATATGTTTCGCGCGCTTTTCCCGGACCGAAACGCGCTTTCACCGGTATGATTTTGTTGGCAAATTAATATTTTTCCATGCGAAGGTTTCGTAGCAGACAGAAAAAATAATTAGAGAAAAGTTGGTAAGTTATTTTTCTTATTTATTTCTTGAGGTAATAGGTTTTTACCCAAATTTTTTTCTGGACTGTATATAGGTGTTTTTTTGAAGGAATGTAATATTCCATCAAGGAATAAAATCGCTAGAACGTTAATTTTGGAAAGGAAAATTGCTGAATTTGGCAGGATGTATGGTTTCAGTAATATATAAGGACGATCTAACAAATGAATAACGTTTCTTAGGAATATCTGTTTAAGCTGTAAGGTAATAAATTGGTGTTTAAATTAACGTATACCTGGAACTTTAGTGAAAGAAATAAGTACATAAATAAACAAAAAACATTTTATGTAATCAAATAAATCGAGGTAAACTTACTACACCCAGAAATCATCGCCATGTATGTACATAAAATCATACATAAAGTACTTATATCCTAACTAAAATAACAAAAAAAAAAAACAATATTAATAAGATGTGCTTCACCAAACAGAGCTAATGTAGAAGAGTTATTTTCGAAAAAAAAAAATTACATTAAAATAATTTATGCTTCATGATTTTAAAAAGAGAAATGGACGAGAATACGTTGAAAAAATATGATGTAATTAGCTTCAATAGTTTTTGCGTTAGCCCAGTCCAAACTTTGCGGATAGAGGCCTATTTACTTTCTAAGCCTAAAAACTCAAAGTACATTCATTTTAGTATCTGAAACGACAAATATTGAGTAAAAATAACTACTTTCAGAAAAGTAGCTTTTAGGCCAGGAAAACACCGTTGAAGCTGGTTTAGAACAAAATGCGTGTCCCTTCTTCTTGAATGCGTTTCTCACTTGGACGTCAAATGAAAAGTTTTAAGTTCCGTTTTCCGTGACTTTTTTCACAAAACCCTTGCGCAACTTTAACTGAAACCATACTTTGGGAACAGGTAGCAAGTAGAAAAATAGTATCGATCGTGTTTCGTTAAGAAAAAAGAGAAATTTTTCTAATAATGTGAGATAAAACTCGGTTGTTCGTTATTTAATAGCTCGTTATTTCTTTAATAACTTCGCAAAGAATACACGCTCAGAAGATAAAAATAGATACAAAAATTTAAAATTTCTCCAGCGGGTTAAAGAGGCGAACATAATATGTATCTAGATATTAGACCTTACATATATCTGTAATCTATAATAACAAATGAGAGCCTTAGAAACAAAAGCGTTTTTTGTTTTGTGGCAAAGAGATACAAGCGATTACATTGCTGTACGCAGACACATATTGCTTGTTCACTTAATTCTGCAGAATTCTTTAGTACACAAGGAATACAAGCTCACTTTTGTATATTTTTACCACTAGCCACCTTGCACTTGTAACCTTTGAAAACCAATCGGCCTTTATTGTATTGTAACACAATAATAGAACTCGGAGAACCTGAGGCTAAGCGCGTAAAACAGATGCTGCAAGAAATGCAAAAAATAACCAAACCAAATTGAATTTGTTTTGCGTAGATATTTATCTAGCATGAAAGTCAAGCTTCTAGGGGATGCCGAGACATCGCTTTCTGCTTACTAAAATTCATAAAAGGACTCCCAGTCTCTATGGAGCGCACAACTGCGTTTAGCGATATCTGCGGAGAGCCGTTTATTAGAAAAACGATTTCGTAGTACGAAATATACATTGAAATTGTGGCTCAGCGATTTTTAATTTCAGGTCACTCTTATAAAGAATGTGATTAAGATTTGGGCAATGTTGAACTAAGGAAGGAAATCAACAGAGTCCAGTACAGTGTTAAGTTTTTATTAAACTTACTTCTTAATAAAATGAATTACTTCTTGTTTTTGTAGATTTTAACAAATCAAATATGTATTTAGTTATTTTCCTTTTCTTTTTCTTACGTCTTTGGTCTTTAAACGGTTGTAATGTTGAACAACTAAATATGGTTATTATTTTTTTATTAACAGACTTCCCTTCCGTCAACCCCCCCAGAGTCTCCCTTCCTTCAGGTCCGCCCCCAGGGGAAGGGACGGTGTTGGAAGGCAGGAGGATCGCGGTATTCTAACTTTTTATTTATTGATTTTGTCAATTACAAAGGAGTTTTAACCAGAGCACCCAAAATTATATAATTAACTTACTGACTACTACGCTGCGCTGTTATCGCTGTTGGGGTGGAAGGTGAGGCTCTTGCGCAGCTCTCGAAAGCGGGGCTTTCCCTTATCATATCTTACTCGCTTCTTTCCCTCCAAGATAAGCGGGTAAGGATTACCGCCTGTAGGGTGTAGGGAAGGAGACTTTAGGATCATTAGTATGCTTAGTATAACCTATTATTGCATTTGCGTAGCGGTTTCTTCGTTCAGACCTAGCCTTTTTATGCCGGCTTCTACATCGGATTTCATGCCCCCAAGTCTTAAAATTATTTTAAAACTTACAGGATATCTCATAAGTTCGTAGCTACCCAAAGTTTGATTTCTTTAAAGGGAACATATACACTGCCGTTCAGTGAAGTTCGGTCATACAATAAAAATCTATTATATCACACTGTATACAATTATTAATACATAAAATTAGAAAAATATTAAGCATGCACTCTTTTCTAAGGAATTAAAGCCATAAATTATTATGTAAAGTAGAAATATTGCGACAACCGCAATAAAGTCCCTTTTATTATCATTCCAAGAATATCTCGGAAGTACCGATCTTTTGAAACGGGTCGTTTGGGGATTATTAACGAACAATACATTTAGGAAATATACCGCAGTATCATTCTTGTTTATTTATCACAGGCGTAAAGATATAAATTTGCTTCGTTTTACTGTTAAACGTGTGTTGGTGTGCATCTGTCGTTTTTGCGCGAAAGTTTTAAGAAAATTTACTTCAAAATGGCACGTGGCAAGATTACCAGTGTAGAAAAACGTTCACGCATTATTACGCTGTTTGAAGAAGGATATTCCGGGCGACAAATTGCTGAAAAAATAAATATGAGAAGTTCAACAGTAAATGACATCATAAAGCGATAACGGACAACTGGAACTATAGAAAATCGCGTTCGTCCTGGAGCATTCAGGAAAACAACAAAAGCTGAAGATTTGAGAATAGTATTATTAAGCAAACGCAATAGAAAATTAACAGCGCCACAAATAGCAGCCGAAGTCAATCGCGGCCGTGAAGAACAAGTTTCGGCGAGTACGGTAAAACGTCGACTTCAACAAGCGGACCTTCATGGATGCATTGCCATTGAAAACTCTTATTACGTCGGGGCAACAGAGCAAAACGGCTACAGTAGGCCCGGTCTCATCTAGATTGGTCGTTAGATGATTGGAAACACGTGCTTTGGAGTGACGAGTCAAAGTTTGAGGTTTTTGGGCAAAATCGACGAGTTTATGTCCGAAGATCTAAAACCGAAAAAATGATCCCGGACTGCATTGTGCCAACGGTGAAGCAAGGGCGTAGTTCTGTGTTGGTGTGGGGATATTTCTCCTTTGCTGGGACGGGAGATTTATGCAGAGTGCAGGGTGTAATGAGGAAGAAAAATTATTTTGCAATACTCCAGAATAATGCAGTGCCATCAGCATTGCGTATAATAGGCCGTAACTTTACATTCATGCATGACAACGACCCGAAACACACCGCGTTAGTGCGTAAGAACTATCTAAAGGAGCAAGAAGAACAGCACACCCTGCAAGTAATGACATGGCCCCCACAAACCCCAGATTTGAACCCGATAGAGTTGTTGCGGGATGAACTGGACAGGAGGATCCGAAAAATATGCCCAACTTCACAAGAACATTTACGGAATATTCTGCAACATGAACGGATTAATATTCCACAATCCACTTTAACAAAATTTATCGAAAGAATGCCTAGAATAGTTCGAGCGGTGATTAACAGCAAAGGAGGTTTTTGGAATTTTTTTTGTAAAAGGAGGCTAGAATAACTTTTTATTTATTTATTTTTGTCTTTTTTACCTGTACATACAATAAAATTGCATTTTGTTTTTAGTTTCGTTTGATTCTGTAACCTTTTCATTTTTCTTAATAACCGACCCAACTTCTCTGAACGGCAGTGTACATGACCGCCTTGTTATATTTCTTCTTAAATTTTGAGGCAAACCCTAACATAGTACTGCTGTTTTAAAGGTCACAAAGTTGTCATGTTTTTTTTATCGTTATTTCTTAGTGTGCATTAGCCGTTTTTGGTACCTGGGATTAAGGATAAAAGGATCTAATATAGGTACATGTGCTTATGTGGACCCGACATACTTAGGGTACCAGGATCTCGAATTTTTGTTGACAATATCCAGCTGCGACAATAGCTGACAATTTATTTGTGTATTTGTTAAGGATGACTTTGCAAACAGATTGTAGCGCTTTCCATTTTGCAATGGATCCGCAATATTATTTCGTATATTCAAGTAAATTACGCTTTCTGGAAATGATAATCTTATTTATTATGTTTAAAAATTCAATCAAAGACTTTGAAGTCTGTTCCTTTGTACCATATGGCATATTTTTTTTCTATTTTTTATCCGGTAAAGATACGTTGGAAATAAGGATATCGTGAAATATGAACAGACTCGGAGCTTTGATGTAGTCAATTTAGGTTGCAAATTGTTAAAAAATCTGCAAGCGTAGACATATGCAAAATAAACTAGTTATGCATAAACGCATCAATGTGCATATTGATACCTTGTGGAAAATATTATGACTTGCCGGGATTAATTTAAATATTTATCAGAATTATGCACAAATTTTACGGCGTATCATAAAGGAAGACTTTAATTTTCCCGGAATTAAACATTAAATGTGATATTTATACGAGAACGTTTATATTATATGAGCCGTTATAAAATTTTCATTTTAATACGTATCTGCATTATAAAGAAAATAAGAACAAGTATAACGGAATGCGGACTATATAGCAACACTGTATTTTATTCTTAGAGTCTGTAAAAATATTTTGCGAATATGTTAAAATTAACGATAAGAACACATTTAAAAAAAGAAAATGAAATGCGTAATTAAATAAATAGTGAATGTTTTCTATATTATACCACGGAATATGATACATTTCTAATGTATCGAGAGATGGCGGTAGCGGGTTAGGATATACTAAAAAGGAATTTTTTCGATTATAGCGCCTATTTAGGGAGACAAATATATTTTTTTTTGGATTTGCAAATGTTTATGTTATACAAAAAGGGAGAAAAGGAAAAAAATAATAAAAAAAACGAATACACATATTTCGAAACGTAAAATTTAAACAATACAACCGGTAAATTACAATCTAAAATAAAGCCAAAAAAAAGCCTGAAGCTGTTGAACAGTGACCCTTCCTATCTTGAAAATATCTTTTTACATTTTGCAGCTACGTGACACTAATTCTGTTAGTATCTTCAAGTATTTTAGTTCTTAGTTCCTCTAAATCTCTTGGCTTGTCTCTAATATTATCAAACATGGCTACATTACCCGACAAAAACATAGACGCGGCATCGTTTTTATTTGCGAAACAAAGTAAAGTGTACACATTTCACCGCGAGAAATTATATTTTATAAAGTGTTTGCAATATGGGTAGAAAAAAGCAATTATCCTTGATAGAAAGGGGTAAAGTTCTAGCCTGGCACCAGGATGGTGTTAGTAAGAAGGAAATTGCTCGTCGGTTACGAAGAAGCGATCATTCCGTTAGAAATTTCCTAAAAGATCCGGAAAATTACGGCAAACCAAAAGGCCAGGGGCAACCGAAAACTGTAAGTGAGCGGTGTGCATTCAATTCTTCTGCATCGGCGAGAATTATTGCAGAACAGGCGGGGGTAAAAACGCACGTGCGTAATGTTCAAAGGATTTTAAAGGCGCCACCGGTAATATCACGGAAGAAAATGTTGTGAAAACCGCCACTTTCGGCGAAACACAAAGAAGCGAGGTTGAGATTTGCTGAAGAACACGTATCCTGGAAGAAACAATGGGAAAAAGTTATATTTTCCGATGAGAAACGTTTTAATTTGGACGGACCGGATGGGTACCCGCATTATTATCATGATCTGAGAAAGGAACCAAAAGTGAAAATGACCAGACAATTAGGGGGTGGATCTGTGATGATATGGGCAGCGATTGGATTTCGCGATAAAAGTCAGATAGTGTTTTGTACAAACAAAATGACATCTGTGACGTATAAAGACTTATTGCGTGACGATCTTCTACGTTTTGGAAACCAATGGGTCGGGCGCAATTTTGTTTTTCAGCAAGATAACGCGCCAATTCATAAAGCAAAAACTATTACTGAATGGTTTAAAGAGAAAAAGATTAAAACTTTACAGTGGCCGGCACGGTCACCAGACATAAACATTATTGAAAACATGTGGGGTGAATTGGCACGTCGCGTTTATGGCGGAGGGCGCCAATATTTCACGGTACAGGAACTGAAAACTTCAATAGTGACTGAATGGCAGAATATCCCTCAAAATTATGTGTTAAATTTATATAAATCTATTAATAACAGACTATTGGAAGTGATTAAGAACAATGGAGGATCTACGCATTACTGATCACTCCTTTGTTGATTTTTGTTTTACATTTGCAACAGAGCGTCTAAATTTTTGTCGTGGAAATGTTTAAACATTGGAGTAATAATTTATTATTTAGTTCATATATTACTGGAGGAGATATTTTTAAATTTATTTTACTTTTATGAATAAAAACTTAATTAGATATCTTGCTAGTTTCGCAAAGAAATGTTGTAACCCTTAAAACCCTTAAAACAGCTTACCGCGTCTAAGTTTTTGTCGGGGAGTGTAAGTAACCTCAATAGAAAACGTCCAAGATGATCAAATCTTCTTCTTCTGGCCATTTTAGAAGCCCAAAAAAGGGATTTTTTTTTCCGCCTCAGAAACTACAGAGTGGTATGTATGATTCAGAAACTAACTTATTGAAGACAATGTACAAGGATGAAAAGCGAATGTAACAGATTATTAAAAATAAAATTCTGATGGGAAATCCACTGATCTGACTCGATTGTTACGCGTGTGGTTCAAATGTTGTACTACTGAGTAATAGCAATAATCTTATCCATGCAATAATTTTCTACTCCAGCTATTATATTCGTATTCCAGTTTATGGCTCTAGCACAGCAAGTTATAATCATTCCTTCTATGTAAGAACCTTCATTTAGTGTGGTTAGGATAAAGGTAGTCATAACAGATGGATATTATTTATGGAGTTCTCGGTGCATTTACTCGGGAAGCAATTTAAGAGACAATGTATATACGTGTATAGATCTTACCAACAAACGCCTCCATTGAACAAAATTGTCCAGCTCGCCTAAATTATTCGCAACATAGAACAATATAATACTATAACTTTCTTCAAGCTTACAGGGTTGTTCTCCGCCCATCAGGGACTGCTCCGGATGTATGTATAAATTGCAATTAAAGTGAGTCCGTGCGGACTTCTGTAAAGGTTTGCCGTCGACCCGCATATTTAACACGAAATTTAACATTGTAGAAGGTTGACTGCATTTTTTCAAATTACATTAAGTACGTGAGAAATATGTAAACATTGTTTGACTGTTCTTTTGCGGTCATTTTTAATTGGTCATAATCTTTGGGTACTTGGGGACTGATAAAATTTGAAGACGATACTATGCACATGTTTATAAAATATGCAATTTATAAAGTAATGAAGATTCGGAGGATTACAGTTGAAGAATGGAAATTAAAAAGAACTCAAATGCCGAAAACACAATGAAAGATAATGGACGAAAAAGAAATATAAAAAATATAAAACGTTGTTGTTCAGCAAAATAATTTTAAGTAAAGGTCTCTAAGTTGTTTTCAATAAGAAAAAAGACAAAGGTTTATTCAATATTTAGTAATTTTCTGTTCAAAGCTGATGTTCTTGATTCATTTTACCTTACTTCCCGACGACATGTTATCTGATACTGTTTCTTCCTTCTTTGTTTCAGAACATTGACACACAACGGTCATTATCTAGATAATGCACGAGAAAACACGAATTGTGATAAACACAAATACAAGCTTTTAAGTAAATATTCATAAGCACCAATAAATGTTCAGTCAACGGGCATCCGGCATCCATTATACACATAGCACTCCTATAGCGAATCCATTTTAATCAATAATCTGAAATATTATCTGACAAAGCACATTACGAAAATGCCTTTTGTTGTTTTTAGCATAGCATCATACGTATGCCTGCAAGTACGGATGCTATAAATCCACGTACATACGTGAGCATATATATCTTAATTCCAATGGGTTACACATGAAACAACACACGTACGCTATATTTTCCACTTTATGTGCCTTTTTATTCTCAAAACGACCCAATAAATAAACAAAGGATTGCTTTCGGAATTGCCAACTTTCGTCGTTCCAGTGTACTCGTCCAAAACTTGTGGAAATTGTTGTCAACCAACCGACTAATATTAAACAGCCTCGGTGAGCTCCTCCATCTCAAACAAACTACAAAGTAAATAACGAAACAGATATAGCTGTTTCGTCGTACGTAATAAATGTAATTTGAAGCTTGGTTATTGTAGGTTCTTTTTTTTAGTGTGGTGGCGGTTCAATGGGGTGTATTTATAAGTTCTCTCAAGCTTGTCACAACCACGGGAGCTTTTAAGGTGTTGTCGCATTAAAAAAAAAAAAACCCTAACAAGGGGAAATTGTTTTCCACGTATGCAAAAATGCGTTGACTGTGGGCCGAAATAGTTGGAAAATTTATAAAATTTATAAATAAACGTGTCATCGAGAGCTTGCACTTTAATTGTAAAAATTCCGCGTTCGTGGTGGACGCGAGTCTTGAGTTGAAAGACATATTCTCTCTGGCAAGAAAATATTCGAATAAAACTTTTTTTCACTGGCTATCGATTAGAAACGAGTAATATCTCTAACTTATCTTAAATTTATCAAAACGTACAGTGCGTTTGTCAACAAAATAAATGAATTGAATATATTTCTAAGTAGCTTCAAAATCGATTCCCATATCCTTGGCGTTGTTTGAACACCAGTTAGACTCTAGACTGTTGTCGTCTGATCATACGACCCAAATGCTATTCGTTCCAATTGACCGCCTACGTTCATGTTAAGTCGCACAGCTTTACGAACGCTAATCTTCTTAACCTAAACAAATATTTAGAGTTAATTAAATGAAGTAGACTCTAACCAGAGTTCTAACGTTTTCATTAGAATTCCTACTTGCAAGCGAACACCGAGAATCCTGAAAATGCATCAGCGTATAGGAACAACGCAATTTTTTTAGCGGCCGAATCCCCCGATTTCAGGGTACAGCGTCCCCAGAAATTTTCACGATTTTTAGATTTTTGTAAATATTTTTTTTTTTGGTTGAAAGATAATTTGAAGTATATTACATAGTTAAGAATGACGCAATTATTTACATTATTACATACCGACGAATTTAACGGAACAGTGTAATAAGTTCTATTTTAAGGTAGTTGCCATTGCTTGCCGCTGTGTCGATGGTCACGTCGCACGGAGTCGAAAAAGTACATTTTTTAAAGTTTTTATGACGGGAAGTCATTTGATGAATCGTATAATAATAAATTATTATGCGATTGTTCAGGCATTCTGTCTGAAGCTTATTGTTTATCATGTAACCACGCAACAAGTTATTCCAATTATTTAGAAAAACAATAAATAATCTGTGTTGAGGCGGCGAGCCTTGAGGAATCTCCATATATAGTCCATAAAGCACCCAATACCCAAGTTAGACCGAAATTTCTCTAATCTCGTACTATGATAATTTTTCTAAAAGTAATGAATCATTTACATGATCCACGTCTATGGGTCTCTTGGTCATTGTAGTACGAAGTGTAAAACATGTGTCCGCCTTGAATACGATTGTGGTTTCGTAAATGGTTAATTCCCGTGGCGAAGTTACGTTTTTAATTAATTTCAAATTTTTTAATTTTAAATTATGCTTGGTTTCTTTTGCGTGTCGTGCTGCACTAATTCTGCATGTCGAAAAAACCATGATATTTATGGGAAGAGCTAGAGGAGAATTATTTTATTTCGCGCGATTTAACTTGCGGTCGGTCTTAAGGGAAGCCATTAATGCTGATCAATCACAGCTTTATACCGTCTATTGTAAAGATTAATATGCTGAACGCGGTTGTAGACTAACTTTTATACGCTTTTCGAGCTGGTAAAGTAGTTAGAAAATTGTCGCCTTTTAGGCTGTTTACCTATTTAATGATGCAATAAAATACAATCGTCCCGGTGGCTGGAAGAAGGTGGATGTTTAAAATATTTTTTTTCTAGAGACAAAGAAATATGGCGGAAAGTATAAACTTTCAAGTCTCATATCATTCTTTAAAGACTAAATTCAGTTTTAAGTAAATATCTTCAATTTTCAATTTTACTTGATTCGATTTTCATGCAGTATACAAGATATGCTTTCCGGTATTTTGTACGCTTAAATTCAAAAGCTTAAAAATATAGAAAAAACATGGTATTATCATCAATCTTCGTAGCTAAAAATTAGTTACGACCGCACTTGTCGAAATTAATTAAGATGTCCTTATTTACCTTACTATTACCAAGACACTTAGATGTAGCACCTTTAAAAGGAGTATTGCTACTCGTTGAATTCTTGTTCGAAAAAGGTCAAAGGGAAAAAGTTCCAGTACTTTTCGTAAAAAACGTAGGCGATTTGGTAATAAAATTGCAATGGTTTCCTTTCCGTTACATAGGATCTGGCAAAAATCTCTCCAGGGAACATTGAAGGAACGAAAATAGGAAAGTTGGGTCTGTTACCGATTGAAAGGGTTCGGCTTCGATATCCGTCAATATTGCTTCAGAATTCCCTAAACCGAAAAAGAAATCCGTTCGAATATACTTTTTTAATTGTGGTCTTAAATTTATTAGTGTTCTTTGGGTACTTCCTCCGGTCAAGATATTTAAAGTTGAGGATGTCTTTTACCATTGCTTTTGCGCTTGGTGTGTCTTTAATGCAATAATTAGAAATTAATCTAATCTAAAATTGAAAAAAAAAATTTTAGTAGATAAGGGATTTTTTGTCAGGATCACAAATTTTAATTGATTAGAATATTAATTTGCCGAAAATCTGGAAACAGGCCGGTGTCTGAAAACTAACAAGTCTATTGTCGACGTTTTCCAAGGCGACTGAACTAGTAATTCGTACCAGTTATAGCATTGAACTGGAATTGCTCGATGTTCATTTTCTCTGTACGCAATTGCGGCTGTTCCCGCTTGGCGGTCCGCAACTCTTTTTTTTGTACGTACATGGAGTGGATCGATAGTTGGTGGCTGTGCATCAATGAAACCAAAGGTTTCGCGTAACTAGGCGGGTGGTTGTGTCCGCTGAGAGTATTTGCGTTAGTAGCATCCGTACCCCATGACCTAACGTGAGATACCTTAGGATTATCCTTTTTCAAAAACCCACCTGGAGATGTCACACAGGAGTTCTAAGAGATAAATTTATAGGTACCAAACACTGACTGCTTCCCATAATCTATAGGAACAGTCTTTTGAGCACTGAGACTAAGTTATAAGTTTCCTTATAAGCAGTGCCTAAGGCTAATCCTTGCTTATGGAACGTTAACGAAAGTTGACGTTAGCGTTCACATAAGGTACTTACAATATTCTATGGGAAGCCAGCCTTAGCTATACCCAGTTTGAAGGAATACTCTAGGGAGATGGCTAGCAGATTGTCAAAACGCCGCCGAAGACTAGAATTAGAAAGATTGGCGATGTCGTGAAGTTGGAATTTAAAGAACTAAACCTAGAAGAGAATCACCCACCTTGATTACTGCCGTTTACAAATCCTAGCAGCGCGGAGAAGCTGCCTACGAGTGATTAAGGAGCTCAAATGCGTTAGTATAGCTTCATTGGATGCAGTTGTTGTGTGTCCTTTATTCATTTTAAACAAAGAACAAGATACGTCTGCTATAATGAGTGTAATATTTGCGCTAATTTTTCTGTCCCTCACCTTGTATTTAACCTTCACTTACACCAAGCTAGATAGTTTACAAACATATGCCTGCTTGTCTCTACCATTTGCAATCTAGCGGCATCACCTGCAGCTGTAAACATGTTCATAATTATTGAGAAATATTTTCACACATTCATATACATTAATCTTCAAAGAGGTACCGTCCGCCAAACAAAATTTAAATAAAATCGGCTTTGATGTGGCTTCGCGTTTTCATCAGCGAAGTGCATAAAAACCCGAAGAGGCCAACTGGAATTTATGTAGGTACCGAAAGGTACAGCGCCGTTAAACAAGCAAATCAAAGGTATTTGTTGACTTATCAGACTAGTTACGAATAAGTCTTTTTTCAAGGGAATAACTGTTCGGTGCCTAGCGTTTTTTTTTTTTCTAAAAAAGAATTTTTCAGCGAAATCGTTAACTTTGGTAAAATGTTTGCGAGGTGCCTTCACGTCAGTACCTACTTAATTGCTTCTATATTCGTTTGCTTAATTAAGCGTTGCCAAGTTCGTTCTTTGATAAAAGTTTCAAGTAACCCGGTAATGAATGTTTTCCCAACTTCATAAATTCTTTTGCCTATTAGATGCTTTAATTCTCCGGAGAATAAATTAAATTTGCAATACACGCAGCTTCTTTAACTATGAACCTTGAAAGGAGCTAATGAAGGGATTTAGTTATTGCCCTAACGAGCAAAAGAAAACACATCAGATGTTACTATTTCAATCAAAAACCGTTACTTTCAATAATACTTCAGAATGTGTAGTTAAAAAGAGCGATTTTATCCTCACGGAAAGCTCCTTTTTTAACTTATATTGAAGAACTTTTTCACCGTATTTGTTTGTAAACTTTTGTATGTTTCCATAATTATATTACAGCAGCATTTACGTTAGAATAAGTGTTCCTTCGTTTTTTTTTTGAACAATCCATTATAATCCTTAATATTCTGCCATTATCTGATAAAGCTAAACAGAATCATCCCTGGATATCATCGGATGATTTTTACGCGAAATTGATAATTTTATTAATTTATTAATTAATTAATAAATTCCAAAATAAAATCAAAATTTGAATTTCCCTTGTTTTACTCTAAATCCCCTTTAGGACCTTTTAACGCAATACAAAGGCTTCAGTTACATGTTTTTGAGTAAAATCGGAGTTGGAGATAGAAAATCTTTTAATAAATGAAGTTGTTAGTTGGAGAGAAAATTAGGAAAATTATGAAAAAAATCTGGTGGTACGTGTATGCGGATATGGATAACCACGTAATTCAATTAAATACACACCATCGCCTTTGCTTCGAAGCTTTTTCACCTGACCACAAGTTCTGCAGATTGGCCTTGGGTTATCCACTGATTTGATTCGTTTCGATTCACTTTCTGAAGTAGATCAACTTTCCGTCGCCCGTTCCAATTCGTTGAAAGAAATGGAAATTTTGTGAATTGGCAATATTTAAACTCGTATCTGTTCTACAGTCAATTCATGAGGTACTCATTCACATCGACTGTTTACCTGTCCAAGTTTGTGATGATGGTGATGTCTTGTCCGTCACGAAAGATCAAGCTCTGTTGGTAAGTGTTGTGAATTTTTTTTATCAATTTTGCGCAGTCCGACCTGAAATAATATCTTGGCCTTCAACTTCACAGGGTGTACGAGCGACATCTGCCTATTTTCCATTAATGACGCAAAATTGCCAATTGCAGGTCTACGAAAAATTTTACATGGTATCATTATTATTTGAAATTTGAAAAATCTTCTAAACTTAGATGTAGAGTAAGAAATGATAACTTAATTGATTAGGTCTATAATCTTTTAGACGAAATGTTTAACGAGAAATAGATATGAGGCCATTATTGGTTGAGCATTGTTGAGGTCTTACTTCTTATAACAAAATTCTAGGTATCAATCTTAATTTCTCAGGCAATTGAATATTGCCAGGCACATCCTTCCCGACTTGTTAGTTCTAACCACTAACAATTTTTGTTTAGATGGGTGCTATCAACACATATAGCTGTAGTCGTGATTCTCTTTAGTCCACTCCATTTGTTTTCGTCTGCAGAAAATGTCAGATATTACTTGCAGCATCGCGATAATAGCAGATCTTGTGTGTTGCCTTAATAACCTAGCTTGATGTGTTTCCAGCGTGCGAAATATTTATAATTTTCTTTCCGCACGATCTTGTTTTTTACCAGAGTCGTTAATTGTTTTATACGTTGTCGCGGTCTAATATTAAGCGTCGAGGCAAGCGAAGTTTATTAGTTTTCCCCACAATAATTGCCTTCACAAGTTTTTCTCGAATGATTTATATACTGCCAAAATTACGTTTTATGCCAAAAATGATGGTCGAGCAAATAAATGATGTTGTGCTTGTTTTTCAAATAGGTACAATTTCTGTTTTCAACGAGTTATTGTTGATTAATTTAATCTATTGAAGACAGAATCGACCCGGTTTTTCCGGCTCGCAAATACTAATTAGAAAACCTTCGGCTGTTGAAAATGACGAAAATCGGCTGGTACTAAACCTCTTTTTTTAACGAGCGGCCGTCTACCACGAATTATACGATCCGCCGATTTAAAGCGGTTCCGAATTTGAATGACCGCAATTGCCTAACGCGTTCACGACTGGAAACAGAAGTACTGATGAAGGAATAAAATTAATTCGTAAAAGAAACAGAAGATAGACGCCGCGCGCCCGGCGCCAGTGATATTTAATTAGGATCCGTCTCTTTTCGAGCTAAATTTGCCTCGACGACGTAAGATCCGTTGAACACTGATGGATCCCGGCGAGTAAGGCAATATCACTAGTGGAACTTTAATAATTGCAGAGATGGTTGCTGTACGAAGGCGTGGAATTTATATTTAAAAATCGAGATTTCCGGGAGTAATATGAAGTTTTCAAAAAACAAGCATTTTTTCGTCAAATTCACTTTTGTTTCTGAACGTAGTCTTCTTGTAAGTCTATACCTTTTTCTAACGATGCTGGCTTTCTGATTCGATGAAAATCTGTATTCCTCCAGCAACATTTTGGCGATTTTGCCTCACTAGATAAAATGTAACAATATGTAGGCTATTGTATCAAAGAATGACTTTATTGTTATCCAAAAGGTTATTAGATTGAGTTTTCGTGTGTCAATGAGGTGCTGACGTAATTGAGCAGCCAACATTTTTTCAAGTACTTTTGGAAAACACTGTAAACTGCCCAAAAATATGAACAAAATTACGAAAATATTTAAAAAAATGCACATTGCAGCCTTTGTAACCAGCGCATTAACCCTAGCAACCATGGCAGTTAAAATTGCTAGACATAAAAGATTAACTTCTTCTTGCAGATACTAGAATCGGTTCCACATAGAAGGCAACCAACTCCTATCTTCGATATTCGAATTTTATTTACAAAAACGAAATTAAATGAAAATTTATTGCAACCAAGGAGGTTATTAAAAGTGCTTAATATACACGCACTATACAATAAAATTCCGTTTAAAAGTAATCGTACCATTGTTCAATAAAATTAGTTAATGGACGTGGCCGTAAAGTTGTGTAAAATAGAACAGGCTAGCTTCCGCGACTTCCGAACGTTATTTCGGGAAACACGCAATCTTCCACAGATTGGAAAGCAAATAAATAGTCGTACACATGTAAATATTTTAAGAGGGTATTTTTATCGAAATATGCGGCGATTGAGTTGTTGATGTTCGCTTATAAATATTTCACGTGCGAAGTTATTTTTGTCACGCGTTAGAAAAGAAATATCAACGATAAAAAAGTGTTATATTAACTGTTAATTGGGGTTTTGAATATGATGACAGTAAACACGTATCAGGTTGAAGATTTTATTTTTTAAAGTGACACTATTACTTTACTTTGTGTATTGTTTACATATTTATATACTTCTTGGAGTAAATTTATAATCTTCGGCATTGAGTTTATTTATCATGCAGATAGAATTTATAAAATCGCGGGAAAAAAATCATGAACTTTTTGTTGAGGATATATTTTAATAATAATAATAATATTTTTTAAATATTAATTCCTTCGGCTCGATACTTGGCTCAGGGATGAAATGTCTAAACCACACATCTTCGGGGTCCTCTCGTAGGGGCAACAACAGCCTTAGCAATGTGGATATTCTCACAATTTTTATAGGTAATAACTACTCTTTTCTTTCCTTTCCTTCTGGATTACTTTTTATTTTAGTCAACTTTTATGCCGAATATTATCGACTTTTTCACATCGGTTTTTAATTTCCTCATTGGACTAACATTTTTTAAATCATTGGGTTATAATAAATAAATAATAATGATAGCAAGGACTGTGGCGTAGTATGGTAAACAACACATAAGTATCGGCAACCTCCGCACTACACAAGTTTAATTTATTATATAGTAATATAATAAATAGTCCGGGACGGCCGTTTCGAGGACATGAATGGTCCTCATCATCAACCGGCGACCGAATGATGTGAGAAAAAAACTTTTTCTAAAATTAAACATGCATGTACTATCCCTACGTCTTAGAACAGATATCCTTTACAAGTGCCTATTTCTACCTCCTGCACGCCTTGAAGCTACGACGTGCCAAAAATAACATGCATGAACTATCCCTTCTTCCGAGAAGAAATATTGTTTTACAAGTGCCTATTCTACCCCCTACGCGTCGTAAACTACGACATGCGAAAAACACGGCCAGATAGACAGGGAGATCTCTTTTATAACCCAAAATATAAACAAGTACCAGCCTACTGCAAAAGGTCAAAAAGGATAAAGCACGACAACGGTCCGTTTTCTCTGTTCATCAGATTTTTATTACTTTTTATGTAAACCGTCTTGTACGCATCTAATTCTCGCGGCGACGTTACGTTTTTAACCAATTTTAAGTTTTCTAATTTAATACTATGCCCGGTTTCATTTATATGTTGTGATAAACTCGACGCATCCAATCTGCCGTAGCGACAATTTCTTATATGTTCTTTGAATCTAGTTTCTATCGCTCTTTTTGTTTGACCAATATAGGCTTTATTACAGTGACTACATGCAATTTTATAAATACCCGACTTTGCTCCCATTTTCGGTTTATCTTTAGGATTACCGAGAAGGTTTTTAAGTGTGTTGCGCGAACCGAAGCATACGTTCATATCTTGTCAAGATATGAAATTAAACTTGTGTGGTGCGGAGGTTACCGATATTTATGTGTTGTTTACCATTGGGTTATAAGTTAAACAGAATCGGAATTAATTTCTGTAGAGTTCTATCTTCATATCTAAGAAATAGAGGACCATTAGAGGTAAATATCTGGGGATGTAGCAAAATTCATTTGCAATAATCTTCAATCTCTTACCGGTGCTCTTTTCACAAAAATCTATCGTCCACTATCAGGCCCAAGTAAGCGTGCTTATTATAAACTCTAGTTCATTCTTGCAAGCACAAATCACGTCTCTATTTTTATGTAGACATTCAGATGAGTCGTTTTAAGTTGGGCTTAATTACTTAGTAGACACATGGCAACTGACAGAAATAAATTTTAAATTAGAACTAGTTGCTATAGAGCTTTGAAGGAAGAACTATTTAAAAGCTGTTATTTTTCCGAGAATGGAATTCTGCGAATACTGGATAAACGAAAGCAATTATTATAGTAATAATCTGATTTTTCCTCAATGGAAGCGTTAATAGTCAAAACATTAGAATGTGATGAGAGTAAATCCTTATTTCTTTCAAGAAAGGCGCACACAGTGGTCTCAAAAAAGGGGTACGATAGTACGGTACGGGGTAGATGGAAATAATTTTATACAGGGGTCATTAAATAGCCAAAAATACCTCCAGCTGATAACTAGAATTAGCGGCAGGTAACTACAAAATGTAAAAAGATGGATTGGATCACTATTTAGCAGCTTCTGGAAAACAGTTTGCGTTACGTATGTACACTGCAGTTCAGTGAAGTTCGGTCATACAATAAAAATCCATTATATCACACTGTATACAATTATTAATACATAAAATTAGAAACATATTAAGCATACACTCTTTTCTAAGGGATTAAAGCCATAAATTATTATGTAAAGTAGAAATATTGCGACAACCACAATAAAGTCCCTTTTATTATCGTTCCAAGAATTTCTCGGAAGTACCGATCTTTTGAAACGGGTCGTTTGGGGATTATTAACGAACAATACATTTAGGAAATATACCGCAGTATCACTCTTGTTTATTTATCACAGGCGTAAAGATCTGTCGTCTTTGCGCGAAAGTTTTAAGAAAATTTACTTCAAAATGGCACGTGGCAAGCCTACCAGTGTAGAAAAACGTTCACGCATTATTACGCTGTTTGAAGAAGGATATTCTGGGCGACAAATTGCTGAAAAAATAAATATGAGAAGTTCAACAGTAAACGACATCATAAAGCGATATCGGACAACTGGAACTATAGAAAATCGTGTTCGTCCCGGAGCATCTAGAAAAACAACAAAAGCTGAAGATTTGAGAATTGTATTATTAAGCAAACGCAATAGAAAATTAACAGCGCCACAAATAGCAGCCAAAGTCAATCGCGGCCGTGAAGAACAAGTTTCGGCGAGTACAGTAAAACGTCGACTTCAACAAGCGGACCTTCATGGACGCATTGCCATTCGAAAAGCCTTATTACGTCGGGGCAACAGAGAAAAACGGCTACAGTGGGCCCGTTCTCATCTAGATTGGTCGTTAGATGATTGGAAACACGTGCTTTGGAGTGACGAGTCAAAGTTGGAGGTTTTTGGGCAAAATCGACGAGTTTATGTCCAAAGATCTAAAACCGAAAAGTGATCCCGAACTGCATTGTGCCTACAGTGAAGCAAGGGCGCAGTTCTGTGTTAGTGTGGGGATGTTTCTCCTTTGCTGGGACGGGAGATTTATGCAGAGTGCAGGGTGTAATGAGGAAGGAAAATTATTTTGCAATACTCCAGAATCATGCAGTGCCATCAGGATTGCGTATAATAGACCGTAACTTTACATTCATGCATGACAACGACCCAAAACACACTGCGTTAGTGTGTAAGAACTATCTAAAAGAGCAAGAAGAACAGCACACCCTGAAAGTAATGACATGGCCCCCACAAAGCCCAGATTTGAACCCTATGGAGTTATTGTGGGATGAACTGGACAGGAGGATCCGAAAAATATGCCCAACTTCACAAGAACATTTACGGAATATTCTGCAGCATGAATGGATTAATATTCCACAATCCGTTTTAACAAAACTTATCGAAAGAATGCCTAGAATAGTTCGAGCGGTGATTAACAGCAAAGGAGGTTTTTTCGATGAAAAAGAAATATAATGTTCAGTATGTTATATTAGGCCAGAATAACTTTTTATTTATTTATTTTTGTCTTTTTTACCTGTACATACAATAAAATTGCATTTTGTTTTTAGTTTCGTTTGTTTCTGTAACCTTTTCATGTTTTTTACCAACCAACCGAACTTCTCTGAACGGCAGTGTACATACGTTCCTGTGACGCAAACGTAAACGTTATGAGCTGCAAAAAAATTAATTATACATCATTCGACAATAAAGCACTTATTTGATGCTTACACAAACCATTGTTGAATCATCATTCCGGGAAATGGCCCGCATAATCCATACTTGCACAAGCCGCTTAACTTCAGAAATCTCGCGACGAGCCCGGGGATTAGCAGCGATGTATATACGTACGCGCGAATTATTATTTAACTTTTTTCAGGATTTTTATTTATAAAATTTAATCTCCGTGAAAGTTCAGTAGTTGCGGTTCCCTCGAAAGTCGTTCGATGAACGCAAACCGGATGTAATATTAATTTTAAAAATACTCCAATAGGACGTAATGAGTTTCAAAGTTAAATGGATAAAAAAAAAATGAAGTAGGAAGTACGTAAGCTGAGTAGAGCTGCAATGGGGTGTACTAATTACATCACCGCCTGCTGTTAAGATTAAATTGTTACAGGGTCAAGTTTGTTGTGAAGGGATTTCGTTAAACTTAGAACTTGGCGAAACTTTTAGCGGAAGTTATCTTGAACTTGATTGTGATAATTTGAGGTTGGTGCAAAGTTAGACGTCTTTTGCTTGATCTTTCCGTAGATAATAAAGAATCTAGGGGATTAGAATTGGAAATAATGTCTACCTAGATCGGGGGATCCCAACCTTTTCATATATATGAGAACATTCTAGAATATAGATTGAGCGGCGGGCACCATTTATGTCTTCAAGGTAAATAATATATTTGTATAATATACATAATATATAAAAAAATTAATGAGAAAAATATAATTGTAACATATAAAAATAATTGTTTATATTCGTACTTAAAATAAAAATATTATTAATAGTACATACAAAGGTTTATATAAAAATAAAAATAATTTTTCATAAAAAAAATCTCAAATTCAATGTGATCTTTAGCATCGCACTTCATTAGCGAGAGCTTACATCATTGATGTAGTTTTCTTTGGTAGCGTTAATATATTCGGATGGCCGTTTTTTAATTTAGCAGGACAATGGCCGGTCCAATAGTCCAAGAATAAAATGTGTCAATTACTTTCAACATTCGGGCAGCCAGAGTTGTATAAAATACATTTATCGACACTTTAATGCTATAAAATGGTGATGTAGGTTAGTATTGATCTGTTCAAAGCCCCGAAGACTTTTATCTCCCCTTGAATATTTCGGTGGGAATCTCTTAGAAAGGCGCTGACAGCTCGTTGGATTCTTCACGCCGTGATCGGCTAGTAAAACATTAGAATACGCCAAAAGAACGAGCTTTTTAAGGAAAGCTTTTTCGGGAAGAGATATGTGAAAAATTTCTTTGTTAGACACTGCTTGACGAGTGTATCGTAATGTTTAATGTCTTAGGGTGCAATGCTAGATATTTATGCTAGATAAATGAAGTAGTTTTTAGTTATAATTAGAGATGCATTCTAGGAATTTTTGTTATAGATTTTTTTCATTTTAATCAACGCAAAAATTGCAACTTATTTCACTTAAAGTAGCTCTGCAGGGGTTCCCAAATATAATCAGTCCTCGGCGCGCTTACAGGTTGAGTAGTTTGTCCAGGCTCTTAACAACTCCTAAGACAAACTCACTCAAATTGAATCACAAGTACTACTAACTAAAATATGAAAATACAAAAAAGTATGAAATAACTAGTGAAAATCTTCAACGATAAGTAAGTTAATGATATCCAAAACTTCACTAAACCGAAAAAAGCAAATTCTGTTTTCAGGATGTTGTTGCGAGAGAGTTCAATTAGAATCTCTTTTTTCTGCAAAGTGTATTCTAGTGGACCCACGCAAATTTTCTCGAAGCATTCTGCAAACCAGTCAGTAAGCTATGAGAGATGTTCCTTGAAATGGAATAGCAAGTCTTGCGGCGATCTGCTTAACGGAGCAGCGCTGTACACGTAGGCATTATACTGATCTACATCCATCTTATTTATTAGTTTTATATTAATCAGCGCAATGCTTGTTTAATACAATATTAATTATGATAAGAATCGAAAGATTAAAGGTATATTTTATTAGTATTAAACATAGTAAATCATTCACCTGAAAGATAAATCGATATCCCCCATTTATGACCTCGAACAGTCGAAGGTTCTCTTAAATAAACTAGGAGATACCTTCACCATAATTCAGGAGTTTTTCCAGCGCGCAAATATCGTCAGGTAAGAATAATAGACCCGGGGAATAATAAACAGTTTGATCGTTGAGTTCGATATGGACGACTTCTTCACGCTTACATAATGGAAGAAAAAATACACAATTTTCTCGAAATAGGCGGCATAAGTAAGAAGAACGTACGTTGCAAACCAATGCCCTTCCAACTGCTGTTGCTAAGCGACCTATACCAATAAATTCTTCGAATATGGAGGAAATTCTGCAGGCGTCTCAAAACAATTCCGTAATACTCGGAATCATAAGTCAACGTCTGCTAGAAATTATTTTCAAATTATACAGTAAGTCTATCGGAACGCATAAATTCAAGTAAATGAAGATTTATTTTTGTAAAAAATCGTACGCAGTAAATCATTTTTTGTTATAAAAAGTTATATTTTATACGTTTTTTCATCTACATTTTATGACAGGTTGTTTAATATAATTCTAAACTGTCTGTCTAATTAGTACAGTGCGTCTAACTTAGGGTATTGTAAAATGTCGGATAAAATTATTAGTTTTTATTCTAACAGCACGTAACATTTGACAGGATAGGAACAATATTGTGAGGAAAGGTGGTAACCTTACAATGGAAAACTGAGGGCCAGTGCATTTTTGTGTGAATATGCATCAGTTCTAACATTGATTTTAGATCATTTTAAATAGAAAGAAATAAATATTCTAGCGACGCTATTCTTGACTTATAGTTAAGGAGTCGATTGCAATTTCTTGGATTCTCCATCTGAAATTATAGACAATGGAATGCTTATTACTACCTATACTAACTTTTTAAAGAGAGCAGCCCCGACTGACTGATGTGGCAGTGCAGAGTCGAAACTATTGAAATCACAAGCATAGAATTTGGACATGTTTCATCACAAAATAGTTGGGCTTTTGAGTCATTTATAAACGAAATCAACTTCTCAATAAATGAATGTTTGATGTGGAATATTTTATGATCAAATCGTTGCTCTATATTTTATGTTTGAACATTACGGTACACACAACGCAAGGGGAAAACGAAACACACTACCCACAGACATGTTTCTGCCTACCCCGCGTCATCAACGTGGTTCTGAAAGTGATTATATTCCAACTTGTGCCTTACAGTTATTTGAAACGACAAGCCAGACATCTCTTGACATCCTCTAATGCAAAGAAATACATGCCTGCTCGTTTACTGTTCCCCAAGTTATACCTCAAGCAGTTCTTGTGGTTACGTGCGCAGGATCGCTTTGGGAAACTCCACTTATATGTACACTGCCGTTCAGAGAAGTTCGGTCGGTTAGTAAAAAACATTAAAAGGTTACAGAAACAAACGAAACTAAAAACAAAATGCAATTTTATTGTATGTATAGGTAAAAAAAAAAAGAAAAAAAAAAATAAATAAAAAGTTATTCTGGCCTAATATAACATACTGAACATTATATTTTTTTTTCATCGAAAAAACCTCCTTTGCTGTTAATCACCGCTCGAACTATTCTAGGCATTCTTTCGATAAGCTTTGTTAAAACGGACTGTGGAATATTAATCCATTCATGTTGCAGAATATTCCATAAATGTTCTTGTGAAGTTGGGCATATTTTTCGGATCCTCTTGTCCAGTTCATCCCACAACAACTCTATAGGGTACAAATCTGGGCTTTGTGGGGGCCATGTCATTACTTTCAGAGTGTGCTGTTCTTCTTGCTCCTTTAGATAGTTCTTACACACTAACGCAGTGTGTTTTGGGTCGTTGTCATGCATGAATGTAAAGTTACGGCCTATTATACGCAATCCTGATGGCACTGCATGATTCTGGAGTATTGCAAAATAATTTTTCTTCCTCATTACACCCTGCACTCTGCATAAATCTCCCGTCCCAGCAAAGGAGAACCATCCCGACACTAACACAGAACTACGCCCTTGCTTCACTGTTGGCACAATGCAGTCCGGGATCACTTTCGGTTTTAGATCTTCGGATATAAACTCGTCGATTTTGCCCAAAAACCTCAAACCTTGACTCGTCACTCCAAAGCACGTGTTTCCAATCATCTAACGACCAATCTAGACGAGAACGGGCCCACCGTAGCCGTTTTGCTCTGTTGCCCCGACGTAATAAGGGTTTTCGAATCCGCTTGTTGAAGTCGACGTTTTAAGGTACTCGCCGAAACTTGTTCTTCACGGCCGCGATTGACTTTGGCTGCTATTTGTGGCGCTGTTAATTTTCTATTGCGTTTGCTTAATAATACAATTCTCAAATCTTCAGCTTTTGTTGTTTTCCTAGACGCTCCAGGACGAACACGATTTTCTATAGTTCCAGTTGTCCGATATCGCTTTATGATGTCATTTACTGTTGAACTTCTCATATTTATTTTTTCAGCAATTTGTCGCCCCGAATATCCTTCTTTAAACAGCGTAATAATGCGTGAACGTTTTTCTACACTGGTAGGCTTGCCACGTGCCATTTTGAAGTAAATTTTCTTAAAACTTTCGCGCAAAAACGACAGATGCACACCAACACACGTTTAACAGTAAAATAAAGCAAATTTATATCTTTACGCCAGTGATAAATAAACAAGAATGATACTGCGGTATATTTCCTAAATGTATTGTTCGTTAATAATCCCCAAACGACCCGTTTCGGCACTTCCGAGAAATTCTTGGAATGATAATAAAAGGGACTTTATTGTGGTTGTCGCAATATTTCTACTTTACATAATAATTTATGGCTTTAATCCCTTAGAAAAGAGTGTATGCTTAATATTTTTCTAATTTTATGTATTAATAATTGTATACAGTGTGTTATAATAGATTTTTATTGTATGACCGAACTTCACTGAACGGCAGTGTATATAGATGACTTCCACAGGCTTACCATGGTGTATAACCAAACACATCAGAAAATGATTAGCAACAATAACCAATAAAATCTACATATTTATCTTTTGCGAGGTTTCTGTTACCCTTTCTTTGGACACCTCGAAACCAGAAATGCGACGCTAATGTTTTTAGCAACAAGACGTGTGTCCTGTTGATTCCACCGCAGTAGTTGACGAATCTCTTTGGAGGGAAGTGGATGGGAAGATTTGGTAATTATAGTAATTTTCAATACCATGATTATTATGTTGATGAGTTCGTTATTATTGACAGTATTTGTAAAAACTTAAGACGCTACCCTCATCGTCTTTTCTATCGTTGCAATCGATGTTACCTTCCAATTCTTTCAATTTTTTCAATGTCTTTAAATTCCTGTAGTGTGGTCTCCCGGAATATCCTGGCGAATAATTCCAATCGCAAAAATCCGTAGATATTTACAATGCTCTAAAAAAGGTTTTAATTGTTCAAAGAATCCTTAGCATCCTCCCCAGAAGTAAATCAATCAGCGTAAGGAGATTGACGTAGCAGATAAATTTGAATTATGTAAGAGGATATTTGGTTCCAAGCTGACCTTCGACTTTCACATTTTGAAGAGGGAAGAACATCACGTAAGTATTGCTTATATACGTCCGGCCTTTCGGAATCGCGTCGGAGGTACGGATCTAAGATGGAATGCTTTTTATTAAGTTGGGAGGGCGGAAAGACGACAACGACATCTAGTGGTCGTATAAAAAAAACTTATTGGACGACGTGAGGGTTGAAAACCGAGTAGAATTTTAAAACTTGGATGACAAACACATTGTTGAATCTCTCCTTTTTTTTTGATTATTCGAAAGTTTTATACAATTATTTGGGTTTAAACACACGAAAGTAAATAAACTATTTTATATAAAATTCGCATTCATTGTATATTTGATAAATATGCAAAATAATTCTTTTTAATATAAAACTGTTTACTTGCAGGAACCATATGAATAAGATTAAAATTCTGGTAAATATTTACAGAATATCTCCATTATTTTATCATTAACATAAAAATAACCTGTACGATATTCAATTTGAGTGTTATTTTGGGCAATAAAAAGCCGCATAAAGACGACAACAGGCTATCAGATTCCGTCATTAATCGCGCAAAAATCCGCATTTTATCTCGCCAAATTAAACGAACATCCTCTTTCGCAAATTCGTATGTACCTACACCATTATTTTCGCTAATAAATATGTAAAAATTTTATCATCGCGGCTTTGCGTATTATATTAACTATAATCCCGAACTGGATAAACGTTTCGAGTGGATTAATTTCGTTAAATACGTCGCTATCGAAGCGAGAATATAAAAGATAAGCTCTGCGGAGATAGACAGACATCCAGTCGGATCGCACTTTCATTGGTTTGGTTAATTTTAACGATAAAACGCGCCGAAAGGTACTTTCGCAATACGATTTTCTCCGTTATCTATTGTTTGTTAAGCGATTTTATACGCATTGTACCCGTCGTTCGGGGGGATATTTGCGGCGTGCAGGTTTATTAAAATAAACACCCGTCTGATTTCGGAATGCAATTCCAGCGTAACATTTGCGAAAAGAATTCAGCTCGCTTTTCAGCCGTGTCAAAAAGTAAATGTTTAGAGTAGATAAAATAGATTACGCCGCTTAAATAGATTCGACTTGTTTTACGAATAAACGAGCAAATGGAAATTGATTAGAAAATCGAAGAAGCAGCTCTAGCTGGTTTTAACGCGAATGCGGTCACGGGTTTTGCGGATGTTGATGAGAAAAATTAATTTTGGTGGATTTTCGAATTGGTTTGATCGCTTCTAGGATTAGAAGTACAGTTCACGGCAAAGCATTTTTTAAATTGTTTTTGTATTCCTATTTCTCATTTCTTCTTATTCTGTTCATTTTTTTTCTTCTTGTATTTTTTGTTCTTCGTTTTCTCTTTCTTCTTATTGTTATTTCATTTCCTTCTCTTCATTTCTCTTCTTCTCATTTTTTTTTTATCTTCCTTCACGATTTTCTTTTTTTGCTTCAGCTCTTTCTATCTTTTCCTTTTTCTCCTTTCCTTCTTTTCCGTCTTTTCCTTTTTTTTTTACTCTCATTTACATCTCTTCTTTTCTTTGTTCTGTCTTTCTTCTCCTTCTTGATTTTTCTTCTTTCTCTTAATTCGTTTGCTTTTGACAGTGTTGTATCTCACACCGTTTAGTAAATCGTTATCTGGTTTAACGAAGGACCAAATTTGGATCTTTCACCTTAATTATTGACTGAGATATTCATTTTTTAATGATGCAATGAAAGTTACTAAAGAAACAAAAACAAAACTCGAAATTTCCTGTATACATAACGTACCCAACTTTGAACAAACACTCATATTCTTATTTATAAGAAATGATCCTACATATTTGTCATGTTTATACAACTGGATATTAACACATGATGGGTTCACATATTGACGTTGCTAAAATAATACAACGTATTCCATTAGCAGATTCGCTGTGTTATTAAATTTTTTATCCGCCGCCGACATAAGAAGGAGGTTGCGCACGAACGAAAGCGTATTCCTACCCAGGCAAAATATTCCGATGATATATTTGCAAGTATAATGTCTTTATACATTTATGAATACTCGAATATGTTATTTATCTTTCCATCATGCCTCGAAGAATTCCATCCATCTATATTACCATATTTTCCTCGAATGGTGTCAATGCGGATTTTATTTACCGGTGATTGGTTCTTGAAAATTAATCCTTGTGTGCTTTGACCGTTTCTTTTTTTAAATTAAAATTACAGCGAAAGCTTTCCTTTATAGGGGGCAGATGTTTCCGCTAGATGTGGCACTGTGGCGCAGTAAAGCGGATTATTTCACAATATTATACTATTCTGCATCTAATGCTGTAACATAAGTATTTACAAATACACTGAAAGATGCCCTAGTTTCGTTTGGGACAATCAGTAAGCACGCATTATGGATTGTTAATTCGCCAAGTGAGAAAATTAGCAGAACTATGCCAACGATCAATGTCCTCTAACACAGAAGACATTTATAGTTTGAGTATTAACATTTTACCAAATTCACTAATCTAAGTCTCCAAACTGGTAGTTTCCCGTCTTAATTGAAATTTGACGTTATTCGTTTGTATAAAAAAGGTAATGTAAATGAACCCTCAAATTATAGACCAGACTCTACCTACTCTATCCAAGATTTTTGAAAAATTAATTGAAAATAAAATGATTTCGTTCTTCGCAAAAAAAAAATCGCTGTTTTGTCGCCATCAGTTTGGTTTTAGATTGGGAAAGAGTGCTGTATCTACTGCAGAGTATTGCGCGACTACCTTCTACGATTTAAGTAAAGCTTTTGTTTGTGTTGACTACAGCATTTTGCTAAAAAAACTAAAGTTTTATAATTTCCACGACTTAACAATTAACATAATTAAATCGTATTTAGCAAATAAACACCACAGGTAGTCAGAATAAATGGTATTGCCTCTGTTCAATTAGGGATGCCGCAAGGCTCTATACTGGATCCTTTGATGTTTCTAATTTACATAAATGATTCATCGCAAACAACGCCAGTTGATAAATGTATTCTTTTTGCCGATGATTGGTTAAATCAACGGACTGCAAAAATGTTGTGGAGAGGAGTAGTTTGGCGTGTGGTGCGGCGAACTCTTGATTTTCCTCAAACAGGCTGATTCTAACCGACAGCAAAACTAAAATAGTTGTGTATTCTAATAGAGACACTGCCACACTAAATAACCCAGAATCAGCCAAATACTTGGGGGGCCTTTCCTGGAACCACAACTTTGCTGGAAAGCAATATCAATTACATATCCAGCAAACTTTTAAAAAAATATTCCTTTTAAGAAATTTGCAATCTTCGGTATCGGAAAACGTTTAATTAGGCAGCTAGAAAAAGCTGCATAAGTTTGGGTTGATGACTAGAAGAAGAGCTATACGTGAGCTGCAAATTACCGTGGGGAACTCGTGATTGGGAAAGATGTATTTCTTCTGACGATTCTAGATTCACTCTACATCATTCTGACAGCAAAATGTGGAGGAGGCGTGGAGAAAGGAATCTTAAATCTTAAAAGAGCTTCTTTCAACATTCAAGATTCCTCTCTCCGCGTGTGTTTGTTAATTATTATGATTCAGTTATTGCTTAAATGGTTCTAAACGCTTTTAAAAATACATATTTTGTTATATTTCAGCCATCTTCTGCTTTTTTTTTGTTTGTAAAAGAAGGTTTTCATTAATTTCTTATTGGTGGACCACTTCAATTGAACAACAGTTTAAATAAAATGCCAGTAATCTATTAGTTAAAATGCCTTAAGTGAAGGAATACATGTTTTAGTTTATGAAAGCCAGAAGCAACAAACATTGCAAGATGCGCCGTATTCAATAAGTCTAAAATTAATCTCTTTTTCCTTAATAAGTTGGAAGATGTCACGTCAAGATTCAGTGCAGAAGTTCAGCACAGAGTTCAAGTCAATTCAAATTCAGCACTGAATACTTTCGACGTGAATGAAACCGAACTCATCTAGTCCAACATTCACACTCATGTGATACCTAGAGAATATCTCTTATCATGACAACCATACAAACCAGAAAACAGAATGCAATGCCAGGAAAACCAAAACACACGTACTGAGCGGTTTTGAAGACCGAAGTGAAGCAATGGTGGAATCAGATGATGGTTTACAAGATATGGAGGTGGGCTTCATAGAAGAATGAACACGAGAACGCCAGGAGTTAAATGCTAATTAGCCCACGAACCCCTTCTTATAGCCAAAAGCTGAGCATGAATCCCATAATGAAAAAAAGGCCAACAATATTTTAAACAAGTTCTTGCATATGGCGGCGAGATCCCGTTTCAGTTTAAACCTGCATAGGTAAGACGTAAAAATCGTTAGCAATTTATTTATAGCTCTTTAATTTAACTCTCATAACTATGAAAATAGGTCACTTTATATTAAACTTTCCGCGGGTTTCTCGATGTTTTCCACGCATCCTAAAATTGAATTTAATTCCCACAGCGGTCACAAGGATTGCCAAAGGTCCGTAGGAAACACTTTGGAAACCACTGGTCTACTTAGTAAGATGAAATGCAGATGTTGTGGCTAAAGTCATACAAAAAAAGGGAGCATGTCAAGAGAATAGGAGAAAATAAAATCATCTGCATCGACCAAGCTGTGTATAAATTAGAAAATTCAGAAGCCAAGCCCTGTGTTAATTGAAGGAACGGAAACACCTGTATAATTTTGTTTCCTACATTTTTTTCACGATTTTTTTTGAGGTATTTCACTGAATATTTAATATAATCTGGTATTTGTGTAATATGAGACATGAAATCAAATTAAAAAAAAATATTTCTTGAGATAAATACGTCCCCCCTTAATTATATATTAATATATTTGATGTTTATCATTATGCCACCAAAAACCATATAGCAAATTACAAATATTGCAAAATTAAATTCCCGGCTACAATTAAGCTACTGCGAGCATTATAGATTCAAATCAGCGGAATTTTGAGTGAATCACGTTACTCATGGAATCAATCACGCTGATATTTATTCAGAAGCTGTTTACGATATATCAAAACACTGATTTCAATCAAGTTTTAATACCGAGTGGCTAAACAATGATACGTCGACACCTCTTGAACTACATATATCAGCACAATGTCGAGGATCAATTTTAAGGTAAAAGTGTTTAGCATAAACCTTTTCAAGATGTGCTTTTTTTAGACGATTTACGTTACCCGTTATCGAAAACGGGGCCATGCATGATGATGAGGATCAAGCCATAAATCATATTGTAAATAAATAATATTCTTCCAAGCTTTCATTTTTCAAAGAGGATCGCTGTTCTTAGAGGAAAGGTGCGTTTTAAATCGTAAATCAAGAGCATTTACGATATTGAACTTGCTACGTTTGTGGCCGAACGCCAGCTGAATATCCCTGAAAAACTTACTATCCTTTTCGCCACCGTTCCATATAGCAAACTGTTGGTTAATAATAACTTCCACTATAGGTCTATCCGAGAGGCATATTGGAGGTTCGAACCCACCATAAAATAATCACAGATTATATTTGAGCAGTTATAAAGGAATATGATGCAACCAAAAGAGATAACATTTTAAATAATTTGAAATAATTATATTGTATAATAATAATATTTGTCGGTTGCAAAATTACTTAATACGACCCTCTTCAACAGTTCATCAATTATACCGGAAGTAGGGGCCAACTTTGTTATTTCTAGATCAATTTTAAGGTTTGTTTGATAACATAGCTGTGTTGCTATTTCTAGCCATGTTTGTAATATTTGATTTTTTTTTTTAAACAGTACTATGAGTTCTGGCGGCTCCATTATTAACTTTTGCTTTTGTGAAACAGCCATCTTCTCATGTTCTAACATGAGGAACATGTCTTAATGGATATCTCTCTCGGTAGACACGTTGAGCCTTGGAAGGCTCAATCATAACATAATCATGTCCCTGTATTGTTCAAAAAGTGTTTGTAAGTTTTTTCAGGATTACTCGGAGAAAGGCGTAAATAAAAACAAGAATATTGAGACATTACTCTATACTCAAGCATACTCGTGTTTCGCGAAGTTGAATCAATTAAGCGATAACGAAAATACCTTGCCGTGGGACGGACCCTCAACTTCGCCGTTTCAGAATGTAATTACCGGAAGCCGCCGAGCCAGGAACGGAGAAAGGACGTTTGCACTGCGTTTCAAGCATTTGTGATGATTACATACGCAGGCATTCAGCAAAACATCCTCGACTTTCACGTACGCACAAGCGTTTGAGGTGTGCAAGGTCGATTTTCGAGAATCAACAGTTTCTACAGCCGCTGAGACAGATAAAAGCGAGCATGAATTAAATTTTAATATACGTTATAACTTTTACATTATACGACGAGTTGACTGCGGGTATAGCAGATGAGTGGCGGTAGAATATCTTTTTTTTTTGAGATATGATCTTTAATCTGCAAATGTGGGTGAATTCTTAGAATTTAAATGTTGATTACGGGTGGATATTTGAAGATAGCGCTACGTTTTGAGGTCGAATATCTTCTTAGAAAGTTTTACGGGAATTTCGTGAATTGAGTCCCGTTGTTCCTCGGATGCGAGAGTAGTCTGAAAAGTTTCTAACGTTGCTGCATATTCAAAACTCGAATCTCTTTCAAACTCTGTCTACATTGGACATACACCATTGGAATTCTCATTATCATCTAATATAGATTCTTCGAACGACCGGTCCATTAATTTGTTGTCGTTGGCACCGACAACAAACATGCATTACAATGCCTAGCTCAGCACCAAAACCACAATTTGCCGCAAGACTTTTGATTCTGGTACACGATTGTGCTGATACTGATTTCGATTTTTCTTTCTTTGCCCTCTAAATTTTTTTACGTTATTGGAAGCATGATTCAATTTTCCGAGAACGTTTATTCAACAACGTCTTTAATTCTTTTTTTCTGGGTCTGAAAAAATCGCCGGGGCCAGATCTAGTGATTCGCGTGCGAACCCCAATTCGTGACGAGACGGTGCGTTGTCTTTTTTTTCTTGTGCGGCCGTTTTTCTGTAATTTTTGCCTTCAGCTTGTCAAATAATGATGCACCGTATACCGCCGTTAGTGTTTTTCCTTTTTTCAAGATAATCAGTTAACATAAATCTACGGTTATGCTACTGGTTCATGCAGACAGTTCTTTGTTTTCACTAATATTAATCCTACTCTCAATTTCATCTAAACAAAAACAAAGAGCAGAATCCCAACGAATGGTACCGAACTACCGTGTTATCTTCATTACGTTCACAAAGCAACCTTTTCTAGCATTCGCGGTTCATATTTTGTTTCGATCTTTTTATTTTTACCGACAGCCGAGGAAAAACAGTCGTTTGCAGTGCTAGTAATTCGAACCACAATCAATTCATTGCCAACGATTGCATCGGCCTGAACGCATACAAATAAACTTTCGACAACGCGATACGTCTGATGCAACTACCTCATCCCATAACGGATATACACTGCCGTTCAGTGAAGTTCGGTCATACAATAAAAATCTATTATATCACACTGTAT
>LR736864.1:3735251-3762744 GCA_902654985.2 Oryctes borbonicus | reverse complement strand
TTTTACTGTTAAACGTGTGTTGGTGTGCATCTGTCGTTTTTGCGCGAAAGTTTAAGAAAATTTACTTCGAAATGGCACGTGGCAAGCCTACCAGTGTAGAAAAACGTTCACGCATTATTACGCTGTTTGAAGAAGGATATTCGGGGCGACAAATTGCTGAAAAAATAAATATGACAAGTTCAACAGTAAATGACATCATAAAGCGATATCGGACAACTGGAACTACAGAAAATCGTGTTCGTCCCGGAGCATCTAGGAAAACAACAAAAGCTGAAGGTTTGAGAATTGTATTATTAGGCAAACGCAATAGAAAATTAACAGCGCCATAAATAGCAGCCGAAGTCAATCGCGGCCGTGAAGAATAAATTTCGGCGAGTACGGTAAAACGTCGACTTCAACAAGCGGACCTTCATGGACGCATTGCCGTTCTAAAACCCTTATTACGTCGGGGCAACAGAGCAAGACGGCCACAGTGGGCTCGTTCTCATCTAGATTGGTGGTTAGATGATTGGAAATACGTGCTTTGGAGTGACGAGTCAAAGTTTGAGGTTTTTGGGCAAAATTGACGAGTTTATGTCCGAAGATCTAAAACCGAAAAGTGATCCCGAACTGCATTGTGCCTACAGTGAAGCAAGGGCGTAGTTCTGTGTTAGTGTGGGGATGTTTCTCCTTTGCTGGGGCGGGAGATTTATGCAGAGTGCAGGGCGTAATGAGGAAGGAAAATTATTTTGCAATACTCCAGAATAATGCAGTGCCCTCAGGATTGCGTATAATAGGCCGTAACTTTACATTCATGCATGACAACGACCCAAAACACACTGCATTAGTGTGTAAGAACTATCTAAAGGAGCAAGAAGAACAGCACACCCTGAAAGTAATGACATGGCCTCCACAAATCCCAGATTTGAACCCTATAGAGTTGTTGTGGGATGAACTGGACAGGAGAATCCGAAAAATATGCCCGACTTCACAAGAACATTTACGGAATATTCTGCAACATGAATGGATTAATATTCCACAATCCGTTTTAACAAAACTTATCGAAAGAATGCCTAGAATAGATCGAACGGTGATTAATAGCAAAGGAGTTTTTTCGATGAAAAAAAAAATAATGTTCAGTATGTTATATTAGGCCAGAATAACTTTTTATTTATTTATTTTTCTCTTTTTTTACCCGTACATACAATAAAATTGAATTTTGTTTTTAGTTTCGTTTGTTTCTGTAACCTTTTAATGTTTTTTACCAACCGACCGAACTTCTCTGAACGGCAGTGTACGGCTAACAAAGAAAATAAATTAGACCATAATTGATGCTATAATTATGATGATATATAGAGATAATCGCATTGTAAAGATAGAAATATTTTTAGGTTATCCATTGATACGTTTATATATGTAAAATCTTAAATTCTAAATTTTGTATTCTCAAGATCGCGTAATTATGATGGTAGATATCTGAAAAATTTAATTTTTTTGTTGCATAAAAAACACTTCAAAGGTGGGCCTCAATGGAACATGCTTTGTATAGTGTCCAACAGTTTACGAGATTGCCGAACGTTGTACACAAAATATTTACAATATCTCTCTGGGAATTCCGAAAAGAAATTGCCGCCCGATAAAAATAAGCTTGCGGATCATAAATTTGCTTTAATATCGGATCCAATGATTACGCACGAAGGCCAGTGGCATGGAGCTGGTAAATATTTGTGGAATTAGGAAAGTATGAGGTAGAGGGTCCTTAAAAATATTTTTGGATTATATTACTAGATCGGCGAACGTTGAATCAAAAGATTTTTAAAGCATTTCGATATTGCAACGTAAAAACACCCATTCTTGAGAGAGTAATACCGATGTTAAAACATACATATTTGTAATTATAGATTTTTAATATTTTCTACCCCAGAAATATGTCGCAGTCGAACCTTTAAAACAGAGAATGAACAGATAAGCACGATGAAATTAAACATCTAGGAGTAAGGTGATAGACAGGTATAAACTACATGAAACAAAGCGAAATTACCTGTTTCTATCAGGTAACAACTATCATTCCCGCGAGTATACTTGCTTTGAGCAGCATACCATATTCGTATAAAGCAGGGAAGGATATACGACCCTGAACAAGGCAGCAATTTTACGTAATGATGATCCTGCTAAATAGCACGTGTAAAATTGATTTTCTGTTGTGTGCCAATGCTGTTGGAAGAGGAGTAGCGTCGAGAATGAGTCGATAACTCTTCCTAATGTTATTGGTCTTTATTCGATAATATAAACGCTAAGACCTGTAGCTAGAATTTTCATAAAATAAGACAGCTCGATGATAGGTAACTTATTTTTGAACAAAATGTTAATACGTCCTTAATAGAGCACGTTCTGTGGATAAAAAATGAGTACCCAAAGGCCATGGAAATAAAAGAAAACTCTTTTAGGTAAAAACAAAAGAAACGAGATTAAGAAAAATAAAAATAGTCAAAAAATGAAGAAAAAAGGAAAACATCAATTTATTAAAGGCAAAAAATATCTTGGAAAATTCTATTATATAATGTTACTTTTTTTTCTTGTCTTTGTATTGGCGAATCTCTCCTTTTTAGATTTAGGTTGCTTTGATAAAAAGCCATCCATCCTGTATATTAATCAATAAAACTGGCTCACTCGATTGTTACCACGTCCAAGCTTAAATTATAAATCTGCAAATTTTGTTTCGCAATTACATAAAAGAGGATTACGCTAATTATAGCATATTGCTTTGGCAAAATAACTATAGATTACCTAGAAGGATAATAATTATTCCCATTATCGTATATCCATACCATATATCTAACAACAGCTTAATAATCCCGCAAATGTAAAATTAACCACATGAAACTCCTCGGATTTTGTGTTTATTTTAGATGATAATATATGTAACTTCTGGTTACTAAAAAACGTTACCAGACAAAGTTATTTACCAGAGACCATCAAGATAAGGAAAAAGATATTTGAAGCTTTTCTGCTTTCTGCTATGGGCAGTTCCATTAATCAAAGTTGTAGATGGTTATGTACTTAATAAGACAGTGTAACCTAGTTGGCCATAATTTTATAAAAAGGCTCCACTTATGATGTTTTAAAAGCTCTGTTTTCCGTCTAGGTTTTTGAGTCGTCTGTGTAGTAGATAGATTCGGCTTTAATAGGTGGACCTTTCTTCCATTCTTCTCGATCTGGCACCACCGTTTTACACTTCGTTTAACGAGACTGTATTTGGAGGATAGTAATATCTCCCCTGGTTTTGCAAGATACCTGACGTACACTATTGCCTACATTTCATAAATCCATTTCCTTTGATTCACCAATCCCGAGCATACCTCAACTCTCTAAAAATTCTCCGAACAAGTCCGTCTTCCTTGAAATTAACGTCTTTTTCCACACTTTTCCCTTATTTCAAACTTTATATCTCCCTAACGATGTAAAAGGCTTGACTGTGCAATATTTTCCGGAATTCTCGTCTAGTTTAGAAATGTAAATCTGAAATATGAACATAAACAATTCGGGACAAACAACAACTTCGTCACACAAACAAATTTTAATGAAAAATCTTACTTTATCTGTTCTCGCAAAGCTTTATTAAACGGGATTGCGAGAATCTACTTTTTTCTGTGAGAAATTTAGCAGCAGAATCATATTTCTTCGTTCTATTTAATTACTTTTCGTAACAAAGTGTAATTGCGCATTCGCCAGTGTTTATCATTTCAAGTATTTTAATATGTTGGCTGGTGTTCTACTGCGTGATATATTAAACGTTATTACTATCTCCAACGAAAGGACGTATCTTATGAATATTATTCTCGTAAAAGGAATAAATGGCGGCATAATTTTAAGATGTTTTTTCTTTGTAGAGTGCTGGAGAAGAAAATTGATTTTATAATGTGCAATTTGTGAGGAAGCAGGTGCGAAATAGCTGTTAAAATGACGTTAGAATAGTGTTTTCTCGCGTGGTATTTCGTAAAAAGCTTGAATAGTTAGTGTGGATAAAATTGAGATTATACCTTTTTGATTTTAGACTGTAAAACAGGATGATTTATTTTCAAATTTCATTGTAATGGTGAGTTAAAGCAATCGTACAGCTAGAACCAGAAGGAAACCCTAATTGCGTGGCGGGAAACAAACCGTGGCTATTTATATAAGTTTTTAATTGATCATCAACAATACGCTCCAAAACCTTCGACAACCCAGGAAGAACGATAACTTTAGGCAAAGATACAACACGAGCAATCCTTCACGCCTCAGGAAACAACGTATATATGAGTTGAAAAGGGCAATAACAAGGGACAGTAGAATTTAATCATTCAACTGGAAGTAATATTTGGAAGAGTCCTTCCAATGCAGTTGAGAGCTTCAAAACGGGGTTGGGGTTTATTTCCAATAATAGTTGAGAAGTAATTGTTAATCAAATTGACATCTTGCAGTTCAGAAAGAAGCAGTGGCGGCTGGTGACAATACTGAGTCGTAGAGGAAGAGAGTCAAGAGAGTAGAGAACGAGAATCATAATTATTAAATATGAAGCTAAGATCTCCAAGACAGAACCATACCATTAGCTAGCGTAAAAAAATCAGCTAAAGCATCATTAATGTCGTTCCGAAATTTATTAACACTCGTGATGGGGGGTCGATATAATAGTTCCAACCAAACAAATTCCAATTCCGTTTTAAAATCACCATCAATTATGCAAAGATGAATGGTATTCTGTACACGCCTTATACATACAAACTGATAGAAATTAGTTACGTTGCTTATTACAAAAGAGCACATCCCACATCGGAGGAGCTCTAGTCTTTAGAGCCTCCTGACCTACTTTACAAGATTCCGTCGTGTATATTTATACAAGGGCGCCTCTCACCTTTCATTCATCCAACATAGTTTGACTTGGAACACAGCTCCATTCATGCAATTCTACATAGTTATATACTACTTGTTCCTATTAATCGGGAGTTTGAATTGAATGGGATTATCCGTACATATCTCGCGTGTCAAAGACAATAAAATCGCGGCAAACCGTTTATTAACGTGCGTTGTTTACACGATTTCGAATATTCTTCAGGCGGTAAAGTTTAACGAGTGTTTCCCTAAAATTAGTTTCTATGTCTAGAATCGACGTTGTATACCCAATAACTGGTTACTGATAGTATCCGCATAATTTAAGAGATTCGCTTCGGTGCCTGTAGCACTTCGTGATGATAATATCGAGAGAAATTAACGTGTCAGTTTGCGAAACTAAGTCGCTTGGGTATTTGGTGAATAGACCTCTTTACGCGGGAGGAATATTTGTTTCATGACTATTACTCCAAAAACTTGCTTTAATTAAGTTTGATAATTAAATTTTCGCGTTTCGATAAATACAAGCATCTACCCGTTAGGAAAATATTTGTTTTTGTTAGAATTTATAATTAGCAGCGAAAGGCCAAAGGAATCATTTATTCACGAATAGAAAGGAAATTTATGAATTGGGACTAACGAAGCAGTCTGCTTCGTAAAATTAAGTAAAAGGGAATATTCCAAAATTAGAATGGCTAATATATTTTATAATTTCAAGATGCTATTGCGATTCTAATGGATCTTTTGAAGGTTTTCTTCAGAATTTGGAATTGTCTTATTCTATGCAACTACGCATGGATGAATTTCGTCGTAGATCTTTGCAGTATCGTATCTTGGTTTATATCAAGAAATTGTTGCTAAATTTCGTGAAGCTAAATTGTAACTTTTGTCTCTCGCAAGTTTATTTAATACAACTCGCCTTTAACAGGTATATTAGATCAAATCAATAAACTTCACATTCCCACATATCTCAAAATGTTTTTAGGAATTACATGTAATAATCGAAAATCGTAAAGGGTTAATGTAAGTGCAGGCTATTGGAATTAAGCCTTTTTCCTGCTCTACTGAACTAGAAAAAAGGATAACTTTCACTCGCTGAGCGTGAAGATTCGCAGGAACGCAAAGCGGCGTTTTACAACACTCGGTGAGTCCTACAAATCTGTCAAGTTTCAATCCGATTGCCGAGTGTCACCTCGGAATCTTCCCTTGTAAGTTTTATAATAGAGAAAGGGCAGATTTTATTGTTGTTTTATGTGTAAACAAGAATTTTCTCACTGCAGTATTTTACGTATACTACTTCTACCAATAAATGTAGCTTTAAAAAAGTTATGTGATCTCGCGGAAGATACATTGCTCGAAATAGAAGTTAAGAGAAACGCTTCGAACTCGCTAAATTATTTGTAAACAGTAGAACGAAGACTAGAAGAAATCGATTTTCACTGAGAAGAAACACTGAGAAGCAATGCGGACGCTGTTTCTTCGGAGGATTATTGTCGAGTTTCGGCATACATTCCCTTCTTAAATGCCTTTTAAACAACATCAAGAGAGCGATAGTGTGTGCGTTGCGTGCAATGTGCCACTGCGAAAAAAGTGTTCTGCCAAATATTGACACATTGCTCACTGCTGTAAATGTAAAGACTTTTTCTATTTTACGTAGACTAAAGAATTATTTACGAAATTCTACATTTGAAACAAGGTTAAATGGGTTAACTTTCCTGCATATTTATCGAAAAAAATTTGTTGAATCCATTTTAAATAAAATGGCAGAAAAATTACGAAAAATGCACACGCTTGCCATTGGTACCTGGGTGGAATAAGTCGTATAAAGTCATCGTTCATTTTTGAAAAAATTAAAACTTTCAGCTGTTTTTTCGGAACTTTTGGCTTCAACTTGGCTTCCGTTATAGTTTTTTCTTTGTCAAAATAGTTGATTAACACAATCCTAAAAAACATTCAACATTTTCGGAGCCAATTCACTACCGCTTTCGCTGTGCCTTGCCTTACAATTATTAGAATATTTTTCATCTGTAACGTTGAGACTAGAAACTTTTCAGAGTACCCTCATATATCGCCGGATTAGGTCCTACAAAATAACATTCGACGCTTTCAGTTGTTTCTACAACCACTTCACGCTGCGTATATTTAAATGTAAAGTACGATGAGATCAAATGCAATTAAATTATCCCAAGATAAACACTGGCAATATAAGTTTTTTAACCGTTTTAACGGTCGATAAACATTTCGATTAAATTATACTTTATGTCCGCCGGAAGAATAAATAAACGGAATTTATCCTATACTATTATTTATTCTTCGATTAAGTACAAAAAGCTCTTTTGTTTAAGCGCCGTTTCTTTTTTTAATCTTGAATTTTTAAATTTACGCCTCCGCTAAATACCAGATCGCGTTAATAAACTTCGGATTTTAAGGTCCAAACACGTAAGTAATCGTACCGATAATCACTTGATTAAATTTATAAATGTTGTATAACGTTTATTGCATCTTTCCATTTTTGATATGTGCAAATAGTGAAATGTTTACGCTGAATATGTGCATATTTTAGGAAACCCAAACAGTTCTAATTCTATACCTAACGAGCTTCGAGACTTATCAAAGCCGTTTATCAAAGGGGTCTCACCAGAACGGTTGTAATTTAGCTGACAATTATTTGAAAATTATGTATAAATTCACAGAGGACCCTGAAATGGGTAAGTAATTTTCTGACTGTTAAATTGCTATTCGAAATCTACCACATTAATCTTATCGTTGGTTACAGTGAAATTTCGTGTGATATGGGTTTTCTTGTTCAGAATCCTAATTATCAATAAATAGTCGTTTTTGCTGTGTTTGAATTGAAAGAGAATGAAAAATTAATGTGGCGTCCATTCAACTTAAGGAAGTTGATACCTCAAGTACCTCAAGAACTGCTATCTTTTTTAATCAGAAATTTCGAACGTCATAAATTTTGATAGCAAAATAATCAGCTAACATGGAAATTTCAATTCGATTGAATTTAGTATCAAACATATCCAAATAAGAGAAGCATACGGAAATGATTTTAGCACCGAAGTATTTCAATTATTTCGCAGCTTGTCTACATCAGGGTTTCTTCGAAATGAAAAGCATTCTTTTTTAAATAGCTAATCTGTATACATTAATTTCCTAGAAATGAAGCCAGTATTATTAAATCTCATCTTTTCGGAAAATAATATAATTCATGTTTACGTTATTGGGTGTTAATGTTTTAAATTTTATACGTGTTGAGTACTTTTATGCTTGTAGACGTATTATCTACTGTATATAGCGGATATTGCCGAATGTTTACAGCCGTTTGTCAGCAGGTCATACATTTATATAATAATTTTGCTTAATGTTAAATAAAATCAAAATAAAAAGAAACTAAATCGTTTTCTTTTTATTATCTTGGTGATGTCGTAAATTACTTATTTATTGCATTATATATATTAGACATATCGTATTATGTTATTACAGCATTTGGTGAAGAATCTTTGTTTGCTTCTGGATATAAAATAAATTTCATCTTTTAAGTCATTTCATAAAAAGTACCAAGGTGTATTAGTACTATTTTTATATGCGCTATCTACAAGGATAGTTTGAAAAGTTTTCAGCCGAACACAGAATGTGCAACATAGTCTTTTTAATCCGTCCAAATAGTAGTTGGCACCATGTTTTGCAAAGTAGGTATTTTCGAATCTCTTCATTCCATACAAATTTTTATCCACCAACAGAAAAAATTAATCGTTAATTAATTATTTATATTTACATAATTAGTTCAAATTAATTCGAGCGTTTTTGGGACTGGCAGTAACGCCATCGACAGTATTGTTAGACTGTTGTCATATTTAATACACATTACCTGAAAACTTTTGTTTCGATAATTTAGTACATTTAAAAAAAAATATGTTCTGGAAACCAAATCTAAAAGAGATAAGCATAATTTTCAATATTTTAACGGGGGCGCAATTTATATTCCTGCTACGTTCGCCAATTTAGGTAGATGCGTCACTGGCGATGAATAAATCTAAAAAAGCAGGAGAATAGCAATACCCAAAGTAATTTTTAAATAAATTTCTTGCCATTTCTCCAACTACACAACCTTCACCCCACACTAACTTGAACACAACCTTTGCACCCCATAACAACATCAATAGTGATAACCTAATAGTTTATAACAAATTACAATATATTCTTTAACTGAGTAAAAAAATAACCGCTTTAGAATAGTTACTCATGCAATTAAAAAACCTAACATTTTTTTCTTTTTATTGAAAGATGAGATGGATCAAGAGAGAACTGATGTTGTGTATGTTGTCGATTGCCGCGATTGCGAGGGCTGCTATATAGGCCAGATTTATCAAAAATTAAACAACAGAAGTTCTTTACATAAAAGTAATTATAGATATAGAGGTTGATTTTTTTGGCAGTCGTTGTGTATCTTTTCGTCTTTTACAGTGTCTTTTTACAAGCTCTAGAGCGCCGTATTTTTATTATTTTTTAAATTTACTTCGGTTTTTAGTGTTTTATTATTTCATCATCATCAAACCGCCCAATCCTTCGCATTCGTTTTTAAAATCCGTATAATGGAATGGATTAATCTTGTTTTTTTTTTTGTTTCTCTCTTTTCATTTGTTTTCATAGCTCGTTGCTAAACTTCGTTGCGTTTACTACATCTCGCCATTCCATTCCGTCCCGGCATTTTCTCTTCCAATTTGCTATTCCCAATGCTCGCACATCCACGCTTATCAAATTTTATTTTACTATATTTAATGGAATTTAATAATTCACATAATGCGGAAAATTATGGTGCAAAGTTTTCGTAAATAGCGTCCATCTCGAGTTTAATTTGGATGGATTTAATGACGGCATTTTCATGTTGAGGTTTATACTTTTCAGACTACATTTTTATTAATAAATGTTTCAACGGTAGTGTTCAGCTATCGATATTTTATGAGACAAATTACAGCCATGTTTCGCCCACCGAGTGAAGTATCTTTACATCAATAACGAAAGTTATTCCGAGTAGGAATGTTAATAAGCCGAAATTTGAAAATTGGATCGATAAAAAACATGGGTGGTCTGTATAATAAAATCTATTAGAGTTTGTAGGAATACAGTAATCGGACGATTCACCTTGGGTGTTAAGGAAATTTCCAATGATCCTTTAACGTTTATAAATAAATATATCAATGGAAATGTAAACTATGCTAACTAAAATGATCTCTCCACACTATAATACATTTTTCGTTATAAAAAATTATCTTTCAACAACAGCGTCTTTTTGTTTACTTGTTTTTTGTTATTCTTGTTACATTCCTTTGTAATATTATTATTTTATCGATTTTGCACAACATTATCGGCGCATTCTTCACTACCTAATGATTAATAATTTAATATAATTAAATTTAATATAATTAATAATTTGATAAACTCAGAAGAAATGTGCTAAAAAAAATTAAATCTAACAAGCTTTGTTCTACCATTACTCTAAAAAATATTTACAAGTACCTACTTTTACTACATGTGTACCCAAAAATATCCGAAATATACGAAATTAAAGGAAAAAGTCTTGGATGTGGCACAAAACGTAAATATGTGTTTCCCTTACAAAAAGAAATCAATCAAACCTGAGTAGATAAATGGACTTCGTTCCCTGTTTTCTTTTTTTTTTCATATAAATTGGTTTCCTAAACGTCCTTAATTAATATGAATTTTTCTAATTTAATAGAAACAAATTTGTCGTTACAGGAGTAATGTCTGAGCTTCAATGTATACGAAGTGTGGCAATTTAATTCCCGAATTGACGCTGCATTAGTGGAGTCGCCTGAAATAGAACCAGCATGTAGTAGTTCACAATCTCACTAATGAATTAGTTAAAATTGCAACAGAAACTTACGAGATGTTGGAATCTGTGTACGCTGACAAGACTCTAAGTCGTACTATTGCATCTGAGTGGTTTAATTGATTTAAAGATGAACAATGAATGAAACACATAAACATGATGTTTCTGAAGTGGAATTTCGATTAATACGCTTTGAATTTCTAACATCCATTTCAAATTTCTTTTATCAATTCTCTAAAATTGCCGAAAGGGTGCTTTAGAGACACTCACGACCCTCAATTTCATCCAAACAATTATCGAAAAGCATAAAATTTTCCCCACGTAAAAACATTATATTTATTTCGTTCTAATTCAATACATAGAGATCCACCTCATAAATTTCCAGATTACTGAACAGCCACGGCGATAGTTGGCATATTTCAACCGCATTCCGTTGAATACCGTCTATCCTTCTGTGGTACCGTATTACACAACTCACTCAAGTAATTAACCCGCATAACTACTATATGCTGAAACTATGTAACCATGGTTGCGTAGAGCGGTTTTGAATTGGCGTTGGCTGAACACGGTGCCCATCAAATCTATCGATACGGCTTATGACGACGAGAGTTAATGCACGTTATATGAGCAAATGTAGGGGTTGCTGATGTTACGAATTATTGTGCCTAAAGTAGCGTTCATATAGGGTAGTGCGAAATTATCGGTAGGATCAGCGCGAAATTGCGTGCGTTTGTGATGGATGAAATGACATAGAAATGTTATATGCAGTTTCTGCAATAAGCATGATGAACAAATTAAAAAAAAGAGAAGACATTGGCGGGTACGCCCCATCAAGATTCAAAAGAAACAAATCATCACCCTGGTTGATTTATTTAAAAATTTACTGAAAATAGTAGAAGTAAATCAACTGTCTGGCAAATATTTCGTGTTATGTACGTTAGGTCAAATCAAGAAGATGTCAAGGAATCATAACGCTTGATTCTTTCTTTAATGGTAAAGTTAGCAAATGTTTCTATTAATTAATTCAATTGTTGATAATAACCTAAGCCCGAAATAGTAACTTCCTTAATTTTCGCCGCTAATAGCTAATGCTTCGTAAGAGGCAAAATTTTTGGAGAACGATGTTCTTTAACTGGAAGTTTTATGTCATCCACTTTATACAACAGGCTACGAAAAAGTGTTGTATCCAACGTGCAAGTACAATAAAAACGAAGAAACAAAAGAGGATGGTAAGGTAAGATACATAAATTCTAATTGTGAGCTCATTATATATTCAAAACCTCTTTGTAGGCGGCTCGAAAAAGTTGACAAATAACATTCAACGAAACGTAGCGATGAAATAAATGCAGGAAAAGAAAAAGAGGTTATTTTTTCATACCTGTTTACGAATTAAAATCCCCCCCAAAAAGCTTAATATTCAAGTATTCGAGTTTGCTACATTTTTGGTGCATTTTTGTTGTTTATTCCTATCAATGGAAGTATTATTTTCAGGATCTTCTTCGCTTGGAGTTTCTATAATCGGTTTTCGCTTCTTAATTGGCCCCAAGAGTAATACCTCTCTTTCAATAGAATAATCCTTGGTATTGATACATAATATTTCTACCATCGTTCAAATGTAAGACGTAATTTGTGTAAAACCTCAGCACAAGTACGTTATTGATAGCAGAAATCTTAATACGATATTTTATAATTTTAGATTTATATGTTCGATTACACCGTTAAGTTCTGGCTTATATTTAAAACATTTAGTATTGGCATATTTAGTAACATTCGCAGATTCTTTGTTATACGAGGATGATTTAAATTTAAACGGTAATTTTGCTAGTGTACTGGGCAAACAGTTGCGAACCCAGTGGTGGAGTAGAGGGTTGATGGTCGTTCGTAGTGTTAGTCAACAATTTTATGTATATATCTTCAGTAATAAAAAATTTAAAAGTGAAAATTTTCTTTTGAAAATCGCTAAATTTTTGTCACAGCAGCGTACAAGTGCAGTCTAAGTTTCAAGCTATTTCTTTTCTATTTCCCATTCAATTCCGTCCAGCACTTGTTAAATTGCGCAATCAGCGTCTCCCCATTGCTTTCGTCCGGTTTCGCTTTTTCCCCTTCCCTTAAGCGCTGTAACACGAATGAATTATCTTGATGGGGTGGATTTAGCGTTCGCAAACGGTATTGCGCCGAGTTGTAATATTCTTCTAATCTACTTAATCGTTTCGTTATTTTCTGCGTTGGTTTTCCGGTCGCTGGAGGAATGTAATGAATAAATTCGAGATTTTTAAAACGTACGGATGGCGACAATATTATTTACATTTTTGTCGCGATTTACCATCTTAAAGAGGCTTTTTAGAGCATGAAATCTTTATTTATTTCTAGCAAAATATGGGAGGCGAATGATTAATTTTTTTTTCTGGAGAACTTGACAAGTGTACAGTTTAACTAAAACATCGATGTCTTCTTTACGGTATTAAATTCCTCTTTATTACGGAAAATGCATATCAAAAATATTATACAGAATGTTTCAAAAACTTAGTCCAAACACATATTCAACTAAAAAAAAATCAACTTTTTTTAAATATCAACCCCAATTTTTTTAGAATGTCCTACGTATTCTACGCAAAGAAATACGGATGAAACATATTTAACATCCTATAGCAAATTTCGTCTATTTCCGAGTTATTAAAAAAAAAACACGAAAGCGATTATTAATAAGCAAATTTACGAGACCAAAGAAATGCACGATTTCAAATTTGCTCGATTCTGGGCGTTAATAACCACTCTTTTAAACAAAATAAAAGAAGATCCAGCCTTTGTTTCTAAAACATAATACGGAGCAATGGAACGAAATTTTCGACAGAAGGAGCTGTATATTTTGAGGGTGACAGGCGTGAATGAAAACGCTGCATTTTAGACCATTTTGATAGCACATCGTATATTTATTTTTTTTTTAATAATGTCGTCTTTAAGGTTTTATTGTATAGTGTTTGTTATCAAATTACAAACAAGGATCAGTTACGTATGTTAGAGCTAAGAAGTTTGAAAACTTTAGGGTAAAACGCACGGCAAAATGCGAAAGATCCACTATATTTATTTGGAGTGGATTTTCAGCATTATAGTTTATGAAATAGCATCCTGTTGGGATCGAATACTCTTCGGTGCGCATTCAATGTTTCAAGCTTCAAAAATTTATTTCTTTTATTTCCGTTATTTACGGCTTTAAAGTAAATAACCATAAATTTAGCTTTTACTTTTTAGTTCGTTGTATTTATCGTTTTATTTTCGACAGTTGTTCTGTGCATAGATAGATTATTCGGTATTCGACATTTTCGTCGATTTATTCTATGGCTGATTTACTGCTGTCCGGCGCTATTCTCGGATGGTAAAAATTTTTATATTTCCTTTCGCGCGGACTATTTTAGAACGGAACAAGTGCGCTAAATCACTTTTACGACCAAAGACTTCGCGTAATGTAAACCTACGACAGCTTCTACTTAATTTCATAGTTCAGTAACCAACGTCTGCCTCGCGGGCTTTGATTTATAACTACATTTCCGGATTTTACTGAACTCGGCGGTGACAATTTTTACTGTCTTGAGGAAATGTAATCTCGCGGAATCTACCTAAGTTTCTATAATTTTTCTTCTTTCCACATACTCTTAATAACCGTTCGATGAAGTGCTTGTCTTTCATTTTATTTTAACGAAATTATGTAATCCTCTAATTTCGGATTTTGATTACTTTTGGGGTTCCTGAACTTAATCAGTCCGCGGCGCACTTGCAGATTTAGTATTTTGTCCCGGCGACATTATTAGAAGCCACATATTTATACAATTCAGGGAAACAATGCCATCCTCGTTGACTTTTCTTATCCACAATTGCACCTTTTTCCCAAATGCTGCAACGTTTCCCAAAAGTTTCAAAATGTGCATGTTATTGCTTTGTAGAAGCAGATTCAAGGCATTCATTTTGTCCCATGTATGTATCCCACAAATACGTTAGTTTCAGTAAAAAGTCGAGTTCTGCAAAGTACCTTGAGTTTTCATGTCCCATATCTTGTAGAAAAATGTGAATTTCTTGACATAGCTCAAATCCACGGGGCAAAACGTTACCACGTGAAAGTCATCGTGTACTGTGAAGTAAAGTAAGCTACGGCCTGTGGCCTGCTTTTTGTTTAATTTAGTATGTCTGCCGCATGTTCTAATTTTCTAACCAAATTTATTTGAGAGCTCATCAAAGAAGGATTTCGAAGAGAACAAAGGAGAACACATACATAAACAAAAAGAGAAACAACCGGAGATTTCAAATAAATAGAGAGACTTTTGATTATCCATTCAATTCGATTCTTTATTCATTTATAACATACCAGCATGTATACTCCATTGTAAGACATACGTTTTTTTTTTATTAATATGACCACCCAGTAAAATTGACTACGAGCCGTTGCTACGTTGTGTCACTGTCCTATGTGTCTCATACCTTTTATACTACAGAGAAACTGTTTGTATCTCGACGTTCACGAAACGCCATAAGGTCTTATTTGGGTCGATATTGCGCATTTCTGCCATTATAGAAACCAAATAACATTCGTATCTGAGTGGAATGTTATTTACGTGTGTCTTAGGCATATAGGCGTATACCTTTTGTGCCTGATAGGGCATTTATTCATGTTCGTTGTTTACGATGAGGAAAATTGATACTATACCGTGTTTCTTTCGATTCGGCATGACGAAAATATTATTGCAAACGTCTTTCGAAATATAGGCAATTTCTTCTATGGAAGTCATTCTTTTCGTAAACAAGACCATGTGTCTATATTGAAATATTAGGAAATGAACTGTAAGTAATGTAAGTAACTGTAAGTAATGTTGATAACTAGAAATTTATTATTATTGAGACGGACTATGGTATTGATGCCTTGAATTACTGCAACCTGAATTGATTTATAGTAAGAATGGTGGGAGTCAATCTAAAATATCTAAAACACTAAGTCTAATCCAAAGCGCTACTGTATTAAAAGTCGAAATAGTAGCAGTGCTGGGGTGTATTGAAGAATTAGGGTGGCAAGCAGATAACTATCGATCTGTTGCTGTTTATTTAGACAGTCAAGCAGTAATAAAAGCGCTCGACTCCACGCAGGCGAATTCGAAACTGGTGTTGGACTGCATGAACGCACTCAATAGGCTGGGAAGCCGAATTAAGGTGACCCTGGCCGGGTACCAGGACACGAAAGCCATTCCAGGTCAGAGACTAACATTTACGCGGATCCACTAAGCAGAAGCAGGAAGTCTGTTAGAATAATAGTGGGCCTGCTAACAGGACACTGTATGCTCAAGAAGCACATGAGTAATCTGGGCCTGACAGAGGAAACAGCATGTAGATTCTGCCAGGTGGAAGAAGAGACTGCCGCTAATGTGCTGTGCGAATGTCCACTTGTTTAACCGAAATAATTTGTTTAGAGACAACACGGCTATATTGAAGGGAAATCTGTTGAGATTGCAATTTTTGATTTTGTTAATGGGTTATATATGGCTCAGAAAGCGCATTGTAAAAAATATGTAACTATTAATGTGAACGGGATTAAAAATGTTAACCGTTAGTCGTTAGGGCACCGCTAGATTGGTGAAATTCCATTACTTTGGGTTCAAATTTTTACGGCTCGGCATCCGAATGAGCCAGTAGGTTAAGTTTGGGCCCGTTCGAAAGATATCGATGAGAAAGTCTCACTCCCTAGCTCTAAGCATTCCCAGGCTACGGCGTCTCAAAGTTGAAAAATGAAAATGTTGTTTTTCAACTTTGAAGCGCCATCAAATCAAAAGAGCTAGAGGGTTCTGCATGGTTGCAATCGATTCGGCGATCCTTTATTGGAAACCCCGAAATCTCCCCCACTAGAAAAGCGTATCTAAGGAAATAATCGATGAAAACTGGAGCGATGTCGATTTTCTGTCTGTTCCTAACGTCGTTTTTCGTTAAAGAAAACTTACTGTCGAGTAAAATTAAAATATCTTTTAATAAATTGGAAAAAAGCAAATGGAGTTAAATGTAAATTTTGACATATCCCCAAGTTGTTTACATGATAATGAATGCGCTAAAAACGTTCCTTTTATCATTTCCTTCGTTTCTTATCGGCATATTATGCAGTACATCAAGGAAGAATAGAGAAAAAAAAGAAAATAATGTACTTTTTAGAATATTGGGGTGGTAGCTCATTGAATATAAATTTTGCGCTTTTATCCATTTTGTTGGGAGCTGTTAATGAAGAAAAAAATTTAGCCGCGAACTTAGGTAAAAATGTTCAATTTGTTAACCCGGGCAAAGTGAAATTCTTAAATCGTGTCAAACTCCGATACCGAAATATTATTGTTTACAACAAATAATTGTAAGAGCCGATTTAAAAACAAATTCCTGGTGGTTGGACAAGTTACAAAAAAAAATAAATAGAATGAATCTTCTGTTGAGCTATTCCATTGCAAACGGAAATCCAATTCTTTCCTTTTTCCTCGTGTACATAAGCCAAAATAATGCGTTACAATAAATCTTTTTCGTAAATGTTTTCATAATTTCTTTGTATCGTAAATTAAAGCATTGCTTATTTGGCATAATATTCTTGGACATCCCGATATGCACCGAAGACAGCATTCAAACAATGTATCTATCACCTTATTTAGCCAATAAATCAACATGTGATTCAAATGAAGGAACTGTATTATTCCAAATATCTACTGATGTCTGTCATACCTGAAGATGTCCAAGATAGCCCGTTCTTTTTGAAGAATTTTGATTTGCTGTCAGCAGTACTACCTTTTAAATGGAAAAAAAAACTGTGGGACAATGCTTCCATTTGCTTATGTACAAAATTTTCTCATTTCTATCTGCGAGGAAGCATACCGAACAAGGGTTGCTTGTTCTCGCCTATCAATAGATACATCAGTTTGCTCTCTTTTTTCATACTAAAGAGATTCAAGAATGAGATAAAATCGCTGGCGTTGTTCGCATATTATTATTTGGTTGAGCTCGCAGCTGACGTGAAGATCTTTGAAATTATTTTGGAAAATATTAGACAGTCTATACATAGCAGTCTTCACAAGTAAAATACGTTTAAGCTTTAAAAACGAATACCTTTATCAAATTTAAATACGGCCTGCGAATAGTGTTAGGATCGATATAGGGTTTGAAATACATGAAAAAAGAATACCAGTAAGTTGCCGGAGACGAAACCGATGAAAACAGGCAGCAGTCAACAGGAAGCGGAAAGCATTATCTTTCTGGAATAATACTAAAACGGAAATTCGAACTATATGCTGAAACTAAACTACTTCTTTGGGGGTAATGTAGTACACGAATGCGTTGCTGAAGAATGTAATAATATCCCCTGGAATTTTGAAAATTTTCCTTTTATTCCTTGCTACGTTATTCCAATATTCCCAAGAAAACGATGACCTGATATCTGTGAACCTATTTCTATTACGTTGGCAAACTTGTAGCTTCCATTCAACAGACTTTATATTCGAGTTGGTCAGAGTCGTTCCGAAAATACTTGCTTCGTTGATATTTTTTAAAGAATGTCTTAAAAAAGTTGATGTCTGGGGAACAATTCTTCCCCACCCGGGTTTATGAAGGTTAATTAAATTAGCCATTATGTAGTAAACTATTTGCTTTCCGCTGCTTGCTTTGGAGGAAAAGGAAGCAGCGGAAGTTTCTCCACTGAACTCACTCTCTATGGTTTTGGTGCGTGATCTTATCACATACTTTACTTGACAAATATTTTTTCTCCCTTCTTTTGTATGCATTTTCTAGTGTCATTTTACGCTTCTCTTACAACTTTTACATTTACGCTACATTTCTACTAATACTTATCGAACACCCAAATTTAAAGAAAAAGGTATTCTTGCGATAATTTTGCGATATCTTTGCTCGTATGGGAATTTTGATGAAAATAATTATTTTCGTGTGTATGAACTTCTTTCGTATAAGCGAGCATACCCTGGCGATGGCCGATAGACAATTCAATTTAGAAACTTTTTTGGTATCGATGAATGCAATGACATCCTAATGCAATTGACAACAGGAATTGAACATTTTGTGTGTTGGTAACGTGCTCCACGATCTAGTAAATTACTTTCCATCGCTATTTAAATGGAAACAACGTTGATTGGATGTTCCGACTGCAAGTACTTATAAGCGAGAGCAACCATCCTTCGATTAAAATCTTTTTCTACGGGTCGGGATGAAATTGCTTTCCATGTTTGGTGAACAGGTGAATAGTATGATAAGTTTGCGGAGTAATGCTGTTTATTTAGGTATTTTACATGTTCGCGCAGGTAAATGTACAGGGTGACAAATCTCGATGTATCTATGCTATTAAAATTATGTACATTTATATAGGATGCTCCATAATTCCAAGGTGAACCTAACTTTTGCTTTTTTTTTTAGCGGGACGCTCTATATATTAATTTAAATTTTAGTTAAGTAAACTCTCAATTCAGGATTTCATTGCGTTGTACTGGCTATAAAAGACCGAGTCTATCGAAATTTTCCAACAACACCAGAAGAACCGAGTAAGAGAAGCATTTCAGAGTACTCACATAAACATATTAAGGAATCTGAGTCGTTCGTTTGAGAAATGCTTACGACACTGTATTGATGTTATGGATGGACATTTTGAACAAATCTCCTCAACTATTGAATTTAGGTATTTTTGCCCAAAACGAAATTTTCTTACAATACGTTAAAACGCCAAAATCACGATCTCTACCGTTTAATACCATCCCCTTCCGCGTTTTCCAATTTGCAATACGTCCTTTTAATTACGAGATCAGACGTTATTTGATTAATTTCCGAACACATTTCCCTAAAATTCGATTTTCCGACCCGCCTAACATCTATCTCCTATGAAAAAGCGATAGCCATTTGCCGATCATATTAATCAATCCATCTGGCTGTTTTGAAGCGTTTATAATTTATGAGTGGACAAGTTTCGTTGATAAGTTAAACAATGGTAAGAGGCGATGTTTGTGCGTACAATAGATACACCGCTACGATGGTGATAAATTATGGCATCCGCGTAGTTTAGTAAAAGCGCTTGTACAATTTCCGTCGGGGACCTTGATATTGTCCCATTTAATAGAGGACCTAGGAAATTGCCGTGAAGCAGGATACTAGGTCCTGGGTATCAGAAGTTGGGTGTACAGAAAATTCATTTTTTATGTTTAAAAAAGTGCGTGCGTCCCGTTAGCTCTGTTTCAAGTGGTTTATTCTTACGTTTTACTATTGTTTAAGTACTATTCTAATGGATTTAGTGCTCTGGGACTATATCCAGTGAGGTCTTAATATTCGGCGGATATCGCAAAAGTTAATAGGGATAGTATTGGATATCCAAACAAAAATACTCGCGATGGTATCAGTGATGCATCTGCGCAAAAACTAAGATAATTCAGAATAAAATATTAAGATCAATACATTCGGCTCCGTGGTTGCTCTATGGAGATATGGAGAAGAGTAAAGAACAACGCAAACTCTTTGCACCAACGAAGGGTTTACGTTGTTCTTGCCTCTTGTGTTTCTTCTACCAGTCTGACCATAAAGTGGTACTGTCTTGGTTAGGATTATTTACTTATTTAACTTGTCTCATTTATTTGTGCCTTAATTGCTAGGTAATTAAGCTGTTAGTCGATCCTTGGGGTCCTCACAGGTTGTGATTCCAGCAATCCCTGGTCGTAATTACGAGGTCAATATTTGCACAAATTATGTATTATGTTATTAGGTCGTCTTTAATTAGATACTCTGATCCATCCATTTCCACGTAAATAATAATAATAATGAATTATTTATAATATCGCCCAAAACGTGGTTGATTGCAATTATTTAATTCTCTCATGTTACATTGTAGAATACATGCACAATATATTCGGCGAGCGTTTGTTACATATACACTACCGTTCATATATTTGGGGACGATTAAAAAATACAGTTTTTTTTTTTTAATTCGAATAAAAACAAAAAGTTATTTGTAATTTAATTTACTTCTATACATTGAGTATACTATACAAAACTAAAAATATTCCAAAAAGAAATGTTGTACTAATTATAATTAGGTCTATACGGATTTTTCTATATGTCCACCATTTGACTTAGTTACTGCGGTACATATTCGTGGCATTCTTAGAATTAAAGATTTCAAAAATGTTGCTGGGATCTCGGTCCATGCTTGCTGGACCTCTCTCCATAAATCTTGTAAACTAGTCTCCTTTTTGACGAATCCTTCTGTCCAGTTCATCCCATACTAATTCGATAGGCGACAAGTCAGGAGACTGAGGTGGCCAAATCATTCTTTTTAAACGATCTTCTTCTTCCAGAGATGCTAGATAGTTTCTGCATATACGAGAAGAATGCTTAGGGTCGTTATCCTCTTGAAACGTAAAGTTTCGACCTCGTAATCGTTCCCCACTTGGTACAGCTTTGTCTTGTAATATTTTGAGATAGCCCTCTTTACGAAGTATTCCCTGTATTCTTACTAAATCACCTACAGCTGTTCCCGCAAAACAGCCCCAAATCATTACGTTACCTCCACCGTGCTTCACTGTAGGTAAAATACACTATTCACTAACTCTTTCACCAACCTGTCGCCTAACAAACGTCCTCCGTTTGGAGCCAAATGTTTCAAATTTGGACTCATCTGTCCGCAGCACGTTGCACCATTGTTCGAATGTCCAGTGTCTGTGTTCTTGTGCCCACTGCAATATTTTTCTTTTATTTTGAACTTTCAAAAGCGGTTTTCTGGCAGCTACGCGTCCCTTTAAGCCTGCCGCAATTAATCTTCGTTTCACGGTCGAATGCGAAATAGGATTTCTTCGTGAAACATTGACTTGCTGCGTTATTTCCGGAGCCGTTAGGAATCTGTTTCTTTTTGAAACAAGAACCATGAACTGATCTTCAGCAGCTGCTGTCTTCTTTTTACGTCCAGAACGTTTCTTATCAACCAAAGAACCCGTTTCCGCCATCCGTTTTAATGTTGTAAATACACCATTTTTCGATATTTTTAATTTTTTCGCAATAACTGCCATTGAGTATCCTTCATTACGTAAAGTAATAATAGCAGAACGCGTTTCGATGGAAATTTCTTTTCGTTTTGCCATTTCAGCACTACCCGTTTATTACGATAGTTAAATTTAAACTAAACTACTATCAAGATCTATTTTATTTTAGATACAAGACGATATCTGCTTTGTTTGTTGTACTAAGTGTTCTATGAATCTCATATTATTCCTTTGTGGAAATATTCGACAATATTTTCAAGTTTACGTTTATAACCCCATAAAAGGGATCAAGAGGAATTTTGCCTGAGGCTGCGGTAGAATATAAATTTGATGGGATAGAAGAGAATACCGTTGTAAATTATGTTCATACATATAGAAATGTATACTCTTTCATATAAAACACAATCACTTGTCAATTTTGCTTATTTTCCGGAGTTTTTCTTAGTCGCCCTCAAATATATGAACGGTAGTGTATGTGCAAATGGAGGTATTGCACAAGCTATTTAGTTTTCATAGATTGCATTTTGTACATGAAAAATGTATGAAGCTATTTTAGTCCATTAGACATTATTGTCTCGCTGAAAGATTACACGATCAGCGCTAATGTTTCAGAAAGTACGCATAAGTTATTTCCTAAAATATCCAAGTGTAAATAAATGTGTACGGATAAGTACATTGATACAATTAATTCTGTCGATAAACATCAAATTTCCACCTTCAGTGTATAGTAACTTATTTTCCTTTAAAACATGTCTTGGGACTTTTGTTTTTATCAATAACTTAACACGGTCATAACTTTGCCAATTGTTAGAAAACTTTTCAACTGATATTGTATACGTTGTAAATTATTACATAATGTTCTAAAGTTTCGTTGGTCAACTACATTTGTTACGTTCTCCTAGTTTGAAGAACAATGCCGCTAGTCGTCTGCTTCGGTGTATCTTTCTTGTGAAGCGAAAGAACCAATTGCTTATATGTAATTCTTATGTGTTTACTCGCGTAATCAGTTGATCTCAAATTAAACACAGTACGTAGATATACAAAATATATTTATTAAATAATTCCCTTATATATCTATATATATATATAAATTCAAATACATAAATAGCATACTACATGGATTTCGTAATTCGGTTCCTTCTTTGTGTACGCATTCACATGTATCGGGACATTCAATGTCTAACGCTAGGGCCACCACAAAACCCTACCGGAGCATGAGCGTCTGGTTGGAAATAGCCGATCACTACCTCAAAAAGATGCTATACAACTCACGGCTACCCAGACGCTCGCGTTATTTCGTGCACTTATTTGTTACACCAGCTCTAGTATCTTGCCCCGAGCTGCTGTCCCCATGTATAAGCGGAAAAATCAGAAACCAACGATAGTGCGGGTTTGCGCACTGCGTGACTCACAAGCGAAAGGGTGAAGGCAGGTGAAGTCATGGTAGTTCGTACGTTCAACTTCCGACGAAGTTTCGATAACTTGTACGTAAGTGTACGTTACCGGTGGTAACTGGCGGACATTCCTTACCTAGCGCTCGATCTAATACATAAATTAGCAGGAGCTTCATCAAACAGATATAACAAATGACTATTAAAGATATTTTTAATTATAACATTGATGAATTTTAAATATTTGCGAACTTTATAAGAAATTATACGTATTTTTACATTGAATGCGCACACGTTAAAGTTTAAATGATGCTAAATATGGAATATATAAATTTATACAAGGCAAAACAAAAGAAACATTCAATTTATCATAAAATAGACACAAATAAAATATTACTTTCAAATAAATAAAAATGGTTACATTTATAAAATAAAATAAAACAAAAAAAAAAAAATAAAATGTTAAGTCCTTAACAACATTTATGGTGTGAAAAAGCATGAAGCAAACTAACAGATATTAAGGATACCTAGAAGGAAGCAAAGAAGAAAGTATAACATTGAACAAATTAAATCATCTCAAGTGTTTAGCCCAATACACGGGAAACTGCACGACCGGGTAATGCCTTGTGCAATAATACCATTATTTCACGTGATATGTGGTAAGTGGAACTCTCCTATTGGAACCACATATAAGGAGCAGGTGTCTTCGAAGAAAAATGATCCAATGATGTCTTTGGCCCAACATCCATACCAGACAGTAACACGTTTGGGATGCATGTCCTTCAAACGTATGTGGATTTTCTATATTCCCAACTCCGCAATTTTGCTTCTTTGCAAAGCCAACAATAAGAAAATGCGTCTCATCGTTGATGATGATTTTGTTGGAAAACTCACTGTTTACTTATCGCCGTTCAATGACTCAATTGACGAACTTGTCAAGAACTATTCTATAACTAAGTAGGAAATCCGATTTTCAATAAGTTATGGAACACTCGAGGTTATTGATGGTGGATTTCCGTAACGTCGTTCTCCATTAACATCCCTATTACGTATGTCTGTATGTAATAATAATACGTAATGTAAGATTCGAAGTAAAGAGGAAAAGCTTATTGTTTGGTTGCTGTGTACAGCATGCAGAACAAACACGCATTTTCACATAATCGAATCAACGATTTAATAAAATAAATTGGAAATAATTTAATATAATTAGTTTGATTTATAACGGTTGGATTAGCAGCTAATGCAAGTTTAGATATCTATAAATATATAATTAAATATTATTTCCCTGAATATCACCGAAGCAGAATAATCAATAGATTATAATTTATGGAATTATACCTTTCCCTCTGAATTTGTATTGATTATTTAGATTTTGTTTACGAGTTTGGAATAATTCCTATCTCTAGATGTAAGTTAACATTCTAACTCGTTTTTTTGCTAAGAAAATGTTCCCTTAAAGCCGGTAAATTAATCAAAATACATGTAAATGTTACGATCAAATAATCAAAAAATTACGCTTGTTGATCCTGTTACACTAAATTGGGAATATCATATTTATACTCTAAAAATGGAATTTCGAAATCAATTTATATAAAGACGTTTTATAACAAGTAGTTCAAAATCTTACCTTCAATCTTTTAGCTGAAAAAAAAGGAAGGTTTATTTTGTTTTTCTCCTCTTAAAGTGTTATATTTCTTACAAGAACTGGACTAAATCTAATAAGACCGTTCATTTATACCTCCGTAGTTGTTCTGTCAATAATTATTACTTCATGTATTGTTGAATGCTTATCGGTGCGACAATGTGAAAATGAACGAATATCGTGCGTGTCGTTTTTATATAAATAATTCTATGTATGTATGTAATATCAGGAGAAAATCATTCAACTGTTATCATCGTATTGGCTAATTTGACACTGGAATCTGGACAAACTTTTTTTCTTAACAGAATTGTACTATGTTGTTATTGAGTATGTAAGTGAGGATTTTCCCTACTCCGGAAATGCAATTTTGTGGATTTGCTGCTTCATTTAGGCAAAATGAGGCTTCACTTGAAAAGAGAATTTTAGCGAACGAAGCGTGGATTAATTTAGAATTTGGAAAATTTGGAATATTTGGAGAATTTGGAAAATTGGGAACATTGGAAAATGTGCGACAATGATTGCATAAATCACAAAACTACATTAGGCGATCGGTTTGATGGTCTTAAGTTCTTGCAGTAGTTTTTTTTTGTTGTAAGGATGGTATCTTTCTGTTTTTAATACGTGTATAATACTGATCGCTGAGAAATTTAACTCCGCGCTGCAACTGATCGAGATACGCCATAGTAAGAATAACGAATATTTGGCATATTATGTATAGCGTTTGTGTTCATATAAAACAAAATTAAAGATGTTATAAATAACTCAACTCAAACTCATCCGCGTTTTCCACCCATGATAATAATTGACACAAAAGAAGGGTTGGTAGGTAAGCAAGTAGGTAGAAAATCAAGGGAAACTATATTTACGGCGCGAACACAAAACTATGCGTGCGATTAATACGCGGCAACTTAAATATTCAAGGCGGCAACGATTCTTCAACTAACTCTAGCGAGTACTCAGGAGCAAGGAACGCGAAAAAAGGAAACGAGAGAAAAAAAAATCCAAACAAAAAATGTACAAATAAAATTTAAAAAGGGTAAACATTATAAGTAGAGATGACAAAGGTAGGTGAAACTATTATTTTTTTGCAGCTACTAGACAGACTCGTATTTTGTCGACTCTCGGGGCAACACGAGCCCTTTCTTATGAGACGAATAGACACAAGTCTCTCTAGTCGCTGCAAAAAAGTAATAATTTCACCTGCCTTGGTCATCTCTAATTATAAGTGTATAAAACTTTATTCTGAATTTTTTATTAATACTTACTTGATCTCTGAAAACTTACCTTTTCTATTTGCTAGAATTTTTGTTAGAAGTAAAAATTATGGGACAGCAATTGGAACAATTGATTTGATGTATTAATGGAAATCTTGAATAATAACATTTATCTTTGCCTTTTGATATTAATAAAATTTACGTTTTCCATTCTTTAAAACATTTTGATTGTATCTTTTAGACAAAATTATAAAAATGGATCAGGAGTTATCATTTAAAAACATCGGGGAACTCATTATTACCTCAAAATCAAAAGCGAGCGCTTCTTAAAGTTAACATGGTAGGTGAGCCGACTAACCTGAGAACTTCTCGCCTTAATCATTACAATAAATCCAATTTGCAGGATACACCAGAACTTCAGCAAATAAAGTAAAGAACGAGTAGAATAAAGCAGTCTCGGCTAATATTGGTGGTTTAGTTGATGGCACTTCCTTGTCCATGCACGTCCTACGCACATGGAACGAGTTCTGAGGACCTGGTAGGCTGAAAGTAAAAGTTCCTTCGGGTCCCTATAAAATCCTGTTTCGTTCAAAGACACATCTAACCTAATACGGACGGACAAAGGGCACATAATAAACATCTAAAGTTTACGAAGAATAGTCGAGGTATAAGGTAAACGGTGGTTGGTGGTGCTCGTAAAATGTCGCTGATGTCCCGACTACATTGATTGTTATAAATGAAACTAGAAGAAAACAACTTGCACCGAAAGATTATTATTTGCGGTGATTACGTGATCCGGAAAGCTAATTTTCATTAGATTTATTAATGCCGTATTTCATTCAGTTTGCGTTTCTATTGGAAATAAACATATATTTTACTCAAACAAATTCGTTGTTTTACTAAATTAATTTATTTATATTTACTACCTGTAGCCATGAATAATGCTAATATAGCTTATGGTATCGATTTCTCTTCAACTTACATCTAGATTTCAAAGGCTATGTAGGAACGAATTCTTTTAATATCTAGATTTGCAATAGTTGCAGATATATTTCAATATCTCGGCAAACATTGTCTGCCTACAGGTGTCTTGAAAGTTTATTTCTTCTTTTTCTTCTTTCTCACGACCCTAGTGTCCTAAAGGTGTCGGGTTTGCTAATGTCTTCCGTTGTCTTTCACCCACTTCTTTTATTCTTTCCTAAACCTGTCTAGCCCTTTACCGTCCTGTAATGTTTTCTATTCTCGCCGTGCATGTCTTTTTCGGTCTTCCTCTTCTTCTTTTTATCTCTACTCTTGCGTTTGTTCTTTTTTTAACTAGTCTATTTCGTTCCGTTCTTACTACATTTCCAAACCAGTTCCACTGTCCGGTCTCAATTTTTTCATCATCGGTGCTTGTTCTAATGTTCATCTAATTTCTTCGTTTATTAATATACTAATAGTTGAGTGTAGGCTTTCACAACCGTAATCCTTAGTAGAAATGTCTTTCGGGTGATGTCGTGTAGTTAATATTTTAC
>LR736864.1:3634236-3705251 GCA_902654985.2 Oryctes borbonicus | reverse complement strand
AAAAGTTTCCAATTTGTTGCCAACTTTTACAGACACACTGTATATAGGAAAAAAAGAGGTAGATTTTATTAAAAACAAATAAATAAATAAATAAATAATTCCAGAAATATACTTTGTAGAAGCAGTATTTTATAAATTCTGACTAGATAATTTTAATTTTTGGTAGGAATTCTCAAGAATTTTCGCACTGCACGCCCGTTTTTCAACGTTCCCTCAACAAGCTCTCAACGTCAGGAACATTGATACAAACATGGTTGTGGGAGGAAGGCACGAAGACGTTTCGGCACTGACTGATATGTAAGGAACGCATGTTGTTCAAATTTACGCAATTCTTTTTGGAACCCCTTCTTTGTCTAACGCAGGTACCCTTGAATTGAAGAGTTTCTTCGCTGCTGTGCACGATTTTGGTTACTCGGACGCTGTTGCCGATACAGGTGATGCAATTTTCGTCCATATCTTCACCCAGTTGGATTATTCCGCGATTTCCTACGTAATTGATGTATCCTTTGTCACCGCCGACGCTGATTCTGTAGTAAAAGCCTATGACTTTCAAGCAGCCAGCGTTGTCTTCGATTCTGACGTCGCAATTGTTGCCGATCACCTTTACCGTGGAGTTGTTCTCTTTGAAATCGATGATTTGGTCGTTTCCCACGTACTTTTTCGATTTACCGGAAGTAGGAACGCGTTCTATAGGCACTACCATGATGTAATAAAGGCTTGTTTTTGTTTTATAAGACAGTTATTAACTGACTGACGGTTAGAGTTCGACTAATAGCGTTGACTGCGCTGGGTTTTCTGGATCCCTATCCTGCTTCCTCCAGTTCCATCGGGTTGATGATCTTGCTGGAGTCCTCGGTCCTCGTTGTTTGGTTCTCGGAATCTTCTTCCTGGACTCCCTTCTCGGTTACTAAAACAGAAAAATATGAGTTAGTAAGGCGTTAGTACACGCTATGGTGATACCTATGCCAGCCTACTCAGGTGATCGTAGGTGGTCTTGTGCTTCGATCCCGAAGGGGTTCTTTCGGTGGCGGCGTTCTTCATTGCGGGATTCTCTGTAGTTAGCGTCTTCCGAAAGAAGTTTTTGTTGATCCGTGCCAGGAATTCCTGCAGCCGCTCAGTCTCGCTCAGGTGTGTCAGTGCACTAATAGCGTTGCGTATGCAGGAGGTTACTTAAATAGACGACCCGCTCCGGAAGGTTAAGTTGGTTTAGATATTGTATCTATACGTATACACGCGTTATGATTATTGTGCAACCCCTGCCCATGGTTCTTTACTGTTCGTGTTATCGCGTCGATTGGCCAACGCCGAAAACCGCCGAAAAACGAATTCGATCTTGAATGGGGAACTACATATATATTTCAATATCGACGATTTTTTTTTTCTTTCCTATCTACATATTTTGGCGTAAGTGTACCGTGATTTTCAAAAGTATATGCATATTTACAAACCAATCATAGTGAGTAGTGAAGCATTTTCAATAAAAGGCTGATTTAGTAAAATTATTGAACCATCTTTTTTTTTTATTCAAAGTGAGACCGAACTCGTAATTTGTTACTGTTTTTAATGTTAGAAATAAAGCTGTCCTTTTTTAGTAACCATTAATTTAGTTCTTGAACGCTGAAGTTTGCTGACAACTCAATGTTGAGACAAACGGAATTTTATTTGCACTGAAAAGTGCTTTGTCAAAATTTTGCGAAACCGACAGAAGAAGCGACCTCCGCTATAAGTTAGACTCAATTGATTAAACTGGTGTTCAATTTAAGTAGCCCACCCTCGGAGTTAGGTTCCTAAAAATCGCCGTACTGTGTGAAGCAAAGAACTAACACAAAAAACAGGGTTAGTCTCCAAAATTAAAAAAAAAATGAAACTCATTTAATTTTACAACTAATCATTTTCTGCTCTTTGTTCAGCAGCATCTTTATATTTTTTGCAAAAATCTTTATAAATTTCGATGTATGGAGTCAAGCAGTTGTGAAGTTCTCTTTTAAATTTTGTATTTCTTTCAGTGGAAGTATGAAATGCATGTTATCAAAGCCTTCTGAAGACTTCGCAAGTTCTACTATTGCATCCATTTTGTTTTCTGCTGGGTCAATTAAATTATCACATTGAACTGGTTCGGTTGAAGTAATGAAGTTGTATTCAGTGATAGGAAAATACCGAAAAAGCGCTCGTGTTAAGATTCTTCATCGCACGAGGATTGAGAGATTTATAAACCTTATAGCATGGACTTAACCACGTGATCACCTGAGGCGTTACTGCGCATAAGTAATGTTACTCTGCCCTTTGCTATTTTTAGACCTGGATCAAATTTTTAATGTTTTGAAATAAACGTTCTTTTGTACTTCTTTTGCATCAACCTCATTTTGGATTTTGGCAATTCTTCAGAGGTGGAAAAATGGACCTGGTGTGTGCTATTTTGTGGCTATTTTTTCATATTCGGAAATAGGAAATAATTGTTGGAGACTAGATCTGGCGAATACGATAGGTGAAGCAATTTATAGAATTTTCTTTCACACCGTTGTTGAAACGATTCAATATGTTGGCATAATTGTAATCAACGTGGATTATATCGCGCGCCGGTTAGCCACTATTTGGACTGTTCTTTGGTTTTTGGTGTGCTGTGATGAATTCACGTTATCAAAATCATTCGGATTGCATTTTAGCATTGTCAAACGTTCATTTGAAATTGACACACGTGCGTGTTGATGGTCAATTGTGAACAATCGCGGCACCTAACTTGTGGAAAGCTTTCTTACACTCAAATAAGTTGTTAAAATGGTATACATCTGGTCAACTGGAACGCTCAATCTCCGATCATTCGTTACCATATCATGGTGACCTCATATGGACGTTTTTCAGCAGAAATGCTTGTACGGCCGCGTTTAAATTCAGCTGTTCAATATTTAATGATCGATAGCGAAGGTGGAGAGTTCCCATAAACTTCACTGACTGTGAATTGCACTTTTATTTCGTTATTCGACTTTTTCATTGTTGTTAAAAAAATGTTGTTAAAAGCTATTCACAAACTAATTAATGTACCTGTTTTAAAGGTTATTTTTACGAGAAATAGAGCGGACCCATCTCTTGACTATCATGATCACACAGGTGTCTACGGAGTCTATGTAAGGGCAGAATTTTCAAAAAATATTCGGATGACCAGATCAAAGTAATGATAGTAAATTTATATTTCTAATTTAGACTAATCTAGAAGTAATTTATGAAGATTTTCGGCTTAGCCACACATTCATGGCCGATGGTATGCATAAGTATATCCATAAGGAATGTCATCAAAAAAACATCGCATTCGGAAATTTTTTACGATGAAATATGCCTATTCAAATCAGAATTAATTTTCTTGGCATATTTTTTTCTGTATGTAATATTTTCCCTTTATATTCCCATCCCGTTACTGCCTGATATTAAATATGTAAAATTATACAGGAAAGAACGGGGGATTTGAGTTTTCTAATAGGATTAATGTATCCCGAATCCACTAGTTTGAAAAAAAAAATTAATTTGCTCACGTAGCCGGAATAAAATTCTTGGATGCCAGATTCCATTTGAATACGACAATACTTTCGTAGCATAATTTTATGAAAATCGATAATCAAAAAAAGAAAGCATGCTGGAATTTTGCAGATATGGATGGACATTTATGGCAACTACATGCTTTGCATATTTGAAAATAATGGAATGATTGTTTTGAAATTTTGTTAAGCGGTTGACCACGAGTATTATTGCAAATATCTACTTTCTAAAAATAGTTTCTGTTTTATAGTATCTTTAGCCAACTAGAAAAATACAACTGAGATTCTTTGGATAGTGTCTCAGAAATGTTTTATTTTCAATTTGTTTAAATGTAAGTTGTGCCGGATAAGTACTGTAGCCACTTCTTCACCTGTCTCTGTGTTGTTCGGTAGTGTCTGTCTACCTTTAGATGTTATCAAGATCGAAGTATCACGCAAAATAAACTTGTTTCCCCGACTGATGTCATTCTTCGACAAATTATTAATATAAATAGTAAACCCAAGGGGGCCCAGCATAGAACCTTGGGGTACTCCTCTTACATTGAGTTTTTTCTGCATCACATTCAATTATGTGATACTTTTCCTTCAAGTAAAGCGCGATGTGTTTTAGGCACATCCCCCTAGCTCCTTAATGTTTTAGTGAAGTCCCAAAGTGCCAGCTGGAGTTCTCCATTATCCATGTTCTCCGCTTCTTTTACTGGAAATTGAATTGTTTCGAATTTTTAATTAGGTGTCGCGAAAACTTTGGGGTAGTACTTTTCCTAGTTCCAAAAACGTCGGAATGTTCATCACCATACCTTCCAGTAATTGTTCATAATTTTTACTGTCTATTTCAAACCGATTTTTGTACAAAAAGATGGATTTTTCCAAAATCTGTTTGGTTAGGAAAATACACTTTTGACTTTTGCCATAATCTATCAATATAAATTTATTGATTTAACGGGTCAATGAACTAATCTCTTCTGTTGTGCTCTAGTATTCCGTAAACTGAACAACTTGTATGAAGATTCAATACACAAACAGGGCTAAATTCCAGGCGAAAGTTATTAAAGGGATAAGCAGTAATACGGAAAATTTTAATCAAATCCTATATGACGATGTTTCATTCATGACCCCATCACGATATCAAAATTTCACATAAATATTTGTATTTCCTTTGCAAAATAAATGTCAACATCGGTTTAGATGTATATGAAATTCTCTCGACTATCTAATGGAATACTTCGAGACGAACGAGTAAAAATTTAATCTACTGAGCTTCATTATCCTACACGCTGTGGGCGTCGATGGTTTTGGGACTGGACGCCGGCTAAAGTGCCGCGGACATATTTCGCTCTTGGATTGGCGATCTGGTTTTTGAGTAACCGTTAATTATCCATGTTTGTTGATTCTCTCCGGAACCTCTCTGCAGGCAAGCAAAGTTGATCGTGACAGTTTTGAAATTTATTTTTTTAGGCTTACGAGGTAGTAATTCATTTTTAAATGAAGAATAATGTGAGAACGAGAATTGGGTCGAATTATAAAGACATGTTTTATTCATTATTTTTTCTTTGCTGTCGACATCCCAGTGTTTAAGGTAGGTTGTCTGGGTTCCTTGTAAAGTTGAATAACAAAACTTATTCATTTGTTAAATATGATCGCGAATGGAGTGATATTTACTTTAGAAAATTTTATTTGGTTCTAGAGAATGTTGGAATGTAAACAACTTTTAATCAAGTCTAAACATAACACCCTGTATATCTGTTAATCATGTATTCTAAAAGACATATCATAATTAGCAACTTCACGCATTCAAAACAGTTCTTGGAACCTTATTTTAAGCAATGGTGCGTGAAGTAAAGATGGTATCTACTGAACGCAACAGAAATGATCCAAATGTTGGACAGTTGAACATAAGCAATCCTATTCCTTCTTATTGTTGGCTTAATTTGTTAAAGTTGTATAATAAGTTGAAATATATCTTTTACTTTGTGATATAACACTAAACTTTGGCAAATTTCTAATAATATGTACAGACGAAGAAGTGGCTTAACAGCAACAATACAGCATTGACTAAATTTTAGATGTAGGCACGACTAACAAAAAATCTACCCCAATGAGATGAAAGATTAATTATCAGAAAATCAATAAACGTGTGAGCACGTTCGAAAACCATATCATGGGAATTTGCGTAAAACAAAAAAAAAAAAACACGTCAGTGCTTTTTTTTGTTTTGCCATAAATCAACAAGGTGGTATCTTTTACTTCCTGTTTACCATACCGATGTTTGCGTTTCTAAAAATCGCAATCGCGCACGAAATAAAATATCTTCTTTGAAAGTTATTTGACGGGATCTAATGATTACTAACTTAAAGACTAGTGTAACTTGTTTTACATTCAAATCGAACTTTTTTACTAATGTGTATTGATTAGAATATAACTATCCATTTTCAGAACTAGAAGTGTTGCTAAGTGAAATGGCAATTATTTTTGGCTGAATCTTTACATAACTGCTAATTGTGTCGACTACCAGACAAATTTATACAAATTATAGATTTTCCAGATGGAAGCCTGAAAGAGAAAAACAAATGATTTTCAGTATCTCCGCATATTTTACCAAAACTACGAATGCTTCCAACACAGTTGAAAAAACAAACACTAGGCTGCGCGATGCATGAGAATCATCCAATTGCAGTTACAGAGGAAAAAAAAGGTTGCGGTGTCATCTGCAAAAATGCTTGATTGCGATTATACGAGAAGCACATACAAACGCTTGTCGGATGTAACGTTCTTGGCTTCTTTATACGAACCGTTGCACTCATGTTGGCCATTATATTACATGCTGTAAGTAGTGAAGAATTGGTCTTATTTTTAAAAAAGTGGGCAAGAAAATGATGGATCTCCATCTCCAAAAATAGCAAAAACGTAGTCTATATCAGGAATATTAGTGGCTACGGTGTTTTGGGATTGTAGAAAAAATATTATTAATTGAGTATATGGAGAAAAGCACTACAACACTAACAGGGAAAGTCTATAAGGAAACTCGCAACTCGAATTGTGAGCGAAACATTATGCCGCTTCATGACAATGTCAGAGTCCACAAAACTCACTAATTCCAAAAAGTAATCGAGGACTATAGTTTTATGGAGATGAAACACCCACCTTACAGTCCCGACTTAGCACCGAGTGACTGCTATCTCTGCCCAAAATTCAAAAAAAGCGCATAAGAGAACGGCGGTTTTCTTCGGAAAACTCTCTCACCACCGCCTTCAAGCATTTTTTCAAGTTTTTTGAAGACCTATTTTGGGAGGGTGTAGATCTATGGAATATATGTATGTTGAAAAATATTATCCTTGTAGAAGTAGGTTCTGGGCTTATAAGCTATGGTCGATTCCGGATGTTTCATTCGCAACTGCAGCGAACATCTTTAGCGGCGAAGGCGAAATGTTCTTCGTGGCAATTCGACATCGAATAATTTTCTAAATTTTCTTCTTCATGTCTAAGTATCGTAGTGAGGGAAAAACATTTATTTACAGATGCACGTGAGCATTAGATGGGCTGGCAATGATCTAAACACATCTTGGAAGGCATTGTTAAACGATTCAAGTACCTGTCTAACATTTCCAAAAGTTCAAGGACAACGATATGCAGGTAGCGAGAATGGATTGATGATTTGCAGGTGCAGATTGTGGGTACAAGTTTCGTTGTAAAAAGAATATCATAGATACTCATGCCGAAGTATGCGCAGAATGAGAACATTGACAATCTATCAAACATCCCGATTACTAAATTCTTTTACTGTAACTTTCCATACACTACTGCAATGCTGTTTACGTTATATTGAAAATTTGCAAATCCCATATTAATTTTAAATTAAGGATGTGGACCTGCATGTTCGAGCTATGGAGCACATAGCTCCAGCAATATGTTGATACTTTTTGATTTTTTTTTTGCAAGATTATTAACACTCCAAACGCTTATTAAAATCAATATCTATGCACCGAGTGATGTCCATCCATTATTGAGTGAACTACCGAACATATTTGCAATCCGGAACATCTGCGGGATCTGTGTTTTATTATTCAATCACATACATTGTAGCAATGCGGGGAACAAGCAATACTGGCGTACCGTAGGTTTAAGGTCCTCCACACGAGTGTATCGATCGTTAGTAGCATATGCCGCTTTGGCATAGACTATTTGTAACGCCTAGGCACTTTTTAGCCTCAGGTAGATCGCCCCTAACCGAAATTGGGAGAAAGTAATAACGCGAACGTTGTCGAACCCGCACCAAACGACGTTGATGTTGTTTCTCTCGCTGTTTGTTAGAAACTAGTCGATGTTAGATGTCTTTCGTCTTGAACACGTATAATCTTATATTCAAAGTAATTTCGTTAATTTCGGAAAATACGGGAGTTTAGCAAGAGATAATTTCAATACAAGGTTGGCTACGCCAAAAAACATGTTTGCTTTGCTTAACGTTATTAGTTTCGTTTCAAATGTAAGATAAGTTCCCATATGAGCAAAGATATTGCAAGAAGGACCATTTTCTAAAGTTTCTCCAGGTTATGCCGTCTGTTGCTTGACGGGGAAGTGATCAAGGCAATATAGAACGGAAGCTAGGTCAGTGTTTTGTTTGGACGAGATATCGGCGAACTAAAAATAGCGGAGGCACTATCTTTTTATAATTTATGAATTTAACCACATTTGACGAAAAGGGGATGTAAATACAATAAAAAAGTGCGTTAATATAGCCATATTTTTATCAAAATCGGTTCAAAGAACGATTGCTGCAATGATTAAATTTTAAAAAATATATAATTAGCGCAAATTCCTAGCCTTTTACCATTTTTATGCTAATCACCGACGGCATCTTTGATGTATGCCTAAATTATTAAGAAACCTATCATCAGATTCCATTTGGGACTACGAGCTAACCAGGTCCCCCACTACGAGCAATCCACCTATTTCCGTAAAAATTCCATGGCTTTTCCAGAAAAGTAACCTGATGACGCCGTCATGAATGTAGTGCATTCATCGAATAATGTTCAGTGGAATACTTTCTGTGTTTAGTTCATTTTGCAAAAAATGTCAATAACGTTTGCTTATCAATTGATTGGTCAATTAGGTAATTGTCAATGATACCTGCCCACATAATAGAAAAGCCATTTTGGTGATTTACAAAACAGGTCCTTCGTTTGCAACAGTACGATGAATTCTGGTAACCTCACTATTAATTTTTGCTCTTTTGAAACTGCTTCTCCCCAACGCCTACGTACGTTTTAATATTCATAAAATGTCTTAATGGATATCTTTCTCGAGAAATACGTTGAGCTTCCGAAAGAATAACACATGATCTTGTCCCTGTGTTCTTCAAAAGCGCATTTTTAAAAGCAGCTTTAAAGGCGATAAACACCAGAATCGAACAAAAATGTAATCAGGAACACGATAAAATTATTTTGACCGAATAGCCAACTACAGATAATCGGTTAAAATATGATCATATTCTAATAATACTCGAAACTAAAATACCTTAATTTTGGTTCAATTATGTGTTCAGAATAGGAAGAAATTAAAAAAAAAATAATTTGCTAAAAAAAAGATCTGCATCTTCAAAACGAGAGGCTTGCGGACAATTAGCTTATAAGATCTTTATTTTATGGTCGTCTATCGTGTGATACTATGTATTGTACTTTTCAATATCACTCGGTATAAACGGATCTATTTATAGAGAATACATTTATTAATGTCTAATGAAAACCCCCAAAGTTTGTTTCGCTTCTTACAAAGTAAGTTAATAATCGGATATTTATTATATTAATAAACAGGTTTTAGCTTGATAAACGTTGTTCATCAATAAAACGAAGTCAATAAACACGATTTATTGAATTCATTTTTTTTAGTGTGTTAATGTGAAAAAACAATCTATTTATAGGCGATAATATTTTAGACCAATAATGGACATCAAGAGATCATCTTACGTAGAGTAATTCTTCCACTTATGTGTTGTGTACCAAAGAAAACTAGAATCGTGATTATTCAATACGTACAAATGCGGGAAACAAACTGAAATAATATGTGAAAAAGAAAAATCCGGAATGCTTTTCCATCTCCGCAATGTCACGTTTCATTTTTACTATCGGCACAGGTTGGCGATTTATTACATGCATTTGTTGTTTGCTCGCCAGCAGCTAGCACGTTTCCTACTTATATTTTTTGCTCTTAACTTTATTGTCCCGGCAATCCTTGTAAAACCGTCGGGATCATAAGATTGATTTTCTTCATTCCAAAGTGGTCACGGCCGTGGTAACTTAGAATACAACGTGTACAAATTGTTTGGAATAATGCTTGTATAGTATCTCTGTTTTCTTTCCATATTTTGTTTCGCATTTTAACTCAGTTGTTTGCAACTTTGACTACAGTGAAAGTTATCAAACATACTTGAAGGTCTTTAAAATATATGATATTACGTATAATCGTTTCCCCAAGAAATCATGGAATTAAATAAACGGTATTATCGAGCTGTGATATTTTTCAATTTCAAGCGTGGCTTAAGCCGTAAGGAATATATTGAGGAAACTGAATCAACTCAACTCGACTTGATCGAGTGTTCAATGACCTTAGCTATCGTAAAGTGGTGGTAGAAAGAATTGTAACATGGTCGACTTTCCTTAAATGATAACCTTCGAGTTCCTAAGCTAAAAACGGCAATTACCGGAAGGAATAATGATTTTGTATGATTGAAGAGGACCGCCTCGTTACTACCATTTTCCACAAATGGCCCGTTTTTTAATGGCAGCTTGACAGGACCGCAGTACCTAGATTTTCTAATTCATAGTAACATGATATTTTGAACTATAAACATTTTAGCGAACTTTGCAAAAATATTTGAACATATACAACAATATTTACTTTAGTGTCAAACCACATACTTGTTAATTTACAATTACCACAGATTTATTTCGGGCTGATCCACTGCAATCAACTTGGCAAACCCAATACCCCTTTTCAAGTGATTTCTTTTTATCTCAATAGCAGTGGCAAAGTTGTTCGAATGTTAGAAATTGCTCTTTAACCAAATAGGGCTAAACCTCAAAGAATGATAAATTAAATCAAAAATTATTTATCTTTTACAAGAGGGATTTCCTTTGATCTCACGTTTTAATATTATGTTTTATTTTGTTGTTTAACTAATTCACTTTCTTTACTTACCTACACTGGCTGCAATTAAAAATACACCACCACTTTTTAAGGCAAACTTAAACGATTGTTTATCATATTGCATTGGTGTAAAAAACATTATTTTGTAAAGACTTCTTGGTGGTGAATTTTTAATTGCGGTCAGTGTATTTATATTTTCTATTTAAAACTTAATCTGAGAAAAATAAACACCAATGTAAACTTAGTACCTACAGTCTACGTAGTAGCACATAACAGATTGTTCTCAACATTGGTCCTTTGTAACATCCTTATCTTATTATTTTCAGATGCCAGATCGATCCATTCTAAGTCTAAAGAATCTCGAAAAGCTGAAATTAGGACGTCGCAATAAATCGCATTTTTTATCGTCGCCTGATGGTGTTGACTGTTATGCTACCCGATCTGCGCTTGAAAATGAACGGAACGTATTTATCAACGGAAGAATCTACCATCCTGGACAGGATGGTGGACGATCAAAACGCAACTATGCCCGAGTATATCTTCAACAAGTTGTACATTCGTGTCATATTTATAACGTTGTACAGTATTGTATTCTGTCTGTGCTTTTTCGGTAAGTAAATTATTGGTTTCATGATAAATGTGTTCCTTATTTTAAATGTAAATCAAAATCTTCAATGTGCAGGATGTGTTCAAAGTTAGGGTATTTATTTCAACAATAATCAGGAAATAAATCATCATCAAAATTGTTACTATTTCTTTCATCTTGTGCTGTATCACATGCCATGAATCACGTCAACCGCGCATATTGCCATCGCTCATAGACCCTAATTAAATTATTTCGATTGCTGTATATATCAATTTCGGGTAGGCGAACAGAATGCCAGACAAATTTATTCAGAAACCCACTCTTCTTGCAACATTAGAAATTTAAAACTGATCGAACTATTCGCGTATACTTTATGAATTAAACGGAAATATATTGGCCCAAATTTATAACGAATTTCAATCCGCAAAAGAGGAAACGCACCGCTCGCAAGAATTTGAAATGTCTTCATTAATGGAATATCCAAGCATTGAATGTATTCCACTATTCCGCTCTACTGCGTTCGAGAAATTCAAAGTCGTCAAATTTCAGCCCCAATAAAAAGAAACCACCGATCGAAAGAGGATCATATTCTGGAATATTTCTTGCGGGTTAATTGACATAACTAACGAAGTGGAATCCGAGAACCTCTCACAACATTTTTACTCGATTTATTTTCCATCTGCCTTTAAGGGAAAAAATTGGAAAACTTATTAGAAGTTTACCAAGTATAAATGAGATTTACCGGGGATTCCATTCTAATCTTTTATTCGTCTAATTGGGGACCGCAAAATGATAATTTCAGTTTCAACGTAGATGGCGCTGTAATAGGTGCAAATAAAGTCGCTTCATTATTTAAATAGGAACTCAATTTTTTGTTGTATATTGCAATTATACGCTAAAAGGTAAGTAACTTTTGTCCGAAACATTCTTTTATTAATTTCGTAGATGTCGTTGTAATCGGTCTAAAAAATATGAGGATATTTCTTAGAAAAATTAAGTGAGCTGTTATACCAATTACAATGCCATTTATGGTCTCAAAAAATCAACCCCCAAAGTTACTTGATCAGTAGTCTAGAATCACGTTCCCCACTTTCCGTGCGCTTCACGGGCGTCAGTGTGGGGGTGGTGTGATTCGTAATATATGCGCAAACGATTTTATTGCAGTAGTAACGCATCCAGTATATTGTTTGGCGCCTATACGTTTAGGGATTTGAAAAATTTCAAAATTCAAAAAGAAAGTCGATTTTTGCGTTAGAAAACCGAATTCATATATATTCCTCGCGTAGAATCCATTGACGTAGGCTACAATTTGTCTACAAGCACTATGTTTTAGGGAATTATACAAGTTTGAACACGCTGTATATATTTTTATATTTTATTTCAAGATGCATTTCAAAAATATGGCACAAGAGATATTTTTTTCAGTAATTACTGAAATTTATTTCATAGTAAACCTTGAAACAAATTGAATATCATGAGACATAAAAGAAGTATTTTAACTGCCATTTTTGTGGTAACATTGATCACTTGTTTGCGTGTTTTGTATCTAAAAATACGGCAGGAATGTATTAGGAGAATTTAATGAAATACGATATATTTATATGAGTTACCGGAGGTAATGTTTCAAAACTACATTTGAACTCTACCTATACGTGCGACTTCCTATTAAGCTACGTTTCTAGTTTTTATTGATGTATAAGAATCAAGAATGCGAACAACTCAATACGATTATTGTATGTTCAAGAATAACGTAAAATTTCATAAATGAAGACAATATATTTAAAATTTGCTGTAGTTTATCAAATAATTTTCATAAAATAAAATATCAGTCAATGAACACATCAGAAAATGCCTAGAAACAATAACCAAAAAATAATGCTAAGATAGCTTAGCTTCCTCATGGTAGTGATGGAATAATTCACGGCAAACGCAATAAAAGGATAGAGAAAAAAAAACTGCTCGAGGGATGGTTTGGGGAACAGTACCCGGTTTATGTCGCTGCTTCCTGAACGGCAGGCATGCGTTTCTTTGGCACTAGAGGGCGCCAAGAAATGTCGAGTTTATCGTTTTGAAAGTTGTGGTATTAACTGTGAGGTAACAGCGATAGAAGGTAGAGATATGAAAAATACTCTCGAAACCACGCTGATGACGCCGGGTAGGCAGAAACATGTCCGTGTGTTAGTGTATTTTTTTGTCTCTCTCCTTTAATTGCGTTTGCCGTGAATTATTCCATCAATACCATGAGGAAGCTAAGCTATCTTAGCATTATTTTTTGGTTATCAGTCAATGATTGAACATTTTTAAATATATATTTTTTTCTATTTTATAAGCCAAATAACACATAAAAAGCAGTGTAACAAGAGGCAAACTCTAGACCTAAATTTATGTAACCAACGCTGTTTTGTGTGTCTTACAATGACACTACCCGCCTAAAATAATGTCTTTTTTTTGAAAGGCGTGACATAGCTTCCCTCCAAACAAAAAACCATTTAAAGAAGGAAGCTCAAAATGTCCAAAGATGTACATACGAGTGCAGTCCGTAAAGTTTTAAGCCGCAAAATGAGCATATCTTGAAAGATACTTTTGAAAATATCAAAATATCATTTTAGACACTCAGTTGTTTAACAATCGGAATAGTAATGGAGAGGTGTTAATCAATTATCTTGAAAAAGGAACAACAATAACGGGAGCATATTACGCATCACTACTTGATAAACTGAAGGCAGAAGTTGCAGAAGTTGCAGAAAAATGAAGCTTCCATTTTTCTATGCTCCGCTATGGATAACGTCTCGCATTAAAGAAGTGGAGGTATTGATGGCAAAGCTGTATAGACCAACAAGGGTACAACGTTGAAGAAAAATACTTGCTTCTTGCTGCAAATTCTCCATTTTTCCCCTCGTAAAGCACAAGCACAACGTACAGCCCTACAGAACCGTGCAGATATATCCCCATTCACAGAACTTCGCGCAACATTTCAAATGATCTCCCTGATAGCATATATTTGGATAAATAAAGTGAATTTTATGATATCAGAATAAAGATCGTAGGAATATAAAGGGATAAGGAGGCTATATATAATTCGAAAATGCCACAATAGGACGTATATCGGTACCAGACTCGCCATATATAAATGTCAGAAATCGATACACTGACCATAAATTTTCCATTTCGAATATGAAACGTATCATTAAAATATCGTTCGAGTGTTTCATAGTTACCAGACCAGGTGCTTTAAAATAAAAAGAAAGGAATCGTTAATATATTTTAGAACTATTCTGTCGAATATCACAATTATTTTACTTTTTTTTCTGTACATCTGTGTACAGTAGACAAATTAAATTATGGCTTCCCCTGTCAGCCATCGATTATCAATACTATCTTTCACACGTCAGATAGTGGACTTCGGGTGTTTTCGGGGCGATGTGGAGTATACCTTTGAGAAAACCCGAACGCTTCTGCGAAGCGGGATTTTCAACTGTAGCTGCAATAAAAAGCAAATATCGCTCAAGGATCGATGTGGAGCGAGAAATGAGAGTTGCTGTGTTAAACCTTGTTCCGCGTTTTGAAAGAACTGTGTTTCTTCGTATTTTTTTTTGTATTTTCATATCTTTGTATGATGGTTCTTGTGATTCAACTTTGATAAATGTGAGCTTTACATTGTCCCTGATTTAGGTCATTGTACACATATTTTCACAAGGGCGCATTAAACCATGTATGTGCGCTGCGGACAGATTAAGTTTGGCAACTCCTGCTGTATGATATCTATTACCGAAATCGAATAATTCCTTTTCTATAACGGAAGAAGTGGTAAAAGCGAGAAATGGAAATTCAAATTAATTCTTGTTAAGCTTGAACAAACACGCTTAGCAGGTCAACAAATAAATCAAATCCGCCTTAATTAACAACGGTTAAAATAAGTACATAAATAAGGATGATTTAGCTGTTACAAACCAAGGCTTCGCATCATAATTTCGCTTCTGATGCTCGACCCGTTGTAGCTGCAAGATATAATCGCAATAATCCAAGCAGTGCGGTGCTGCTCGCCGTACAATGTGTACTTTTTTTTTGTCCTCCTTCAGTACTTTCCTGCGTTACTTTGATTTCGCTTTTTCGCTGTTCCTGTAGAAAGACTACTAGAGATTCCTTTTAAGTTACGCTGGCCTAAAACAAATCTTAATTAAGTTCCTCTAGTAAATCTAAAAGTTAGTGCGTATAACCTTTTCCTCCGTTTTATCTGGACGATAAAAAAAAACTACTTTTACTAAACTCGATTCCTCGCAACTTTATTGCGCTCTTCCGCGAAGAGAATTAGCTTAATTGCATTGGTTAGGTGTCCTCTGTGTACGGATTTTAAAGTTCCTCTGTCGAATGTTTTAATCATTTCCTTGCACCAATTGGCACGAAGCTCTTTGTGCTTGGGTCAAATTCTTTCGAAACCGGTTTACTAAACTCAAGGGTTCACCTTAGACGAACCTCAAATCCGGGGATCTCACATCTACAGGATGACCAAATTCGGCTTGGGTATCGATAAAGAAAGAATTTAATAATTGATTATTTAATTAATAATAGTAATAGGAGAGTATAATGCAACAAGCTTAATGCATCGCCTCAGAGACTCTATTAAAGTGAAAAGGCGTGGAAAACTGACGTAGGTCTCCACGATACAATCCACAAGTCAAGACTTGCGAAAGCTGCCGTTCATCGTCCATCTTATAATCTAGATTTAGCTTCCTGGGAGTACTTTTTTATTTCCATATCTCAAAAAGAGAACGCTAAGAAGGACCAAATTTTATGGAGGGCGACAAATTTAGAGCGGCTATTGAAAAAATGGCATTTTGTACACAAACCAAACGAATATTTTTGTAATGGATTAAAGATGTTATTGAAACAATGTAATACTTGTATCGAAACGCAAGGGGCCTGTATTGAAAAATAAATATTTATTTTTTTTCATAACTAGCCCGGGGATATAGACGACCCCCTTATACTATTATATATATTACGATGAAAGGCGAATGTCCTTTCTCGTGGCCAGGATCTCCTTATCGTTCGGTCCGTAATGTGTATTTAGGTTCTGATAGTTGTTTGAACTGGTGGTTTAAACAAGTCTACAAGTTAAACTTGCAAAGCACTAACACGACGGAAACGTTTTCTTTAGCCCAGTTGTAAAATCATATATTAAACACAGTTCTCGCATTGGGACCGTTGACATGGAATTCGAGAATATTTTTCTGCAGAGTAAAGTTAGTAAATGAAATTTTTATGCTGGCAACCGCATTTCAAAATATTACGTAATTTGGCCATAAAATATACAGTGTGTTAGATGTTTTTAAGTCTAAAAGGTGGTAGTACTGATTTCAAAGGTAATGAATTTATAATCTTTGTAATGATATCGCTTCCATTTATTTTAAAAATATGGCGTGAGTGCGAAATACGCGCCTTTATAACTTCGACTTTTTCAAATATCTTCATTGAATTAGTTAATTTTATATAGTTTCTCCACCATATGTGCTAAAAAAAGTTAAACCATTCCTCTATTGGAATCAAATTGTTTTACAACTCCTTTTTTGTGTAGTTTAGTTGGGAAAAAATGTTTACAGAGACTGCGAGATAGTATGGCGAACACTACAAAAGTATCCTCAAAGTATCGTGGAACCTCAATGATCTCAGCAAAAAAAAAGCTAATTCTAACATGCCTGTTCTATCCCTACACTCAAGAAAAGATTAGTTACAAGTATGTACTTTTGACGTCTATAAACCCTAAAAATGACATGCGAAAAATGCGGAAAAATGGACGAAAGGGTCTCTTAAAATATGTAACCGCCTTACCCTAATAAATCAAACAGAACTGAGATTGATAACGGTTCGTTCTCTCTATTCATCAAATTGGTGTTTGTACAGTTTAAAAATGAAAAAACATTGGTTTGAACAACGAATATTATCGCACTTCTAATCGTTTTTTTCAGCCTCCTATCATATCTTTTTTTTAAATTTTTCTCACGTTATCACGAAATCTTTGGGACGACACGAAATATCAATTCTTCAGAAGACCCTTTTCGCAAATAAAAGCATTCGTTATTTGATGTCGTTGTTTTACGTTAGCCGATAATGTTAACGTTGCGTAAAAACAAATCCCGACGCGGGAAGAATACCGATAAGAGAGGTAATATCGCGGATTAAGTAAATCTTTGCCAACGATTCAGCTTTCCAATAAGCGGAGTGGTACTGACGTTACTGGAAAAGCCAACTTATCGGGTCGCAGGCATTAATGCGTGACTGAAAAACAAGTACAGCACGACGAGGCCACAAATGGAAGGATTATGGAGTTGGCGAGAGAGGAAGGAGCACGTGTAGGTCTGATTCGTAAATGAATTGGAACGCTTTCACTTTATAACAGACCTTTAACTATTAGGTTTGCTCTCGTGTTTAATTTAATTGATCGTAGAGGCCGACAAAAGTAAAGTGTCAGATTGTAGAAAAGTTTTGGAACAATTTTTTTTTATTGGAATTTGTATTTAAGTAAATTTAAGTAACTAAGAAGAGTAAAGCGTCGCCGTGGTTACACTGTTTTTATTCAATTCGCGTGTCATTTTTTCTTCAAGTTATTGCAAAATTCTTTACAAATTGGATTACGAAAGAATATTTTGAATCTAGTTGGCAAAATTTCTATTTTCTGACGAAAATATTTACCGTTACCTGCAGCCGTATTGTCGTTAATTAGCTCGTCGTATTCACGTTTTTCACACCACTTCTATTTGGAAGCTTAAGAAAAACAGTGTATGGCACAAGAAAAGGCAAAAGTATCGAAAATTTACAAAGGCTATTGGTATCCATTTTGCTGGAAGAAAAATCATCATTATGGATGTTGATGTGTACACGACAAAACCCAAATTCCCGGAAAAAGTGTTAGTGAGAGGATAATCAATAACCTTTACCATGAACCTTGCTTGCCGAAATTGGTTGCTTTTATCAATCCGCATCACTAAAATGACGGAATTATGTTCTGGCCAGACTTAACTTCAAGTCGTTATACTTAAAAAAATAATGGTTGGAAGGGCGCAAGGTACCTCTTGTGCCTGATCAAACCTATCCGAACATCTTGAGCTTTATTGGCTGAGAAGGTTTACAAGAGTGGTTAAGAGCACAATCTGGTTATCAGATAAGGAATAGGATCTGTACTAAACTCTGAGAAATTGACGCAGAATCCTGTTAACGCCAAAGAATTTCTAATGAAGATTGCCTTCAAATCTTTTAACTCGAAGGAATTTTGAAACTAAAACTTATTTTAAATTTAAAAATTTAGAAAGGCATTTAGGCAATTAGAAAGGCACAAAGTTGTAAACTTTTCAGTTCGTACAACGTCGTACAGTCGGTGACGTTGTAGGCGTATTATTGTAATATATTTTGGGATGTCTATAGCAAAATTTGCATTTCCCACAGGAAACGGGATTCGTGATAATAATAAGTAAGTAGTATAACCTTACCTTACGACATATTTTAAATTTTACAGAATATCTACATTGTTGATGTGATTTTCTACATGGATGTATTTTTTACTTATTTTGGGATTTTGTCACGAGGTAAAGCAACCAAAAGGTCGTCCACATGTCAAAATCATATAAATAGACAGACTGATAGGACCGTCCATAGGGTAACCAACTTTTTGAGATAAAAACTCATCGTTAAAGCTAAAATAATTTGAATTGAGTAGAAAGTAATTATTTATGAAAAGGAGATAAGGTAATAGAACAATGTTCTGAGATTAACTGGAAATTGTCAGATACAATAGCAAGAACTAACTCGAGCGGGATGATGGTAAAAAAGAGACTTAAAATTTGAATTTTCTGCAAGAAAATGAAATAAAATTCAATTAAAAAAAATGGCATGGTTTAATAAATTTTCGAAACGATTTTAAAATGGAAAACAAATGCGAAGATGTAAACCGAGAAGAAGCTTCTTAAAATAAACGCGTAAAGTATTGATTATGCTCTGTGCGACTGCAATTACAATTACTTCGCTATGTGATGCATCAGTCCTCCTTATCCATTATTGCACCAGTCACCTTAGGCTTTTGTGCAAATGCCTGATTACTTCCTGTTCTAATTCCAATATCTTTGACTAATGGCGAACACGTAAGATGAAGACTAAGATATTTCTTGATTATTTCAGTAATACTATATTACATACTTTTTGTTTCCGTAACTAAAATTATTTTTGGTTATTCTAGCATTTCTAGCATCTTAGAATAATAAACACAAAGCGACGAGAAGTAAACGAAGAGAAATTATTATGCACTCTACGCTGGAAAGGAGGTAGCGCTTAATGAAACTTTCAGTAAATATAGATGCAGCGGAGTGAATAAGAATATTCATCGAAATTTATATCAACACTGACAATTTCCATTACGGAAATGGAACCAGATTGTTTTTGTTTCATTTTCTTATTTCGAATGCTTGTGTGTAGAATATCTGCAGCCGTCAATCTGGAAGATAATTAGGCGAATACTTTTTAGATTGTTTGATGAATTGAAATAACAAGTGAATTTGAACCGGGAAAGTTTTTCTCTTCGTGCAAAGAGAAAACGGAAAGAAGAATAGATTGAAACTGAACTCCAATTATTATCTTGTATTTTATGAATGGATGAGGTCCATTTTTCTTTTAACGGTGGAGTCAATATTGGAAATATGGACAGAAGAAAATCCACAGGAAGCTTTTCATGACAAGGAAGTGAGGTTTCACAGTTAATTTCATAATTGAACCGTATTTTTAGCTTCTAGCTTGTTCTATAAATTCTTCGTTGCATAGATTTGATACCGATTTTAAACTTGTTGCTTTTACATCAGCAGCAATAGCTTTTATATAGGGGAGATTTTCCAGAAATGAAATATAAGCCTCTCTGTAGGAGCAATTCTATGACTGTCTTCTGCAATTATTTCTTTTTCGAGGGCAACATTTTTGTACTTTGGAAACGTTATCTGTTACAATGTTATTAAGTACACTTTTAGCTAATAAGCTAGCTGCTGCCAAGAAAAATATTAGCAAAATCTATACTAAGCGCTCCAGCGAGGGATTCTTCGTCGTAACTTGCACATATTAAGAGATTATGCAATTCCACAGTTGCAAACCAAGAATGCAATTAAAAACATACGTAGGATACAGCAACTCCGCACATTTACCATACCAACAAGTTAAAGACTTGTCCGCTGCTGCTTTTTCATGATTGTGTTATAAGTAGACATTTTGAAAATTCTGAACCAAAAACTTCGTAGGAAAAAGAATCTCAAGAGGACGGGTAAATTTAACTGCACTCAGTGAACAATGATAATCAGTCGTTCATAAGTTGTACAGTTTTATCAAACTGCTAACATTTCGCTATAATTTCATAACATCGTCGGAGTTGAAAGGCTACAAATTATCGATGTGTTTTTCCAGAAACACCGGCCTCTGTTATTCGAAACAATATCGCTGTATAAATTTCTACGAGAATTTCTGAATTGATGAATGTTAAACGTTGAAAGTCGTGAACCTTGAACCTTAAAGACGTGACACGGGCGCGCCCTTTTCATTTCTTCAGGGATGAATGAACTTATATTGGTAACATGTCAACAAACTCGTTTAATGAGTAAGGTTCTAATCGAAAAGAAATTGAAACCTTGCTTTCTCAAATTTGATTTTGTACCGGACCGAAAATAATTAGCTATGTAAAAAAATTCGTACACTGAGGAAAATGATTGGTAGTCTTAATTAAATATTTAATAACCGTAACTAAAAACTAAATAAAATAAGAGGCAGATGGCAATGTTTAATCGTTTTAATATGCGAGCAAGATTATTCGGCCGCAACTATGGTGCACAACGAAACAAATGTACAGGTTACAATGGCGTGACAAGACAAAATCACAAGTGAGTTAGAAAATGGCCGACCAGCGCCTTTCTTGCGGGTTACAGATCTAGTTTCACGAAAAACATGAACGCAGTGATCAAGAAGCTCCGGAATATCGTTTAAACATACACGCTGACTCTATTCCCAGTTACCATGAGCTTGTACCCACACCAGCTTGAAAATAAGCTTCGATTACGTTCGTTAGTAAACACCGTAGTTGAAACGTTTTAAAAAATGTATCAAATTAAATATGAGACATTAGATTTTTGAGGTTGTCACTTTTGATAACAGACGTTTTTATGTTCATGACCATTCTCGATATAAATAATTTTTGATCGCATGAAATCTTCCTTTTTTCCAGGAAATCTGCTCGTCATATTGGTGGTAACATTGAGCCGTCGTCTGAGATCCATAACGAACTTCTTTCTGGCCAATCTAGCGGTTGCTGACTTCTGTGTAGGTACCTTCTGCGTCTACCAAAACCTATCACTTTATTTGATCAGCAAGTAAGTACAAATTTGATATTGTCTTAGAAATTTATTTCTGTAGTAGTTGATGATGATATTTACATCTACCAAATTTATACTCTATGAAGTCAGTATGTGTCAAAATTATGTATATTATAAATGTGAAATCAACTAAGAAATGTGATTTTTGCATATATTAGTTATAATACTATAATTTATAATTTTGTAAAATTTCAATGCTAAATAAGCAAAAGTTAAAACAACTTACTTTTTAACTAACAAAGTGAAAGACTTCAGATAATGTAACTGTTCCCATGCGCGCATCCCACGATGAAGCAGTACATTTTCTGGTTGCAACCGTAGGGAATAACATCCGCAAAACTTCTCGTACCGGTGTTCTTACACAATCTATTGCGCCCACAAGTGTATTTGTACATCTTGTCCCGTAGGTATTAACTTTCTTTAACTTCTTCATGTCTGCGTGTCAGTTTTACACACGTTGTTTGGATTTTCCCATTACAGACGTGTAAGTACAATTCATCAAACTTTTTTTCTTCTGTTTTTGCCTCACACATAAACTACGTCCTTCTTTAAAAGGTTTCTCATTTTCCTTCATTATATACTTCATCTTAGCGGATTACAATTTTTAATTGAATTTATATCTATTTATATTTCACATTTATATTGTCCATTGCCCTGGACCGAAGCTTGGAATCAATAAGCAAAAATTTAGCTTTTATAAGTAATCACATTAATCTTTTCCATCTTCTGCATTAATATGAGTTATTTCGCTGAACTTCGGAACTTTGCATAATTCAATTCTAAAGATGGTGCACGTTTTTCTTCTTTGTTTATAACTTTCAACTTACTGCACTTTATAATCCGGAACTGTTACCATTACTGTTAACACCGCAGCTATTTATTTTCGACCAAAGTCGCAATATAATAGCACGTCACTTCTTCCTATCTTATAATCGAAGTAGTTTTTGTCGCAAGCAAAATAGAGCTCTCGCGGGGTTCCGGATGCTACTCCATTATATTCAAATATGTATATATGTGAATATATTCTCCTATTATTGCCAGTTCATGTAATTCATTCATGGCAGACGTAGCGCCGCAGTTTGCCAATATATATCCATGTATAGTCAAGTTACCCAACTTTGGTTGGTCGCATTCTTTCCGGCAAGTTCGAGTATGCCAAAAGTGCTTCTGCGCGTTATGGAGACCATTTGATATGTGGTACGAATTGTCTTTTTTTTTTGTGTAATCAACTACACCTTTGTTCTCTGAGCGCTAAAATGCAACCCTTGAGTAAATTACGTTAGATATACACGCATTGTTCTTGGGTCGAAGCAAATTGCTTTGAAGGACGTGATGATGTATATTACATATTCTGCCGACTATTCACGACATTTATGCATTTTCTCGCTTGGGTTTCGGAGAACAATTAGGAACATCAATTTGGAAAAGCGATGGGCGAAGTTTCTTCGTAGCAATTAACTGCTGCGTGTCACCCAAGTTTGGAGTGCATATTAATTATTGCTTCCAATTATATCCCGAGTAGAATGCAAATGATGGAGCAATATTGGAAAAATATTACTTTATTTTTTAATGTCAAATAAACACAGCAAAAATAGTGTTGACCGATGTAATCCTTTTCGTTTGCAGTTGGATCTTAGGCGATTTTCTCTGCAAGATGTACCATTTTACCACGTCCCTCAGCTACACTGCCAGCATATTCATCCTGGTCGTCATATGCACGGAGCGTTACTTCGCTATCATTTATCCGATTACCTGCAAGCAAATCCTGACACCCAAACGCTTAAGGGTAAGTAGCAGCACTTACTTAGAGGTCGAATTAGCGTTTGAAATGAATGTAATTCCTGTTAAGCTGCGTAGACGGTAAGATGATAGACGGATGTATACAAAGAGGCTACGCATAATTTACCGATGTGGTTTCTACCGCAAGTAATGGATTTCATGTACGAAGGGAGTTTACGTTAAATTGATTTACGTTTAGTATGCGATGTGATCTTACATTACAAAATGTTGCTTGTAGCATGAAAACGTCTTTGTGTTCTTTTTCTTTACCTTAGTTTAATTATCTGAATAATAAATAAGAAATAGATAAAAAAATAATACTAAGAAAAAAAAAATCGGGACAATACACCAATTAAAAATTCCAAATTTATAAATCTTCCAACTGACGCGTAGTTGGGTGTTTCTAACTTACCAAGGTGCATTAGCGATATTGCTTCAAGAGTTTTATTCTGTAGAACTTCCACTTTACGAACATTACTCAGCGCGCTTGTTACCAGGGAAAGAACACCGTAAGTTAGAAAAATTTTCTTAGTTCTCATGTTGAATATGGAATTTCGAGCCAATAAAGCTGTCAGCTCCTTTCTGGCGCCAAAGAACTTATCCTTTACACGATCCATATGTAGTCGCCACGTTACACGCTGATCGAACACGAGACCCAAATACTGAACTGAGAGACTCACTTTCCTTCATTTCTTACCTGTCTGGGGTCAATTTCTATGTTCGTGTAAATCTCATCGCCACATTTACATCTGTATTAACCAAGAGGCTCCACTTATAAGGGAACACCTGCAACTCGAAAATTCAGAGTTCGATGAAATTATAGGGACTGCAAGAGTATCATGGTATAAGAACAAGGTAATTTTTTTTAGCGACCGAATCTCACGATTTCTGGGTTCAACGCCCCCATGAATATTCACGATTTTTAAATATTTTTAAATATTTATATTTGGAAAAAATATAAGTTTTTTTTTTAAAGATAATTTGGAGTATATCACACTCTCAAATTATTTATTACCGAAACACCCTATATTACCCAAGAGTTACAAGGAAATAGATACCTAGACTTTTTGACTTCATATAACATGTTCCTTTCACCATTGATGAGATAAATAATCCTCTTTCAAAGGGCTTCACCCGAAGTAATGGCGCAATTGTACATTACTGTTGCCCATAAATCTTCTTCCCGTTTCAAGAAGGAAAATAACCCTGCAGAAAATTTATAGCTACTTACTGCGCATCTTTCAGTTTCAGGTGCTCTCTCGAAATACTCTCTTCATTCCTACTTGTCTAAGTTCTTAATTTCTTAATTTATAAGTTGACCAAAACACCACCTCAAGTACTTCCTAGGCATGTATTAAACAGCTGTTCGCTAAATAAATGCCTTTCGCATGATGAAGAGAATTTATTTCTGGCGAAGTGCGACGATGAAACCAATAATACCGCCGTAATCCACTCGACTCCCGCGCGCGGAGTTTTTCATCGCGGCCCAGAAAAACGGACGTGGCGAAATTGGAGGCCGACTTTCTTTTAGGTATACGATCGCAGTATCCGGATAATTTCATCTAGGATCCGAATTATCTTGATCGAACGAGATTGAGATCGTAAGATCGTGGGTAATTTGGACCGTGTAGGAGGAGGAAATACGATTGTGAAGTTGCAAAAGTGGAGCAGGTAATCAATATAAAGTTATTGTTGGTTTAGTAAATCAAAAGTAAGTAATTTTGAAAAATGTTTCTCAACATATTTCAGTTCCTTTTAGGTTGATTAGCGTTCCAAGTAAGCTATTTAAGTTTACTGGAGTACTGGGGACCTAAAAAGTTTTGTTAATGTATATTTGACAACAAATTGAGCAAATAAATATTTGTGATTAGAATACTCATTTGTCAGAATCGTATTCACCAAGTTCTGCCTTTAACAACTATTTAGGGTCTAATTGATGTTCCCGAAGTAAAAGCATTTCCAGACACTCTTCGGAAAAATGTTTTCCCGAAGTTTTGTGCCGTGATTTTAAGCTCTGTAACAAATGATCTGAAGTAAAACAGCAAACCTATAAAAACAATATTACTGAATTATTATTGCTCCACGGATGAGAATGGATCGTATGGACCATGTAAACAGCATCCATTTTGGCTTTAATTTGCGTAACCGCATTGGCTTTCAAATGCAAGAATTTAATAATGGCTCAATCTTTGATTCTTTTGACTGACACAAACAACATGGTTAATATTTTCCTGTTGAGACTTTTCGGATTACTCTCGAGTATATCAAGGTCGATGTAATCTCGTTTCAAATCAATTTCAATGATGAAGCTAAATTGACGTGGAGGAAGTTGCGTAAGCACAAAGATAATAACCTTTTCAATTTAAGTTAAAGTATTCACATTTAGCTTTAGCCAATAAGCTTTTTTTTCTTTTAAACTTACTTTATAACATTAAAAGCAACATTGCATTAAGAATAAGAGGTTCCCAAAGGTACGAGGGTTTAATTGCCTTTCCCATCCCTAATTATAGCCTGACCTGAATGTACTGTATAAAATTAGCTTCAATTTGCCAAAATGTACTTCAGCAACACTCACTTTGTTAGATCGCAACACCAGTAACGGATTTAGCTTTCCATTTTGAAGTATCCAATTATCCCTTACGAACCCTCTAACTTCGGAAAATTCTGTACTTATCGATACTTTAACTTTAACAAAAAAAATTCTTTCGTCGTACTAAAATTGCCTTCGCGGTTTCTAGACTTTTCCTATCCATTCAACTTTATGTTCCGGAATATTAAACTTCCTGCGGTTAGTTCGGGGAAAAGATTTCACCCCTCAAATGCATCTGATTGAGATATATTGTACAAATGGAAAGTGGATTGAAATATGAATGTTTCGAAAGTGTTTGAAGTCGAGAGATACTTGGAAGTTTTAAACCTATTTTAGCATTTAGTTCGTCTAGAGGAATATTGAGATGGATGAGTTTGAATTCCTAAGAAAGTTATGTCTGAATATACTTATTCTAGCTGTTTCCAAGAAATGCGGACAAAAACTTGCGGAGCAAGCGGCCTACGTAAAATTTCTTGGTCGTTTGAACTGATTGGGCTAGATTGGTATGAATACATTCCCTTGTCTAATTTTCCTTGGGTAGTTTCCCAATTCTACATTCTTACCCGATTCCTGGCACATGCATGTAAATTTTGGACAGCGTTTGTGACCCTAAAGTAGTTTACATCTGGATATTCGATCGAAAGCTTTTTCAAGATCGAGAGATCCTATGTATGCTTCTCGGTTTTGTTCTATAATTTTATCTGTGACTAGCTTAAATGAAAATATATGGTACTTTTCTAAAACCACTTTGGGAGTTATTCGATGGTTCGCATTTAACTTTATGTATCTCTTTAAACTTTTGTTGTTCCGCGTCTCTCTTTGAACCTTTCATTATATTCCGGTTGGGTCGTTCTGGAAGAATATAATCTACTATCACCCTTTCTTTTCCGACATAATTAATAAAATAATCACTTTGCTTTCGATAGAAATCGAACCTACGACCGCCGGTTGCGCTGTTGTAACTGATCCTAAGATTCGGTTTCAATCTTTAGATTCTCACGTGCACCATTAATTCTGCAATAGCTGCACATTATAGATAATTTAACCGGCTATTGGTTTTGCGATACAGACACTTTAAGAGATGCATGTACACACAACGGAGGTCTTCCGTTTATTACAGTCCAGAGCCTATCCCCGCCGAATGTTCGTAAACGTAAATTAGCAACTTTATGGCTGTCATTTTAGTTAACCTGCTATTGATTGAGATTGTTTTGCTCCACATCCATATAATGAAAATATGTGTTTTCGAGCTTATCTAAATAGTTTCCTGTTCAGTGTATTGAGTGCAGCAACAAAAAAGAAGTAAAATTGAAGTATTCTGTTCATATAAGTTGGTTTTCTGACTTAACCTGCAGATACTTGATACACAGAAATTCCACAAAACTTCGCTTGTTATGTGGTTGTATCAATTTTCTAAGGATAATTCTATTAATTCAATTTATTCAATTAATACGAACGAACAACTCCTGGAATGGGATGGTAAATCTGCGCGGCACTGACCTATTTATTTAAGTAAAACGAATCTCCATGATAAATACGTTAATACAGATGGTAGCGATGAGCTTTTAATTAATATAGACGTTATATACTCCAAAATTAATTTCGGAGCGTGTAGCTTTTAATTTTGAGACGCCTACGCGCAGGAACGGGGAAGGTCTATAATGTCATAAAAAACGGGCCGAACGATACGGAATAGAAGAGGGAAAGTCAACAAACCTGACCGTTTTACATTTTACGTCCACAATCGTGAAGAACATATTTCAAATAACCAACTAGAAAGTTACGAATTTCATGTAATTAAAATCGAAAAAGGTGTAAGGTTTTAATTAGAAAATAAATGTCCATTTTCCAATATCCTTTATTATAGTCCATGCTAAGCGTCGTACAAACTTTGCCTCCCAACGGTTACCCGTCTTTTTTTTTTGCGCGACATCTACTTAATTCTGAACTACCTACTTACAATAAAAACGTAGGCTTCCAGGGCCAGAGTCAGTTGAAACTAAACGTGTTCCGGGTTTGAACCGTGTCATGTCGTTGGTTAAAATAAAACTCGACGTTTCGCCCACAATCGTATGGGGATTCTTCAGGAGAGTGATAGCAACAGTTAGCACGGTAACTCAACGTGTGAACCACGCCAGAAGCAAAACTACCTGAGCGGGAGGCAGTTGATCACGGTAATTCAGCCAGAGGCGAAAACCAACTGCGGTTGGTTTCGCTAACTGTGGTGGCTCTCCTGAAGAAGCCCCATACGATTGTGGGCGAAACGTCGAGTTTTATTTTGACCAACGACATGACACGGTTCAAACCCGGAACAGGTTTAGTACCTACTTACAGTTTAATTGCCTCCCTCACCTCATTTTCTTTGTTTCTTGCAAACGTCGAATTACCCATTTGATTCATCGAGTTCTCTGTCACAGACAGTCGTTCTTCTTTATTACCTTCTGATGAAGCAGAATTTGAAGATCTTATTGAAATTAGATCTTCAGCTTCTTCATTCATCCATTCACTTCCATTTGAATTAGCATTTTCTAAACCAGCATCGCTACTGACACTATTTTGTCGGTTTTATTGTCACAATTGCCGCATGTTATTATCATATTTGGCTAAATATGGTACCTATGCTCCCAATTTAGGCTTTGTTACAGAAGAAGTGAACAATCAAATTCTGTTCCTAGATAGATTAGTAATTAGACAAAAGACTCGAAATAACGATCTATAAAAAGGAAACCCACAGAAATAGATACATTATGATCGATTCTAAGCACTGTGGACCTTATTTCTCTTGTTGTAGTTACTATAAATAGCAATAAGTGCAACACGAGCAAATGTAAGCTACATCCTCCTTTACCGAGACCCTTTCATCAGCAAACTTTTCAAATTAACACGTTTCAACTATACAGGAAATCGTTGTTATAAAATTGTCTTTGATCTATATGCCCATGCACGACTAACAAAGTTCGTACGCGAGTTATAAAATCGCCGTCGTTATAATTGCTTCACATAACCTACGAAAACAGGACCTTTTTGGTACAATAAACGTGTCCACCCTTTGCCAAATCCTTTAATTACTACCACGTTGTTATTAAGAGAGTTAGAGGATCCCATCCTGTTTTATTACACTGCTTTAGTTCTCAAAAGGGCAATTAAAATATGATATTTATTTGTATAATAAATACGATGATCCGTTTTAATACAGACAAATTTATATTAGACTAAATATTATGAATTATTTAATTTATAATATATTTAATTTATAATTTAATTTAATTTATAATATTTATATTATTTGAATATTACGATGTGAAATACACAATATGGAAAGGTCATATTCGATCAAATAATTAAAATAGATAAAAGTGGTAGAAACGATTAATGCAAATTCCGGAGGGAGAATATTTCAATTCTTTTAATGTTTATTATAGTTGTTTAGAATCAAAATAATAAATAGAACGAAATCACGTAAGAAGTTAATTGTTTATCGATATTGTTCGGTATTTAATCAAACGCTAAAACACAAATAGCTTTAAAACTAAATCCCTTCCCTTCCCCATTTTGTATAAAGTACTGGCATCACCGAACACCAATTTGAAACATTGGATTCAATATAAATTAATGTGATATTTTTAATCGTAATTTAGAGTTTGTGTATAAAATAAATCAAATTATTTCCACCGTGTATATTTGTAATTATGAATGATTTTTTTTTCTGCTTAACTGGTTTTATCGGTTTACGTTTTTTTAAATAGCTATCCTCGTAAAATGAGTATGATGCATACTGCATTATTTATAAAAAAAAATAATTGCATACATATTTATATTTTATACAATTTTTATTGTACACCCAGTACAATGTAGACAGGAAAAGTAAAATAGAGAACCAGATTAACACCGAGTTGGCTAATTTTTATGGCGAAATTTGAAGAATGTCATGATTTTAATATAATATAATGGAAATATGACTTACGTAATTATTGACTTTGTGAAGTTATTAAACAGAGATCTTAATCGTTTTATCGCTGTGCGGAAAAATTATGGAATAAATTCATTAAATTTGAATCAATTACTTTTTCGAAGAAATCCCCGGACATGTCAAACTTACCTTTTAAAAATAAACATTTTTATATCAATTTTAAGTTTCCTACACTTCTGATTTTCAATTGCGGTAATTTTTTAAGTGACAATTCTCGGCTAATACCATTTGGGCCGCCAGTCCAATTCCTAAATAATACTCGAAGAGTAAAAAAGTGGTGGGGGTAACAAAGAAACGGAAATATAGTAAATACGATGACTTCAGTAGAAGTAAACAATGAAGAGGGACCGCCGCGCATGCTCTGTGTAAATGTTCTAACGCCCGAAGGTATGCTCCCAAATAAGCTAAAGCAAGATCTCGAGACTAATAACTCCAACATGGTTGAAAAATTTCGCCAATTCATCAGTATGAAGTTGCGGGATTTACCAAAGCAAAAAAAAAGTGTGTTTATTAAAGAAGCCTCAGTACCAAGCATTGCCAGCATCTTTTAAAGTCGCGTACAAAGTGCCAACATGCAAAAAAGCTCACATCATCGCAGAAGAGGCTATTCTACCAGCTGCTCTTGACATGGTTAATCGAAAGCATTATTGGAAACACAAAGGTTCAAGACATTTGAGATGCTCAACAAGTTTATAACCGAAAATAATTTGGATTGAGAAAAGTGCACCGATATGTTGTCTGTGCATTGTGCTTTTTCGTAGCAAAGCATCGCATTACATCATCCATAGGCAAGCACTTGCGTCAAAGTCAATTGAATTTGGTATTATTTGGTAGACGTAGTAAACTAGGCCACTGACAACTAGATTTCTCAAAAAGCTACACGTGGATATGGAGCCTGAACATACGGCCTTGCTATACTACTGCAGTTCAAAGTGACTTTCACGTGCCAACGTTTTATCTCATGCATTCACATATGAGGAAGGTCATGAAAGCTCCAGATACTTCGCCGAACCTAAATTTTTGCTGACACCAGCGTATTTGCTTAATATATTTGATTGCCTTAAATCTGTCTCTGCAAGACAATAACATGCACATTTTGAAACTTTTAGAGAAGATTCAAGAGGTCTGTTCGTTACGAAGTACTCCGTCATTTCCCTTGCGCCTTTTGGAGAAAGTTGCGGCGTTTAGGAAAAAGGTGCATTTGTAGAAAAGAAAAGTCAACGAAAATGGCAGTCAACATTGTTTCTCTGAATTGCACAAATACGTGGCCTCTAATAAAATAAGATTTATTGTCCCGTTTCAATCCATTGCTACTGCTGATTCTGCCATAATCAAGTCACTTCGTCTTATATACGTTCTGTGGAAGGTTTTTGTCCCTTCGATCCATTTATATCTTGATACAGGAAAGGTTTGCAATGACGAACTGCTGTCTGATATAAAAACCTTCGTAACCCACAGATTATTTATATTCGGTCAAGCGACAAGCAATCTATGCGTTGTTCGAGGTATTCTCGCTAAATTACTCAACACAAAACCAAACAGTTTTACTCGTAATCGCGGGACTTTTGTTTCTTTAAAATCGAATTTTTTGTAGCTTTAGAATATGGAAATGTCGAACTTTTTTGTACTTTTCGTAAACCCCGTCCATGCAATTCAACCTCAAATACCGCCTCTCACAACTTGAAACTCGGTTAGCATGGACAATGGTACATTGAAATACATCCGTTGACTGCATTATCGCTAGTTTTTGTGCTGAATTGAAATGCCCGGTCGCGTCGAAAATTCGCGTCGTTTCAAGCGGAAAATTTTCAATCGGCGTAAATTTTACTCGTATCTATCCACCTTTCCTTTCCAGCTGGTGATACTCGGCGTTTGGGTAACGAGTGCCCTCTACAGCTCACCGAAGTTCTTCTGGTGCAACACGATCACGCATCCGAACATCGATGGCAACGGCAACGAGACGATTTGCGCCACCAACCGATTGAAATACAATTCGGAAATGTTCGACACCATTAATTTCGTGCTGCTCTACATCATACCGCTAGGAATAATGAGTGTAGGTTTGATATTATAATTGGTTATTGCACGTGCATGCGTGTTTATGTGCTAGATGTATGTATGTATGTTGTACGTTTTCAATTTTTCCAATATTTCTCATTCTTATCTCCTTCCTTTCTCATTCTTCTGTTTCTTCTTTTTCCTTCCCTTCTGACATCTTCCTTTCTTCCTTCTTCTTGTACTTTTCCTATTTTTCTTTTTTTTTTACTTTTCTTCTTCGTATCCTCCCTTTTTTTAGTTTTGTTCTTATTTTTGATCATCTGCTCCTTCTTTTTCCCTTATTTTTTCTGATTCTCCCTTTCTTCCTCACTAAATTCTTAGAGATACCTTATGCTTTTTATAATTTGCAATAATTTCATTGTTTTCAATAATAATTTGTAGGTCGAAATTTCAAAAAGATAAAACATTTTATGTACAGAGCGTAAACCTGCTGCACGCGTATAAATCAATCTGAACTACGAACAAGTTGAAAAGTAATAAAATAATCCTACATTTGTAAAAAAAAATATAGGACGAACGAAATCACTAGCGCATCATTTTTATACAAAACATAAAACCTAATCCTCCACGCAGCCTAATGCGCCGTGAAATGGCACTATCCACACACTGATTTTCTCGTCGAGATCATTTGTCAAGGGTCCACTGGAATGGTACGCGTTGTTACGCATTGCGTAATTGACAACTAACCACATTTCCCTTTTTCCAATTTCGATCCCGCTCCAATGCATTTACAGATTTCCCTTACCAGCTAATGTTAACCAATCGCTTTATGGAAATGATTCAGTTTACCGTACGTAACACGATATTGATGCAAAAACGTTGAAATTCCGCAGCTTTTGTACACAAGAATCGCAGTGGGCCTATGGAGGAGTTCAAGGCAACTAGAAAAACAGCTGAACGCTTCCAACTGCAATACTTACCAGACGCTAACGAGACAAGCTTCCGCCAGATACAAGAATCAACTGGAAGGAAAAGTAAGTGTTTTTTACTCGTTCTACTTCTTTTATTTCGAATACAGGGGTTGATTTGTTACTTATGAAAAAGTGCCAGAATACCTTTGACGGTTCCATATGTTACCAGTTTGGCGAATCTTTTAAAATGCTTTTAGGTGGATATATTGGGGGAGAAAATGTTTTTGTTAAATCGTTGAGAGGGGAGCCTATTATTCGGGAAATTTTTTATTACTATTTTTTTTTCTTTAAACGTGAACTGTAGCAGATACCAAAGTTCAATTCAAGCGTCAACATTTTTCGTTAATTATATTCTGGAATGTTATTAAAATAGCTATTTATGATACAAGGCTGAGGGGAGGCCAAGGTCTGCAATGTATCCGAGAACGCAAAAGCACATAGTCCGAGTGTCATATTAGGTTTTTCTTTTAATTTTAATTATGTTCGTAGCCACGTAAAATTCGGTCACATCGATTGATATTGTAAATATTTTTTTGGGGGGAATACTTCAGCTATGTTTATACCGAATAATAACCTATATAGAATCAAAACATTTTGTACCGTTAGGTGTAAAGGTAAATAATACCGGCTGACGTTTAATGTAGTCTTGTGACACTAATTATTTCGGGTTCGGAGTGTTCAAGGTTTTCCAACTTCATGGAATGATCTCTGTCAACCAACATGGATTTATGCGGCAGCGTTCTACAGTTACTAACATTGACTGCTTTACGCAGTATGTACCAGAAGCTCTGAATGCCAAAGGTTAAGTAGATACAGTCTATTGGGATTTTGGAAAGGACTTCGAGATTTGCAAACGATTGGACTTTCTCTCAACTTCTGTGTTCTTTGTTTAAATCTCACATAATCAATTGGTAATTTCAAGTACCCTACAAAAATTTTGCGTCTTTCTAATGTGTAGCTGCATCTGGTACAGCACAAGCATTTAGTCTCGGACTCCTCGTATTCCTTTTATTCATCAATGATATTGTTAACAGTAACGAAATGAAGCTCGTCTTTACCATTGATACATCTGCTAACAGTTTACTACTCAAAGTGATCTGGGGGCGTTTTTTGTAGCCGTATTTCCGAACTGTTTTTCAAAGAGATTTTCTTCACAAAATATTTTGAGATACGCAATATAATTTTCGTTAATAGTTCCTGAAGAATAAAGACAAAATTATTACTCTATGGGCAATTAAAGAATAAATCAATAAAGATTCAGAACTCCCTTGATATTTCCGACGTAATTAATTATTTGAAAAATACCTGATGCTGGTAAGGAATCGAGTCTGACAAATCCAGTTTGCCGGACGGGTGTGTCAAACGGCAGATGTTGAGTTCGATTCCTCATCGAGACGAGGCTTGCTTTCAAACAATTAATTACGTCGGAAATATTAGATTTTCATAATTCACCGATGGAAGCCAAATTATATTAATAAATCAATTTATTCTAAAATTCGTTGCAATTGCCCATGTATCCCTGTGCTTTGTATTCCATTTTTCAAATTTTCTAATCCTATTGGTCTTGCCAATCGAAATAGTTTTTATGTTAAACGTGTGTTGGTGTGCATCTGTCGTTTTTGCACGAAAGTTTTAAGAAAATTTGGTTTGAAGAAGGATATTCGGGGCGATAAATTGCTAAAAAAATAAATATGAGAAGTTCAACAGTAAATGACATCATAAAGCGATATCGGACAACTGGAACTATAGAAAATCGTGTTCGTCCTGGAGCATCTAGGAAAACAACAAAAGCTGAAGATTTGAGAATTGTATTATTGAGCATACGCAATAGAAAATTAACAGCGCCATAAATAGCAGCCGAAGTCAATCGCGGCCGTGAAGAGCAAGTTTCGGCGAGTACGGTAAAACGTCGACTTCAACAAGCGGACCTTCATGGACGCATTGCCATTCGAAAACCCTTATTACGTCGGGGCAACGGAGCAAAACGGCTACAGTGGGCCCGTTCTCATCTAGATTGGTCGTTAGATGATTGGAAACACGTGCTTTGGAGTGACGAGTCAAAGTTTGAGGTTTTTGGGCAAAATCGACGAGTTTATGTCCGAAGCTCTAAAACCGAAAAGTGATCCCGAACTGCATTGTGCCAACAGTGAAGCAAGGGCGTAGTTCTGTGTTAGTGTGGGGATGTTTTTCCTTTGCTGGGACGGGAGATTTATGCAGAGTGCAGGGTGTAATGAGGAAGGAAAATTATTTTGCAATACTCCAGAATCATGCAGTGCCATCAGGATTGCGTATAATAGGCCGGAACTTTACATTCATGCATGACAACGACCCAAAACACACTGCGTTAGTGTGTAAGAACTATCTAAAGGAGCAAGAAGAACAGCACACCCTGAAAGTAATGACATGGCCCCCACAAAGCCCAGATTTGAACCCTACAGAGTTGTTGTGGGATGAACTGGACAGAAGGATCCGAAAAATATGCCCAACTTCACAAGAACATTTACGGAATATTCTGCAACATGAATGGATTAATATTCCACAATCCATTTTAACAAAACTTATCGAAAGAATGCCTAGAATTATTCGAGCGGCGATTAACAGCAAAGGAGGTTGTTTTCGATGAAAAAAACAAATAATGTTCAGTATGTTATATTAGGCCAGAATAACTTTTTATTTATTTATTTTTGTCTTTTTTGCCTGTACATACAATAAAATTGCATTTTGTTTTTAGTTTCGTTTGTTTCTGTAACCTTTTCATGTTTTTTACCAACCGACCGAACTTCTCTGAACGGCAGTGTACATTTTTTCGAGTAATATTTTCCCTCCTCATTAGAGATAATTTGATTTCGCGAAGCTAATAATCGAAACAGTACCTACAGCATGTCCGTATAATCCTCAAATGCTTTCTACGTTGGACTATCACGTTACTTCTTTATAACCTCGACGTTTCATGTAATTTATTAAAAGTACTTTTATACCTTAGAGGATAAACATGCGAAACTGAGTTTGATAGATGAATTAGTATCAAAATTTCCATATAGCACGTTACACGGAATGCAAAAACTGTTTTCTATATGAAACGAACGAGAAAAATGAGGGTTCTGTGATAAATGGGTTTGTACATACAACATTTGCAAGTAAATTCACGTACATCCGTGTTCCAAAATACACAATGAAAACCTATTTGACTTGATGTCTGTCGATCGCCTAAAAAATTCGTGATTTATATATTCGTTCATTGAAAAAAGTCAATGCAGTTCGTAGATCATATACATTACATATTACATTTACCAATCAACCCAAAACGCTGTAGGTATTATTAATTGATCACAACGTTGTTGGTAGAATAATTTGGAATTTATGGAATGGTGATTTATTTCCGCTGGGTAATATCTACATTGCCGCCGAACATTAATTACCATCTGCACAGGTTATGTTCAAGTACACAGAGCCGAAAATTCGTACAGACTACGTGATTAACTTTATATACGCGAATGAAAACGGTAAACCCTACTACATAGAATATTCCCCCCGCTAATTACATATTTAGAGAATTAGGCACTAAATTTCTTCACGCAATTCCCACAGATCTCGTTTGTTTTGGTATGTTAATCCAGTATGTATGGAATTAAGGAGCACTTGTTGATTTTATAAGATATCTATAATGATAGCAAGGACTTTCAACAAACAAATTGACGATTCTGATAAAGGACACGATTTTCGTCCTGAAGATTCCTGAAGTCCTGAAGTCCCAAAGTCCTAAAGTCCTGAAGATCGTCCTGAAGATTCCTCCTGAAGATTTTTTGGGTTTAACTCAATAGCTGAAGTTTTATCCTCGGAAATTAGACTAATCGTGTAACAGATGAAAGGAAAACCGGTAAGGGTTGCAACTGCAAACACAGATATTTCCAACGGTGCAGTTGACAATAACCAAAAAATAATGCTAAAATAGCTTAGCTTCCTCATGGTAGAAGAAGGTAGAGATATGAAAAATACTCTCGAAACCACGCTGATGACGCCAGGTAGGCAGAAACATGTCCGTGTGTTAATGTAATTTTTTCTCTCTCCTTTTATTGCGTTTGCCGTGAATTATTCCATAAATACCATGAGGAAGCTAAGCTATCTTAGCATTATTTTTTTGGTTATTGTTTCTAGGCATTTTCTGATGTGTTTCGGTGCAGTTGACAATGGAAATTATGGAATTAATCAAATTATTTGTGTGGTGCGGAGTATGCCGTTATTTGAGTGTGTGTCGTACTATCCTACACATAAAATAAAAGAATAACTTCTACAATTTGTAGCAAATAATTATCAACTGGAACAGGAAACAAGCGTTACTCAAAACAGGCAAGGTTGCTACAACAAACTTGCATATTTTTCAATTATGCAAGTGTTTGTACAGTACTCATTGAAAAACTAACAAATTTTAGCAGTTACTACTCTAGATTACACAAATTGCAACAATTATTTGAATAATTAAAACAATTTATGTTAAACTACCATAAATTGTGCTATTCTAACCAATTATTCCATAAGAATAATTCATATTTGCGCTCGTGGGTGAACGCACGCCCCTAAGTTGCGAGTTCGGTCCTCGATCTAATACCGATAGCCTAGCGAACTGTACCTCATTCATTGTAAGAATACAGCAATAGAATTGATAGGCTAAGAATCCCTGCCTTGTGATTAGCCAATAGACGAAGTAAATTCATACACATAAGAAAAAATATATTCTGCAAATGTTAAGTTGGATAAAACGAAATGTCATCCATACCTAATGTTATTTGTCAAACGTCTTTGTTGGTTACGGTTTTGTATTTATTGCTTTCTGCTGTCGTTCGGTTCTTAAGAAAATTGTCGTAAAATAGTTATTCCTTGAGCTCTACTGGTTAATTGAACATTTGAAGGCATTGTTGCAATAATTATATAAAATTATGATAACATCTTATTTATTACTACAGTTTGGGTTAATGGCTTATAATTTGTATCTGTACCTTATTGCACCAATCTGTGGAAATCCACGGAAAATTTAAAAGACTTCACTCTGCATGAACCAAAATTGTTTTCAAGTAGAGGCCAAGTACTTATAAGTAAAATCAGGAACTCTCCACAATTAATCAGAAACCGTCTCCCCGAACTAAGCTATTAATCCTAACAAAACTGTCACTACGTACACAAAAAAGAGGCTCGGAAATCCATAGTTCTTGCGTCAATTTCTATTCGCTGTAACTTTACCTCTCGTTAAGCATAGAGGTATAAATTCCGCTCTAATTCTGAAGTTATTAGAGATGGGGAAAGGCCCGTCTTTGCTAGACACGAATGTGTTTGATAGTTTGAATATCTGCTGTGTAATTAAATGTATACGTGAACTACTTGAGAAGTTTCGCTTCAATTTTTGCATGTAGCAGTTGCGTGCAACTTCTAAATGCCTGCATATGTACGTAGCTATCTCGAGTGTAATTTATTATATAGCAGCGTAATAAAGTTCCGCTAAAGTGTTTCGCCGTACCGGTGAACAAATTGATTCACAAAATGTTGGGGTAAAGAAAATTTATTTTGCATTAAGTACATTAAGTGCATCGCAAAGTAGTTTTAACCGGTATAGGAAATTCTATATTCGCGAGGATTTAATTAGAATTAACATTAGAGCATTCAAGCAATCAATTGTATTGCACATTGCGTTACGAAAAATTATTTAAAGAAATCTGGCAAATAAAAAACCATAAAGATTTTGTCTACACGCCAGGACTAAGTTTCATATATGGATACATACTATATTATTACTCATTATAGTTTAACGCAAGTATACACTGTGTCCACGGATTTGGTGCACAAGGGGAAAAACTTTTTTATTCTACATTTTATGAAAAAAAGTTATTCTTTATGAAAGTTTTTGCTTGCTTTAGAACCATTAGAAAACATATTAAAATGCACTGATTACCTTCTGCATGCATATAAATGTTGAAAACGTGTTTGCTTACTTTCAAAAATTTAACAAAGTTCAAATTATTGTTGATAATCGTATTGCCTTGAAATTCTGTTGACATTTAATTATTTGTCTGTTTCAAATTTAAGTGACACGACATTTGCAAACACGAAGATCACAATTGTGGTAACATTACAACAACGAATTTATTTGATTAGGTGTTAATGGAATTGATGATATTTCATATCGAACAGCGAAATTTAACGTTAAATTCCCCGGAATTAATATCGCTATTAATTCTTTGAAAAAGCTAGTTAAGAAATTTGATGAAACTGGCTCTATTGTTAGAAAGAAGAAACAATACAATGAAGATGATGCATTAACTGTTTTAGCTATGGGATCTGTATTAGAAGATCCAAAAAAATCACTACGTAAGAGAGTGGCGGAGTTGGGTGTAAGCAAGAGCTTACTGAAAAATGTCTTTAAGGAAAACAAGATTCATCCATTCAAACCTAAATTTACTCATACTCTGGAACCCCAGGACGATACGTTTAGATTAGAATTTAGTACTTAGGTTGGAGAAAATGTTGTGGTGGATCAATTTTTCCATCATAAAATTTTGTTTTCACATGAAGCTACTTTTACCACTAGTGGTCATATGTTATCCCAAAATTGCAGATATTGGGCAGAAGAGAAACCAAATTTTCGTATTAATCGGAAAAACCAGCGTTATAAGAAAGTAAATGTGTGGTGTGGAATTTTATTCAATAAAATTATTGGCACCTTTTTTTTCGAAAACAATTTAAATTAACATAATTATTTGGATGTGTTACAAAATTTTGTTTTACCATCGTTGGAGGGTATTAACAGAGATGAACTAATTTAATTAGACACTGGCCTGACGACCACTTTCCTAAAAATGAAGAAATTAGTAAGTCAGTAATTAGTGAGATTGATACAAGAACATTTAGGAACGTTTACAGAGAATTTATTTATAGGGTCGAAAAGTATGCAGCAGTACGTGGAGGTTACGTTGAATAAATTATTTGTTGTTTTTTATCACATTCCAATCTATATACATTAGAAAATATTTCATAAAGTCTTATATTTATAATAAAGAATTTATTTTAGTAACCAGAATATTATTAAATATTTTATATCTAAAAATATGTATAAAAAAAACTAAAAAATAAAATAGTTTAAAAAATGTATCAACGTTCACTGTTGTATAAGTTTGCACTAAATCTGTGGACACGCTGTGTATCGGGAAACAGTAATGTTAATTTATTTATTTAATTTTTATATATCTTACTTACCTTATCTACGTAGCACAAACGGAAGAAAATTGCTGAAAAGTTTGCAGCATCCAGATTTGTTTCGCTGAACTAGGTTCGTCGTGATGAAAAAATGTTCTTATATTTTAAGAATGACCGTTCGATATCTACGGACGTTAGACACGCATAATTAAAATAATTTTTATAAATAGATAAAGTAAGAATCTTTGTTTATAACTTCTTCGAATTTTTCCGGAACACGCACACTCTTGTAGCCCCTAGCAATGAGTGTACATGCTTTGATTTTTGGACCCAACAGTGGTCAAAAAGAACAAGAAACACGCTGTATTGCATGTTTTGTTTTTTTTTTTTGTAAATAATCTTGTACGCATTCATAAGAATCTGTAACATGAAAACGATTTCTTTTCATTGCTCAGAACATATGAGATTTCTAGCTGGCTACGAAATTTACTACGATCTCAAGTCAGTGTTAGCGCATCGCAAAAGAACCTTTCGCAATATATTGTCGAAAATCGTTCTAAAAATAGAGCAAGGCGTACAACAAGTTATGAGGCGTGCTATCCGCTATATTGCAGGTCTTGGAATTGATAAAGTCGCATGCAATATATGTGCAAATATTTATTACTAGCTCAAATAGAATTCAAATAAAGTATCAAATATCAGCATATTTAAAAATATCTTTGACATGGATTGGAGATATTAGTTTAGAAGTTGTGAAATTAAACTAAATTATTTTTTTTTTACATTTTGCAACTGCCTTACGCTAATTCTCCTAATAGCTTGAAGTATTCTAGCTTTCAATTCCTCTAAATCCTGAGTTCTGTCATCAATATCATCAAACATTTTGGTAGCTAAATAACCCCAATAAAAATGTTCAAGGAGGCCAAGTCTGGACTTCTAGCTGGTTATTTTAAAGATCTAATTATTTAAAAATTCTGTAATTTCTCGAGTACTATGAGGAGGAGCTTCATTGCGCCGAAAAAAATTTCTACAATTTATTGTAATTCTTCGTATGTCTGGAAGAATTGTGTCAGTTAACACCTGGTAGTATTTTTGAATATTTGACTGTTGAATCACCTCTCTATAAAGAGGTTTTTTTTATAAAAAATGGCCCAATAATATGATTTGCAACTATTCCCGCCCATACGTTCAGTTTTTGAGGCCATTGCGTGTGTATTTCTGAAAGGAAATAAAGACACTTTCATTGAGCAAACATGTTTCCTCGTAAGAGAAAAGAATTAAATTTAAGATATTTGAATTTATTCGCAAAATTCCATTTAGGGAAAATGATCTCTTTTTAGAAGTTGCTGAAGTTGTTATATTTATAGCTTTTAAATCGTTTTTCCTTAAGGCTTTATACCAACTTATAGAAACCTGGAATTCATGAGATTAATTAATTAATTTTGTCACATTACACTTCAGTTGATTACACGGTTTCCTCGATTCTTCATCTGACTGTAATCTAAATGTACGCATATAGGAGTCGTAAAATTGTTTGTTTGTAAGTTCTCAATGTAGCTGTTTGGAATTTGCAGCAATTTGGACGAAATTCTACTGCAAAATGTATACTTAATCCTCTCAAAATTTATTCATACTTCAAATTACACGTTTCAGGCTCTTCATACCCAGGTCCGGATGAATTTTTAGGAAATAACGCCGCAAACTTAAGATGTTTCTTAGCAACTAGCAATTACCGAGGGCCTCCTCGGTTCTCCAAACTTAATAAAACATTACACGTATATCATGTCGAGTGTAAAGGATGCACAACTAAAACAATCAGGTTGGCGTATGTAACAAGACGCAGATAACCGCTACATCTAGTGCGAAGATAATAGTAGTTCGTACACAATTTGTTACAATGTACAAACTTGCTAGGGCGACTGTTCTGTGCTTTGCATCAAGTTTTCGCTTTATCATATTTACATGCATGCATACCGAAGTATCGTTTGTCTAATTGTCTAGAAAGTTTGAATTAGTACTTTGGGGAGTCTAGCCCTGTGATGTCTCTAGAGTGGGAATAATATACGTGAATCTTCTAGACAGATACCAGGGAAAATTAACAAACAATCGATTTTATCTTTAAAATTATAAATTTATAATTAAATATTTTAAGAAGATTTTATTTTTTTTTAATTTATTATTGTATTATAAAAATTGATTTTATTCAAAAGGATAAAGGACACATAAATTTGTATATATCTACAAATAACTGCTGCAAATATACGGAACACTGCAGCGGATTTTGATATTCAGAGCGCAGAAAGCGATTTATAACTAAACGCATCATTTGCCTAACATTATGTTACTATAAGGTCTAATTCAAGCCACAAAATTTTCATAAGTTTTCGTAATGACGCATATTTGAAGCTTGTGGACATTGTAGTAGCGGAAATGTTTTTTTTTAAGGTTTACCTTCTGCTTGGTTATTTTTTAATTTGCGAGACAAATTACTAAAATCAGTGCTGGTAAAGTCACTTTAGAGTGACTTGTTGGTTTAAATTAGTTTAAACCAACGAGACCATTACCCACCAACACCTCATGAAAAGTTTTGGAAAATTTTGAAAATGATGGATCTATTTCTAACTACTACCAATTGGTGGTAATGTAAGTGAAGATGATGGATAATGGATTGTTTTGGACTGTTATGAGGTTTTGGATCTTCTTGAAAATGTGTTCGATACATAAGCTAGGTGTACAAAAAACCACCCTTTCGACATAGATGATAAGATCAATCAATGATATTAGTGACCGGTCGACGTTAGTCTTGTCTATCATATTCCTGTACCGCTCACCATTAACACTATCACACATAGTTTTAAAAAAAATACGATCCTACCATCCTTTGAGCCCAAAAACCACACCACACGGTGATTTTCTCAGGATAAAAGAGTGCTTGGTGAGCCTCACGAGGATTTTCATCAGCCCAAATCCTACAGTTATGTTTGTTCACAAACCCATTGCGCTAAAAATGGACTTTATCAGAAAACGATATCGACTTCCGATTGCTCAATAAACCAGTTCGCGATACTTCGATGCAAACGATGATCATTTAGCTTCAGATCTTGAATGTTTTGAACTTTATAAGCTTGCAGATGGAAGTCTGCGTGCAAAATTCTCCACGTCGTCCGAGAAAGACCGAGTTCTTGGAAACGACGTGGAATAGAGAGATTCGGATCGTCCCTTGTACTACAATGTATATTTTCCCAAATATCTTGAAAAGTATGGATTTTAGATGCGTAATGAATATAACATTCTTTTCGTATTTTTATAAGAGCAATTGGAGGAGAAAGAGAGAAATTTAAGAAAATTAAGTCTGAGAACTTTTTCCATTTGAAAGTTTAAGCATAACCGTCAGACGACAGTTTTGGAAAAGTTTATTTGGATTCTAACACTCGACATCACAGTTCCCAGTGAGACAATGTACTCTGTATAGTAAATTTCAACTAGTTGCTATAAGATTTCAATTGTACAAGAATCGATTTGTTAAGCAAATACGCGTTTCAGTGCTGTTCAATATTTATTGATGTGGATATCCATAAAATATACGTTAGGCAAGATCGAGCCTCAGACAATACTAAAAGGTGATAAAGAACATGATGGAGCATTCTTTTTTGTTGGGTGTGTGCTATATAGTTTCGTACGGTTATTTTTGTCGGAAAGTTACTCGAACGCGTTCCTCATTTTCAACAAGTGTTCAATAAATCGAACAATTTATCTCATGTTAGGGTCTTTTTTTGTATCGATACATAAGATAATCTATATGAGATACTGCTGTTGGGGTTATCTATCCAATAAACGTTGAAGAAAGAACAGTGAATATTTCTGCTATATTTATTATATAGCAAGGGATTTGTAATTTTGTCCTCAATTCCCTAAATTTAGATACATTTATTCCCTTCAAACAATCCAAGATGCAAATAGATTTTGGTGTAAATTTTTACAAGTTAATGTTCCATCTAAACACTGCATTACAACGCCTTCCAAATATGCAGAACATAAAAATTTACTGAATTCGAATAATAAAAACGTAAATTTTTAAATGGTACGGTAACAAACATATAGTTAGATGTGAGGCCTGCATTTAAATATTGCATCTAAGTAGTTTCTGGAATATCGTTTGATAACAAGAAATAAAACATTAATTCATACTTGTAAGTCCAAGCAACTATTTACGAAGCAAAATAAGTAACAAAATATTAAGGACGACGCAGCTATTCTGGAGTGCAACGATTAGGATGCTGGGAAAAATGCAGAGCAGCTTTTACAAACTATATCGAGGGATTTGTCATGAAACTATGCATTAAGCGATTAAGAGAATCATATTTCACTATAATTGGTTTGTGTATTGATCGAGTGAGGAGAATAATTAGATGAATAATTAAGTTTTAATTGAAAATCATTTCTCATCTTAAAGCCGAGAGCAATCTAGCAATAATGGAATTCTACCAGCTTGTTAAACGAAGGGAATAAACACAAAGACCAGCTTCTCGTTTATTTTTGTTTTAAATAATTCTTCCATATATGGCAATAAGGCACCACAACAAAAAAATCAGTTCGACTCCTCGGTTTTTCTTTGCGTAACTTAAATTCCATTATATTTTCTAGTTTCGTCCGGTTTTTTGCTTCAAAATGAGTAAATTCCTTTGCAAGAGCGAATCGTTGTGTTGGATTTTAATAACTTCGTTTGAAAAAGAGGACTAGCTTACGTTTAGAAAAACCCATCGTTTTACCAAAAAAAAGGTTTGCTTATTGTCTGACTCCTGTGAATAACAGAGGAATACCAATAAGATTTTTGTGCGAATGGATTCGCAATGGATGTGAATTAAAGTGGCAATAGCAGCAGGTATATTGCATACAGAAACATTTTATACTAAGAATTACAAGTTTATTTAATCTGACCAAGTATGTAGTTGCCCTAACCAAAATTGTAATTCGAATTAAGATAAAGTGTTGTTGTAGCATAAAATTGGAGATTACTGCTAATTAACGGAGGATTAGGATAAATTTGGTTTTTGTTAATTAACAACCTGTGCTTACGCTTTTCATTTGGGAAATATTTCAGCCACCGCTCAGAATATATAATAGCGCGTGCTAATTTATTCGTCTAGAGCAATAGAGCAAACGTCCACCGTACGAACTTATATTCTCTTTTTGTCAGTTAGATACATTTTAAATTTACTTAAACATGCAAGCTAATGAATACACGCACTGGCGTAAAGTTTCTTTTTAATACCGCCATGAATTATCTTGAACTATACAAGTATAAATTCCATCTGTTGGTTAACGCTTATGCTAATTTATGCGTCGTTGACGGGTTTATTTGGCTAATTACCAAACTAAACAAGACGTATACATTACAGACCATCGCATGTTCGTTTTTGACATGAAAGTGGCGTTCAAATATATCATCTTTTTATCTAGTCAAGCTAACAAATTAGTGCGTATACGTCGGATTATAAATCTATCTCTTAATTGAGTATATCAATTGCTTATCTAGATTAATTAAATGGGCAAACAAAAAATTATGCGGAAAGTATCCTTCGCTGTTTCCCGGATATTTTAGATTAATAAAGTTCGTAAATGAAAAACAAAAAGACAAAGGATGTGTGCTTCGTGAATACAATTTATTCCATTTTATTTTATAGCATTAACAAAATAGTAAATAATTTAGTCCACCAAAAGAAACGCTGTTAAAACCAAGACTTGCGAAATGTCATCTCGGTCTTCACTTAGAAAATCTTTCGCATTCCATCAATTTTTGGGCTTCCGCCTAGAAAATACACAACCAACATATGGGACTCTGCGCATTTAAAAGCTATAAGAATCGAAATATTACCTGGATAATCTTCAAAATCGCCATGCCTGTTTCGACTGAGGGTTTGCATTGGTTTGGTGGGAAACTGTTCTGGCTTCTCTTGCCCCAGCCAGTTGAGATATTCACTTGAGCAACGCCGAGTCCAAGGATGACCAAAAAGACAATTGCGAAAATAAAACGTTGCATTCTAGAAGCGAGAAAATTGATTTTCTTTAAATGAAAAGCTTTTGCGTTACGTACTTACTTCTTTGTGTTTTTCGGAAAGCTTCACGTGAGTAGTAAGATGGACTAATCGAATGTGATGCATTTGCGGAACGTACCGAGGTTTTTATACCCTTAAGAAGCCCTGCGAGTATGCTCTAAAGTAATCAACTATTGAAGTTAATTGACGAATCCTTAGATTTTATTCGCATGGGCGTAGATGCTATTCGGTAACATGCACTTAGAAATGATGAAATCAAAGAAGTTGTTTCTGTTATTGTTTTGCAGTAATACAAATGAAATAGCTTTTACTGTAAACGTATTGCCAAAGGATTGTAAGGTAGTATGTATCGGCATATTCTGCAAGTTATTTGATTAATTCACGACGAACTCGTGGATTTCCATTGTACTACGTTGATAGTAATTTCTGTTATTTTTGGTTCTAATTTAACGGCAAGTAATACTACAATTAAATTGTTAACGCTACACACTGTAGGTTATATATTCAGCAAAATGTTTTTTCACGTTTTAGTTCTTGAAAATATTTATTTCTTCTGTTATTTACCAAGTTGTGCAGTGTTGTGCTCATTTATACTGTTTTCTATTTGCTTGTTAAGATATTAAATAATTTTTACAAGGATGTTATTCTTTAATCTGTTTGTTGTGATACGTATTCAAAAGCAATACCGAAAAATATTTAGCAGAATTTTTCACACGACTGCTTATTAAAAGAAAAGTAAGCGAAAATAAAATAATTAATGATAAGCAATGTTATTAAGAAATTGCAACTAACCGACACTACACCTAATAAGCATTATTTCCAGGAGATGCAGCTAGAAGATTAGCTTTTACACCACTTACTTACATAGTGTGCCATTAAACAAGAACATTCTTCATGTTGATCTGTATTAATTGAACGACATATTTTGGATTATTTTATTTTATAGCGAAATATTTTTTCCTATCTCCTATATTAACTGAGATATTGAATTTCCTCGCACTAATGGGCCAACCTGTATATCGATCGATGAAATTCCTCGTGGGACATCCTGTATTCGAAGTTTTGACTTTTATTTTTGCCTTGGTTTAACTTGACTTATTATTAAAATAGTTAATGACTGAATGGGTTGGGTGCTAAGGTAAAAATATTTTCTCACAAAATTCTATTTGAAAAATCCAATGTTACCGGTTTCACGCTTAGCAGCGCATCCTCAGGATGGAATATATGTAATTCCACTTAGATTTCAATTACTTCGATTAAAAGATATAAATTAATAATTTGTAAACTAATTTAGAAACATAAATAATAAGAAACTAATCGTTTTAAATTAAATTAAATTAAAAACGGAATAAAGAAGTTGTATTTACAATTTCCAAGCAAAAGTAAAGTATTCACATACGGAATGAGAGCACGACAAAAAAAAGTCCCAGAACCTAGGACGCCGCAAAAGTGAAACCGTTTTTCTTGCTGTAATGATAGGATTTTCTTTTCGAAGTTGATGTTGACGACCAGGATCAAACAAACGTTTTTCGCATTTGTGCTCGCATACCAGCCAGAAAAACTTAGCGTCGTCCCTTACCGCCTCATCCATAAGAAAGCACCGGATGGCTTTCATTCTAACAAACCCAAACTATCATAAAGATAAATATTGTCTTTCATTAATTTTATATAGCTTCGACGGGTTTGTTTTGACTGAAGTTCCTTGATATTAACTGACGCGAGATTCTCGTGATTCCGCTTCCTAAATAAACTTCTGCGAAAGGTTCGTTATCAGAGAAGGATGGAGCGTTACATTGTAAACGTCCCGGAATTATCGAATTCTGAAACTTTTTTAATAAAATTTTTTCGACGCTGAATATATGCCGTGATATACCCTTTAATGGTTTCGTTTCTCACGAATTACAATAAAAGGACTTTTAACACGTTGGTCTTTGGAGTTTCTCTTCGATGTTTTCTTCCTTAATTAAAGAATGATTATTTTTTTCCTTGTAAACGCTTGACTTTTGCGTTAGGGAAATTTCAAAGTCAAAGTATACGATTGGAGGGATTTAGAAAATGAAGTAGAACAATTATCTTTTGTATTAATTGGTAATTAAGATGTTTGTTATGATCACATTTTCAACTAACTTTTTTTTCTTTGGAGAAGCTAATTCTGAAGTTTTGAACAAAATAAGAAGCTACATTTACGTAAATGGGGCTCTATGTTCCAAGCCCTAGGCGTGTATTGCTGTCGATCTGCCTTCACGGGCTGATGAACAGCTGTTTAAATCCGAACCGCCGCGTATATTTAAGTCCGCGTCACCGAGAACCCGTTCAAAGATATGTTCTGTAAATTTCTTGCTTTAGAACGTATAAATAGAATCATAATTTATCATTTTATAAATTTTATACGGAATTAGGAGTTACTAAAGCTTCCAGTTTTATTTTAGGAATTCGTTACTTCCGTTTATCTGTTTTCTTTATTTCTTTTTAGCGAATAAAGATTGTTTTCTCGTGTTATTAGAATTTGTTCATTTTCACTCGTCTTGACGCCGAATTAAATGACTATTTTCAGTAAGTCCGTAGTACAGTAATTAATTCAAACACTCACTAGTTTACTTATTTCATTAAATTAGATATTCTGAAGCTACCCCTTTAGCGATGTCAATGAGCAGGATGTGTAATTGCATTTTGATGATTAGTGAAATACAGCAGTCTAGAGCATTGCAGCATTAAAATAGCCCCTTTACAAACGTGATAACTGACAACGCTGGGTTTGGGTCTTTTTAACATTACACATAGCAAAATTTATACGTAATAGAAAAAGAAACGAACCCGGAATATGTATGATGCTGTTACAGTTTAACTTAGCTTCTTCGTTGTGGATGACTTGATTTGTAATTATATTAAAAGCAACTGCGCGAAACCAGTTCTCGAAAGTAATTGAATTCTAAGAATCTCAGCGGGAAATTTTCCCGCTCCATAAAACGAATTTATTTATTTTTTTTTAATGTCAACAGTATAAAACTGTTTGGTAACTATTATAGTATTGAGCATCTATGCTCCGCTACCTACAAATGTTAGTTGGGAAACTTGCGCGTGCCGTGAAAAGAATTTCTCGGTTATTTATTTAATAAGAAATTGACGTGTTGAAAGTGCCGAATTGCAAATTATTCATTATAACATTCAAGCTAAATTTATAATCAGTTCATTAATCAGCACAAACTTCACCATGTATCAGTGTTGGAATATGATACAAGTGAAATGTCCATAAACAGCATTAAAACGGCAACGTTTTTGAAAGAAGTTTATCCATGTTTGTTTGGTTAAAATAAGTGGTATATACGAAGGTATTCACTTTTTTCATCGATACTTCCATTTCTTTAATCCGTCCAGGTAACAGTTGGCACCATGTTCCGCAAAATAATCGTTTGCAAATGTGGCGGCCTCCTCATTCGATATCCTCGGAACGAAGCTTTGAGCATAAAAGACCAAAAACAGTCGCTGGAGACCAAATCCAGTGAATACCCTACATGGCCTACCAGTTCGAACCTCAATTCGTGAAGTAGAAGATGGCGTCATGGAGTTAGAAAGGAAAGATCAACAATGACTCTCGAGCTACTTCTTCAGTCCCTACTTTACTTTAACTGCCCTGCCACAAAATATACCGAATAATATAATTTATATTATTTATATTATTTATTTATATTTTGTAGATATGCAGACGATACAACTATACTTACAGGAGCTGCACAAGAACAGACTTTATCAAATAAGAAAACTTCAATGATCTCGGTCGAGACAAGGTTCAAAGGAAATTAACTAAAAATTTTACTGCGAGACGGAACCGAGCATCCATTAATTTATTGGGTGTGAAAGTTAATAATAGGAAGAATATAGCAACCCAGCAAGCAGCTAAATGTGTTTAGTGTAGCTCCTATGGGGTCGTTTTATGGAAGATGTCCATCAATTTTAAACGGGTGCAAATTCTGCAAAAGCAAGCTATTAGAATGTAGATAACGAGATCCTTGCAGTGATGTTTTTAGGCAGGACCATTACGATCGCATATTTTACCCATCGTGAGGTTCATGCATGAAAGCTCGTTTCACTAAAAACATGGACCTGCGTAAATATGAAACAAGGCACCATCGACTAAAGATGACTCAACAGAATACAAACTGCTGCGGTGCCAAACCTTATAATCAGCTGCCAGATACGTTAAAGAATTTAAATGATCGGAAATTCACGAAAGCCGTGGGCGAGCTTCTGATGAGAGAAACAACGTTTTAACATCTTTATGCACTGTTTTATTCCTTATATTTTTTTAATGCATTCATAGTATCTTTCTTTATGTACACTGCCGTTCAGAGAAGTTCGGTCGGTTGGTAAAAAACATGAAAAGGTTATAGAAACAAACGAAACTAAAAACAAAATACAATTTTATTGTATGTACAGGTAAAAAAGACAAAAATAAATAAATAAAAAGTTATTCTGGCCTAATATAACATACTGAACATTATTTTTTTTTTTCATTGAAAAAACCTCCTTTGCTGTTAATCACCGCTCGAACTATTCTGGGATAAGTTTTGTTAAAATGGATTGTGGAATATTAATCCATTCATGTTGCAGAATATTCCGTAAATGTTCTGGTGAAGTTGGGCATATTTTTCGGATCCTCCTGTCCAGTTCATCCCACAACAACTCTATCGGGTTCAAATCTGGGCTTTGTGTGGGCCATGTCATTACTTTCGGGGTGTGCTGTTCTTCTTGCTCCTTTAGATAGTTCTTACACACTAACGCAGTGTGTTTTGGGTCGTTGTCATGCATGAATGTAAAGTTACGGCCTATTATACGCAATCCTGATGGCACTGCATGATTCTGGAGTATTGCAAAATAATTTTCCTTCCTCATTACACCCTGCACTCTGCATAAATCTCCCGTCCCAGCAAAGGAGAAACATCCCCACACTAACACAGAACTACCCCCTTGCTTCACTGTAGGCACAATGCAGTTCGGGATCACTTTTCGGTTTTAGATCTTCGGACATAAACTCGTCGATTTTGCCAAAAGACCTCAAACTTTGACTCGTCACTCCAAAGCACGTGTTTCCAATCATCTAACGAATAATCTAGATGAGAACGGGCCCACTGTAGCCGTTTTGCTCCGTTGTCCCGACGTAATAAGGGTTTTCGAATGGCAATGCGTCCATGAAGGTCCGCTTGTTGAAGTCGACGTTTTACCGTCCTCGCCGAAACTTGTTCTTCACGGCCGCGATTGACTTCGGCTGCTATTTGTGGCGCTGTTAATTTTCTTTTGCGTTTGCTTAATAATGCAATTCTCAAATCTTCAGCTTTTGTTGTTTTCCTAGATGCTCCAGGACGAACACGATTTTCTATAGTTCCAGTTGTCCGATATCGCTTTACGATGTCATTTACTGTTGAACTTCTCATATTTATTTTTTCAGCAATCTGTTGCCCCGAATATCCTTCTTCAAACAGCGTAATAATGCGTGAACGTTTTTCTACACTGGTAAGCTTGCCATGTGCCATTTTGAAGTAAATTTTCTTAAAACTTTCGCGCAAAAACGACAGATGCACACCAACACACGTTTGACTAAGCTTCTCCGGAACGGTAAATGGTTATTATACTTCAAATGATGTTAGGAATAGATTACTAAACGTGATATGTTGCTAAGTTAATGCCCAGAGCATTTAGCTTGTACACCTAATAGATATTAAGCAAGAACAGTAGTTATCTAAATGCTACACTAACACTTTGATTCTGCCAAGTAAACTAATTTAAATAGAAATTTATTAGATCTAGATGGTTAGCGAGCACGTGAGCTCGATTGTATTCCTCGAGATTACCCTCCCGCTGGGCACTAACGGTAGATTTATAACACATGCTGCAGCAATAAAGGTCTTATAATTATTGGACTAAAGTATTAGGATGATTTATAATGTCACAGTTCTTGATAATTTGATACGTCGCCTATCGTAACATCGTAAGAAATATTTACCCAGGGGCAGCATCATGAATTTAAAGTGCTATGTGGCTTTTCAGTTTAAAAGCTTTACGGACCGAAATCTAGTGCAAGTACGGCATCATTCACCTGCACCTTGGTTTACACACGCACATTCACCTCTACAATTCGAGCGATACGCTTGGGAACCAATATTTTTTTTTGTCTTAAAAATAGTAAGTGGATAATCTCGTAGACGCAAAGGCAACATGCTTTTCTTTGCGGTTATCCGGTGAATGCTAAGTTTGAATTAGTTGGCGCTGCTTTTTGGCGTACAATGGGAAGTTTTAGAGCTTACCCCAAAGAAATAATTTAGGTGAAATTTGTCTGCTCATTTTTTTTTGTTTGTTTAAATTGAAAAAGTTTTTACGTACCGTTTTCCCAGAAACGAAAAAATTAAAAACTGAAGTTTCAAGCAAAACTCTAAAACTATGTTTGTTTGTTTAAAGTTTGATTATTCATATGAAGAACTGGTACGTGTGTTGGTGGAAGCAAAAAACTAATTGAAGACTGATGTTTAATTAATGATGAATTAACTTATTTAAAAAGCCAGACATGGAAGTTTAGAACAGCTATAAATAAATAAGTTTGAGAACCGTAATGAATTTGGGAAAAAATTCAAGTATATCCTTAAAATATTTCCATTCTACGTCATGGTTTCACTTAAGGCATTCATTTCAGTAGTTTAATCGAGAGTATTTTTTTATCACGTCTCCTGTAAATAATTCAAAAGCTGCTGGACATTTTGCGATTTGCATTTTTGCATTTTCCTCGCCTCATCCCTCAAAAGCACAGTGAACGACAAATACCGACTTTGAGGAGGCTATACCCTTGCTATTTTAAGACTTTTGTTGTTTGTTCTAAACCGAATAATCATTAATAATGATTACGAAATGGTTAGCGGCCTACTAATTTGGATAACCTTGTATATATACAATATTCGAGTACAATACCGTATATAGAGTTTTAACGACTTATTCTGGACAATAGAAAACCTTTTTTTAAACAAAAAATTTCGCTGCACCTTTACATCCATTTAAAAAGGATTAAAAACGAAGTGTCTAACTTAAGTTTATATTTCGCTTTCACCGCCTTGTTACATTTTAATTTATATCGGTGTTCTTTTTAATTCATCGCATTAATAATCCCGGTCCAAAGTAGGTTCGCCATGTCCAGATACAAGGCAGACAAAAGCATTCTCTAAACTTTTCCTAAAGCCTACCCGTATTTGTTAACCGTAATTGCCCCAGGTTGCGGTTTGCCTCAATTAAAAAGACCCCCAGGGTAGGCCCTTTGTAAAGGAAGTCTTTAATGGAGTAATGCAATAAACATTTAACAGTAAAGAAAAGTGTGTAGTTGCTCGAGTGTATTTGTTCTCAAATGTTGTTTTCCAACAACCGTCGAATAGAATGTGATAAAATGTATAGAGCGTTAACAAAAGTTTCTTTACAAAGCAGATTTCGTTCTGAACCTCTCTAATCCGAACTAATTCCAGAAATTAAATGTTGGTAAATATAACGATTCTAATTCAAACGTTGCCACCGGGATTTATATTAGTAACAGCCATTTGATTTCAGTTTTCTTGTTATTTTGGTTTAAAAGCACTATTGACTAGATGGGATCCACGGGATTTACGACGTAAATGAGTTGATCTCAAACACATCAGAAAAAGAAACAATAAAAAAAATGTTTTCTAAACAACAGGTATGTACACTGCCGTTCAGAGAAGTTCGGTCGGTTGGTAAAAAACATGAAAAGGTTACAGAAACAAACGAAAGTAAAAACAAAATACAATTTTATTGTATGTACAGGTAAAAAAGACAAAAATAAATAAATAAAAAGTTATTCTGGCATAATATAACATACTGAACATTATATTTTTTTTTCATCGAAAAAACCTCCTTTGCTGTTAATCACCGCTCGAACTATTCTAGGCATTCTTTCGATAAGTTTTGTTAAAACGGATTGTGGAATATTAATCCATTTATGTTGCAGAATATTCCGTAAATGTTCTTGTGAAGTTGGGCATATTTTTCGGATCCTCCTGTCCAGTTCATCCCACAACTCTATCGGGTTCAAATCTGGGTTTTGTGGGGGCCATGTCATTACTTTCAGGGTGTGCTGTTCTTCTTGCTCCTTTAGATAGTTCTTACACACTAACGCAGTGTGTTTTGGGTCGTTGTCATGCATGAATGTAAAGTTACGGCCCATTATACGCAATCCTGATGGCACTGCATGATTCTGGAGTATTGCAAAATAATTTTCCTTCCTCGTTACACCCTGCACTCTGCATAAATCTCCCGTCCCAGCAAAGGAGAAGCATCCCCACACTAACACAGAACTACGCCCTTGCTTCACTGTAGGCACAATGCAGTTCGGGATCATTTTTCGGTTTTAGATCTTCGGACATAAACTCGTCGATTTTGCCCAAAATCCTCAAACTTTGACTAGTCACTCCAAAGCACGTGTTTCCAATCATGTAACGACCAATTAGATGAGAACGGGCCCACCGTAGCCGTTTTGCTCTGTTGCCCCGACGTAATAAGGGTTTTCGAATGGCAATGCGTCCATGAAGGTCCGCTTGTTGAAGTCGACGTTTTACCGTACTCGCCGAAACTTGTTCTTCACGGCCGCGATTGACTTCGGCTGCTATTTGTGGCGCTGTTAATTTTCTATTGCGTTCGCTTAATAATACAATTGTCAAATCATCAGCTTTTGTTGTTTTCCTAGATGCTCCGGGACGAACACGATTTTCTGTAGTTCCAGTTGTCCGATATCGCTTTATGATGTCATTTACTGTTGAACTTCTCATATTTATTTTTTCAGCAATTTGTCGCCCCAAATATCCTTCTTCAAACAGCCTAATAATGCGCGAATGTTTTTCTACACTGGTAGGCTTGCCACGTGCCATTTTAAAGTAAATTTTTTTAAAACTTTCGCGCAAAAACGACAGATGCACACCAACACACGTTTAACAGTAAAATGAAGCAAATTTATATCTTTACGCCTGCGATAAATAAACAAGAGTGATGCTGCGCTATATTTCCTAAATGTATTATTCGTTAATAATCCCCAAACGACCCGTTTCAAAAGATCGGCACTTCCGAGAAATTCTTGGAATGATAATGAAAGGGACTTTATTGTGGTTGTCGCAATATTTCTACTTTACGTAATAATTTATGGCTTTAATCCCCTAGAAAAGAGTGTATGCTTAATATTTTTCTAATTTTATGTATTAATAATTGTATACTGTGTGATATAATAGATTTTTATTGTATGACCGAACTTCACTGAACGGTAGTGTATATACCGCTGTGCATCGACGAGACCAACATTATTTTTATTATAGCTGTATCATGTCTGAATTGCCGCATGTTCGGATTATAGATGTCATATTGTAGTTTCAAAACTGCATTGAGTTTTCTATTCGAATAATATTATCGGTAAAGACGAAGATTAGAAAATTTTATAGCTCCCCAAAGTAAATAATGTTCTGGAACTTACTAATAGCACAGGTGGGACAAACTTCGCCGTAGAATTAAAGCCATGCGGTTCTTTTTAAACTTTTATGTAAACTTAAAAGTTGAAACTTTCTGCTTCGAAGACATACACATATAAGGAACACGCGATTTGTGAAAAATATCATTACTTACGAGAGTTTTAAAGAAACTTACGAGAATCAGTTTTTGCAACGACATTTCACATCCGTCTACCGAAAGTAGCGGAATTCAATTTTAATTCACGAAAACCGGGGTAGAATAATTCATTTTTAAACATACCAGATTCGATCATTCCAGCTCTATGCGGTGCAGTTGCAGTCTCCTGATTTTGATCAGAAGATGCGCTGGGTTGGGGAAACTGCTTCTGGTATTCCTTTGTCTATATAACTCTATAACTGCTCCTTACCAAATCCTTGTTAGTGTATAATTATGGTTAATGAACTAGTATTAGCAACACAATATAATTGGATGATTTCCTTTCTCAGTGTACAAAAACTTTAGAATCTACTATAACTTCTGACCTTCCATTAATATCTTATAAGATACTATCACCTTGTTAAAAAAAAAGGTGTTTCTTGTTCCTGAAAATAAAAAAGCTTACGTTACAAAAATTCCACCCTAATTTCCAATCTGTAAAACAGCTCACATAATGCAATGAGCCTGGGACGCAGCTTGAATACACTTAGAAGTTAGCGTTTGTGGAACGGTAATAACCAACGATGCAAGACAAAAAGTAATTTTCGTTTTTCTTTTGTTAACAAAGGGAGAATTCCATTTCGTTTAACTATCTCGAAGGTAAGCTGGTGCTCGGCTTCATTTTCTTGGGAAAGTCGTGTCGTTGGTTCTCCCTTCGTCTTTCGAACCAATTATGTGTTATACTCTTACGGCTTTTAAGAGACTTCTAACAGAAATTTGCAAATAATACACTACCGTTGGTTGAAATTGCAACGTCAAGGACAAATTTTACACATTAAAATTTGACTTATGAATCTGCTAAGTATTCATTAAAAACATTAGGGAAAGGGAAGGAAAAGGATTGTTTTTTTTTGTAACCGCCAAACCCAAAATCAACTAAACCATAGAAAAAATACTTAGTGGTCAAAACAAAAATCGAAAGGACTCACTAAAGAAATTTGTTCCTGTGACAATAATGATACCAAGGACTGAGGCGTAGTATGGCAAACAATACAAAAGTATCGGCAACATCCACACCACGCAAGTTTAATTAATTAATTAATCCGGGACGGCCACTTCGAGGATATGAATGGTCCACATTGTCAACCGGTGACCGAGTATTTTCTATGATTACCTTCCTATTATTCAAATGCAGAATGTTTCGAAGTAAACGGTCGTGCATTTGAAATAACTTTTTGTTTTATTTAGCACTTTATTTGTTTTATATATTTATTGCATTTTCTGTCAAAATTCTGTTCAAAACATACTAGGCGATGAACTGTTATAGTTTCAATGATGTCTTCTTCTTAGTTCAACATTACTTACTACTTTGTCTTTTTTATTGACATTTTGTTTCTTTTTTACTTGTAAACATGTTCCTTTAAATACATTATTTTTATTGTTATTATTATTATTACTATAATAATTATTATTATTTTAGTCAGCAACCGATACATAACCTTCGCTTATTTTATTCCTACCTAAAATGACGAGATATGCGGCACCCACAAGCCCATGCAAGGCACAGGTGACTCGTAAAATTTATCATCGAATAAAGCTGCAAATAATTTTTAATTTATAAGGTCCTATAGAGCTAAAATATAGCGGATTGCGCGATAATAAGTTACATAGATTTTCACTCCGAATTTCATCTGATTTATTAGCTGCATAAGTTTCCGACTGCTATCTTTCCGACTGACGTAAAATCTAGTTTGTTATGAATTTATGTCACGGCACTCCGCCTGGCTTCCTGTTCAATTTTTACTTGTCTTTTTGTCATTAGAGATGAACAATTTCGATGTCGATATCCCTTAGGGCAATGCGATGACGTAAATTAGAAATTTATTCCTTCTATATGCACATGAGCTATGCTACGAGATAAGTAGCGTTCACGTTGGGTAACGCGTCAAATTTTAACAATATTTTCTGCATTTATTTTTGTGTGATGAATACTGCAAAAATTGTTAAACATATACCATATAACGTTAGTGTGGAAACAGATAATTTTAGATTAGATTATATCAAAGCTTGGTACTAGTTGTCAAATTCTTACGTTAGTGAGGCAAAGAAGTGCAAGAACCGAAGAGCTGTACGAAAGAATCTTCGTGAAGATCCAAATGTATCAATTCCTCGTCGATTTTTCCAGTTTTTGACAAGTTCTTCGAAAAGAGCCTAGCCTACGTTGCTTTAACCCAAGAAGCTTGGTTTAAGTTTCTTGGGTTAAATCATCTGTTGCGTCACAGGTTTAGTAATTGGACTTCGGAGAAACTTGAAAACGATTCACAATTTCATAATGACGAAACTCACAACTAATGGCTTGGCAAATAAGCAAAGTTGCTACATCTGGTCTGGAAGTCAATGCATGAAAAAGCATAACATTCCCTTAATCTGGCTGTCTGGTACGCATTTCATGCTGGAGGAGTCACTGGTTCTTACTTTTCTGTTGACCATGTTGGTAACCACATCTCTTAATGTTGTCTCAATTTTTGGACACTCTGGACTTGAACGATATGTGATTTCCGCCAGATTTCACTGCCCACAAAGCAATTCGTTGGCTAATAATTTAGAAAGACATTGGCTATTTGATCCTTTGATTATGCAGTAAACGCCAATATGCCAACAGCGCATTATATGACTTATAGACCAACATTGAACGTATCCTTTCTGATATTGGTTTGTGTGAAAAACTCATGGAAAATTGCTTCCAAGGAGGGCATTTGAATAATGTTCTATTCCGTAAATAATGGTATTAAATTACTTTACACCGAATTCTCTTATAAAGTATCTAAATATGTCTTTATTAAACTGATGGTATTGACTATATACTCAGAAATGTCAATTATAAAGTCACTATACAGCTGTACTATACTCATTGAAGTTTAGTTCGAAAATATAACCAATTTCGCAAACACTAAAGATACCGGCACACTCCGCCCCATACAAAATATTTTATGAATTCCCAGCGCTTCCGCCAAAAATATTTAATGAACTCCTTTCAAACTTTCTAATGAGCAAGTTAACTGTGAAAAGAGGCAGCTTTTATTTGAAACTGATTTTGGTATTTTGCATAGAGAAGTTATCCTCTCGTATTCAGCAATTTTTACACTATACCGAATGAATCGACGAAGCTTATCCATCAATTTTGTCTTTCATCTCCGTCTTTCACTCGCTATATATTTTTCATTCTCCATTTGCTATTAACTTTTTAATCGGCAGGCAATTGATCTTAAGTGCGGAATGGTGACGTTCAAATTAGTTTAGGAAGTTTCTCGAGTACCCACAGCGTATTTTCCGGTTCTTCTCAGAAAGAAAACAATTAAATTAACATGATAAGGGTCAAAGGGGATAAAAAAATAAGAGAGGAATAAGTATCAGGATGGGAACCGGAAAATAGGGGAGTCGTTTCGCGTGCTTTCGTTTTTGTTTTCGCCCAAAGTCTCGATGTGGATCGTAAATTTTCGCACGTCCTTATACTGATTGCTCCCGGATCGCAATTAATAAAATTTTTCGCCACATCGATTAGACAGATTAATCGTAATGATATACGTTTGTCGAGGCGATTACATTGACAGTCGTATAAAAATCCATCAATCAAGTCGCCTGAAATTGGCAATTTTGTTCGTGTTTGTGTTCGCTACTTTCTCTTGGAGGACAAATGATGCACGGTCATCCGAAAAAGGCAAGACTATTCAAGCTTAATGTCTACGAATGCGTTCGTTTAAGGATGGACGTGGCAATGGTAAGCTTCTACAGGATTTTTACGAGATTTTTTACAAGTAAATTGTGCATTGAATACACAACGATATGAGCCGAAATTCAATCCAAAGGTAAACAGAGCTCATATAGAAAAGTCTATTTGAATTCCAATTTTCTCATAATTTACAGTTCTTTATATTTTAACCCTCAAGTACTATCGTGTTTTCAGGTAACACAACTGCTATCGTGGGGTGTTTTACACCCCACTCTTTAAATTTAGCTTTTTTTTGTTAGTTATCTTTTTTTTTTCACTTTTAAACCCACAGTGTAATAACTAGACCTTTATCTTGCGATTGTTGTAAGGAAAAACAAAACTTTATTTAAAGCAAAACAGAAAATTAGGAGGAAATGTTACATTCATAAAAATTATGTAAAAAGTATTTCTTCGTACAATTTTTTCTTTTTACAAAATTGTGTTCTGTATTGTTAAGATGTCTTGGTTTTTTCTGTTACTGGAAACTATGGTCTTACTCCCTGTAAAAGAAAATGCCATTAGCATTTCACATAAAAATTCTGACAATGACGTTGTGAGGCGTACATTTTATTTGACAAAAAACATGTAATGTGTTATTTCATGTAATCAGATTTTTATAAATTTCTTACAATTTACCTTTGTAAGCATTCTGCGCATTTTACAAGTTGCTCAGAATGTTCCTTGCAGACATGCTGATGACATCTATGACACGTGGTTTTTATTTTCTTGTCTCTATTTCGCCCGCAGATGTGACACCTTTTGTAGGTTCTTGAAGGTTCTGCTTCTTGTGGCTGTTGTTGTGGTGTTTCTAAGCCTAGTAAATTTTTGATAATTGAGTTTAGCTTAGTTGACAATTCTTTTGTTTGGTATCGTCTTTTTACGTGGTCATTGACGAGTTCTCTTCCTAGACGAATATAAAATTCTCTTCGTGTCATGTTAACTGTATGGTCTGAAGTGGCTAAGAAAATTATGTAACTGTTGACACGTGAAATGTCTACCATTGCTCCTAATATAGCCATTGGCCATCGTCTGGTTCGTCTTTGGCAGGAGTACGTCATACACTTCTGGTCTAAAGCATCAACTCCCCCTTTGGTACAATTGTAGAAATTTATTATTTCAGGTGTTGCATTTACTTCAACATTTCCATTGTGATGCATAGACGAAACCAACAAGACACAGTTGTTCTTTTTTGGTATGAAGGAAACCAACGTATTATCGTGCGTAAATCCAAATTTACAGGTGTTTATTGGTTGCTGTTTAGTTTGTAAAAATGCTGGCGGAATTTCGCGCTTATTCTTACGAAGTGTTCCAACATACGTTATACCAACCCGTTTCAATTCATTCAACAGCTCTATAGAAGAAAACCAATTATCTCCTGTTAGATTTCGATTTGTATTGATGATCGGAGAAATTAATTTGAGTACACTACGTGTTGGAACTGAAAGTTTGTTTGGATTGGGTTCGGTTGTCTTTCCTGTATAAATAAATGAATTGATCAGATAATGCGTTTTCGAATCGCATAAGCACATAATTTTGATGCCATATTTTTTTGGTTTACTCTTGATATATTGGCGAAAAGAGCAGCGTCCGCGAAATCCAACAAGCATTTCATCTACAACAGCATATTCGCTGCAACTGTAATTATTCGTACAGTTTGCGTTGAAAATTTCATAAATTTTTGAAATGGCAGCAAGTTTATCACCATTGTCAATCCTGTTCCTTCTAGTTGTTTGATCGTCAAATCTTAGCACTGACAAAAGAAACAAAAACCGTTGTTTAGACATGACACCTCTAAAAATATCTCGTCCCGTACCATCCGTTGCAAAAAGACTTCTAGTATCTTCGTGGTTTGATTTAAACACTCCTGCCAAAATTACAAGTCCCAGAAATGCTTTCAATTCAATCATGTCTACATGTTCAACATAACTTGCCGTTGGTCCATAAGAAGAACTCGTTTCCGTTATTTTTGCATTTGTATGCTCTAGTATTTCATTTAGAATTTCTTCCGTAAAGAAAAGAGAAAATGCTTCAGAAGGTGTTCTTGGAGGAGTATTTACTGCCGGACCCTTTGCTCCCGGTCGAAGAGTGACTATATTAGAAGATCTGGTACGTGAAGTAGCAGGAGGATTTTTGGACCACTTATATCGATTTCGTCCATAGAAGTAACTTGTTCTTGCACTGACATCACCTAAGTCTTCTTCACTTTCGTTTTCAGATTCGACTTCAAATTCTGAACATGTGTCGTGATCACTATGTTCGCTTGCTGCATCACTCAAATCATCATCACGTTCATCAGGGCATTCACTTTCACTAACATCATCGTAAAAGTTTTCGGCAAGATTTGCTAATTGTTCATCAGTTAGAAACTTTATCATATTGTTTTTACTATTCAATACACGTATTATAGAAGGGAAATAAGGAACAAGTTGACGACGCTCTGGTTTGTGAGGAACTGAGTAAGAAATTTGTTTGAGTCGAATATTTATACGCCGTACAGAAATCAGGGGAAATGCCACTATTTGATTTGTAAAAAATCACCGAAGTCGAACATAAATGAGTGAATCCCCTGTACATGTAGGTACTATAATAAAAATCGCCGAATTGGAACGTATATAAGTGAATCCCCTATACTTACATGCACAACAACATCTGTGATTTCCCCAAAAGAGGACGAGGGCTATTATCACTATAAAATTCTAAATCATTGGTTAGAATACACTACGCTATTTTTGAAAAAAACAAACGTAATTGCTATCGTGGGGTGTTGAGACACCCCAAAAGCTATTTTTTGCTAAAACTGTAGAATATGGTAAATAATAAATTACACTATATTACATATCTCATTTGCATAGGCGAATACCTGGAACCTTAGAAATGTGACAAAAATAGTTTTAGAAAAAATTTAAAAAAAATGACCTCTGGGGTTCCGAAACACCCCACGATAGCACTTGAAGGTTAAACATTTTCGAAACAAAACTGTATCCAGAGGAAATATTGGTGGTACTTTAGATTTGCCAGCAGAGAGAATATGAATTACAGAAATAACTAATTGTGAAGGCACGTTGGTGTACCATACATGTGTACACTATTTTCCAAAGGTCTTCAAATTTATCACAGTTTCAAAACATTGAGCCAGGTGTGAGAGAACTGTTACGTTTATCGTGGGGGTAGAATTCCGAAGTTTCTGAGGATCGCAAGGCATAGAGGCTTCAAGATTAATTATGTAGCCTCTATATGGAGTTCGAATTTGTTGCTTAATTACAGCTCCAGGGAATTTCTTATAAATTTTATAGCAATTTGCGCGACACAAAGATGCCCGGGAGGAGACGCCAAATGGTTGGCGAATGACGCGCGTTGTGGCGATAGAGAATTATCATTTCCAATGAATCCGTTGGTTGCGAAGATTGAGAAATACCCAAGTATGCCAATAGTCGCTTTATAAATAAAATCCACCAAATGTGACCAAGACACGTGACAAACACACTTCCAATATAAATTGCGGTGTGAAACAAATCTTTGTTTCATTATGCAGCTTTTGGCATGTAAATATTTCTTGATTTATCCGCTTGTTGTTCAGCTGATTAGAGGGTTCTAGCAGAGTAGTACTTAATCAATACACGGAACATATTTAGGTCAGCGGTGTAATTGACTTATGTGAGGATACCTCCTTTGAACCCCGCCATGGAATTGACCATATATTAGAGCAGAGCTTAAAGCAATATCGGTGCAATACGTACAGGTCAACAATTAAGTAAAACTTAATTTGTCCCAGCGCGTTGACGAAGTTCGATGTAATATCCCTGTATTCTCAGGTCATTTTATTGTGGTTCCTATTATTGTATAGTTCCCTTACTGCCAAGATAGTATAACAAAAGTAGTAATATCCATATTTTTTCCAAGAAAATAATGTAACTAGTAACTAGTGACTTCCCAGCGCTTCCGCCAAAAATAACATTATCTAGATAATAATTCATCCATAGTAGAAATGTCTTTCGGGTGATGTCGCGTAGTTAATATTTGACTTGACGTTTCGCTGATCATGCTGTCAGCTTCTTTAGAAGCTTTCTAAAGTCTTTAGAAATGCTCTGAAAAAGCTGACAGCATGATCAGCGAAACGTCAAGTCAAATATCAAATCGGGGACAACACCCTAAAGACATTTCTACTATGTATTACGGTCGTGAAAGCCTACACTCAATAATCCATCCAGTTCGCTCCAACATTACCGGAAGTATTAGGAAAAATATAGTAAATATGAAACCTAACCTTTGAAAAAGGGAATATGGAGGTGTTGTCTTTTTGCAAAAAAAATTGCTTGTAATGCATATATTATTTTTATCATCGTGATACTTCTAACAATATTCTAAAGAACACAATAAACCGGTTTTATTGAGCTTGAAGGGAATCGGCAAATCTTAAGCTCTCCAAACGCTCCCTTTTCAATAAAAGACGATTATCCTTCACTTCTATCTGCGTTGTGTAAATTTTTCGTTCGCGTAGGATGTGAGAATTCATAATGTATTTGGCCCCGAGAAAACAGTAATTCGAAGCGATTTAATGTCGTTTCCAAGACGACTTGAGAACGTTCATCTTCTTATTCGATTTCCTCAATTTAACAAACGGTTCGAATTTTCCCGATTACGATCATATGGTTACAAAATTTGTTTTTAAAGAGAAAGATGTATAAGATCGTTCTTTTTTGTGCAATTTTCTGCAGTAAATTGATGATTTTTTATTCTGATTTGATTTTGGACAAAGTAATGTTCATAAACGCGAAGACAACATTGTAATGGTAGGACGATTAGAGAGAAACCGAAAATAACTAACTAGTTATTTTATTTGGTTGTGTTTACGACAAAACTGGTGACATATTACATTGAAGGGTTTTCGAGCAGACAGGTATTTGATAATTTTGCAGTAAAATTTCCAAATAGTCCGATCCCAGATCAAAAAAGCAAGCTGGGTCTTATCAAAAACTTGGTAAAAGCCATCGATAAGAATAGACCAGGATTCAAGTACCTGTATGAAAAATTCCATCAACCCACTGCAGCCAAAATTAAAAAAGTTTCTATGGGACCCCAGATTAAACAATCTTCAGAAATCCCAACTTTGAGAAATTTCTTGAAGGTAGAGAAATAGGTTTGGGATGCATTTTGTCCAAGTAATAGAAAATTTTCTTGGGAATGGGAAGGTCCAAAATCACAAAAAATTGATCGAGAACGTGTTTCCTAAATTAGGCTGCAATATGCCCTTGAAGATCCGCTTGTTTTACTCCCACTTGAATTTCTTCCCTAATAACTTCGAGAAAATTAGGCGAATGTTTTCATCGGGACATTGCCAAGACGGAGAAGCAATATCAAGGTGAATGGTCCACATTTGGCTCACGCTTATTTTCGTCAATTGCAAACCAGGCCAAAAAGAACCTACAACTTTTTCGCAAAAATTTGTACTCATTACAAGAAGATCACAGCCAATTCAAATTTTTCTTAATCTCGGAAGAATAAACTTTTCCATTACTCTCATACGCTATTTGACCCTCCTTCCCAGAGGTGTTTTTACTTCGAAAAGAAATCCTGCAAAGCTTCTTTTGAAATGCCCTTCAAAAATTTGTTTTAATGTCATTAATGATCTCAAAATAACCTATTTTTTAGAAAAAAAACACGGGGAGCTAAGTCTGACGAGTAGGAAAGTTGACAGACGGCGATCATCTGATTTTTGACGAATTGACACAATCAAGTGAGCAGGCGCATTGTTATGGTGAAGGAACCATGAGTTGTCTCGCCATGACTCTGCTCTCTTTCCCACGTAATCGCTGCGAGCATCACTTTGGCATGGGACTTCTTTTAAGCGTGGAGATGCTTTGCCAACCCATTGTGATGATTAAACTTTTCTCTGAATATCGCAAGCGTAAGCTCAGCTTTCGTGGTAGTTGGCTTATTCAAGAAACTTTTTATTAACTTATTTAATGTGTGCGTAAACCGTTAAAACATGGAAAACAATACTCCTTATAATATGAGAAAAAGAAAATCTGATTTGAATAATTAAATTTGTTTAAATTGTCCCATTTTTCGTATTTTTGTTTTTTTTTTTTAATATCTCCTTGCAAAATCATAAATTAAGTTAATGCTATTGGGTTATTAATTGAGTACAAACAGACAACAAACACCGATAAATCGGCATGAAATAGAATTACAGGATACGCTAAAATCGCGAGGAGCCGGCAAGACGTTCGATTTTCTTTTAAATCTTCGTTCTGCTTTGACGAAAACGGAATCAATACGATTATTAGAAATTCGGCAGCAACGGAGTCTTACTAATACTCTTTAAGAGGAACCAATAACGCTAATGAACGCGATTATTTGTAGGAATTAGTCAAGACGCTCCGCTACCGAAATCGAAGAAAAAAAATGTAAATGCGAATTCATGTAGGTACATTGAAATCATAATAGAAAATCATAATAGAATTTCGATATTCTCCCCTATCGATGCTACGTTCTCATTTCTCCGACAACATCTTGCAAACAAAGAAAAGCAGAATCGCTCGCTTGCTCCGAAATATAAAGAGCAAAATGAGAAGAGAACAAACTCGTTTTCGTAATTATAGGCGGGGGTTCGCTAACATTTTTCGAAAGTACAATTGAATGTATAAATTCTTCGATGCTGCTTTGAGTATCATTTAATGAATATTTCTTCTTTATTTCTTTTCCTGTTCGATTTTTAAAGTTACGGATATAAATAACAATTTACAAAAAATTGCTATATATATCTTCGTTATTTTGCAATTTTTAAGTAGGCGGTACTACTAAAATAAATGCTTCAAGTTTGAGAATGTCCGTACATATGTCGAAGTTTTCGCCCGCTTTTAAGGATGTACCAAAATTTATTTGCGAGCGCGTGACGAAAGTTCGAACGGTGACAATAACAAGTTATCAGCAGCCAGTATGTATTAAGTATTTTCTAAGACATCTGCTCATTTGTTCTTGTTGTACAAATTAACATTCAGAGCAGCTGCCTTATTGATTAATAAAAAAATAAAAAATAAAATAAAAAAAATAGCGTAAAATGAGATACTTTCAAATTGTTTTAAATAATTTATAGAAAATATAGCATATTTGCTAATCCTTCTAGATCATATTCCTTTTGAAACGGAACAAATATCTCGTGAAATGAACCCCCAAAGTACAGCTTGTTATTAGTATAGCAGCAATATACCCTTAACCTCGCTAAATGTATAAATATACCGCTATTACTTGTACGGAATCTGCCAACTTTAAAGCACTCACGTCAGTGTCAACGACGATATCGTTCTTCGATGAAAATTTAATTGCATGTTAAGTTTTAGCATAAGTAATCCTTCGTATACACACACAGCTCCTAGTTAACATTTTCATCTACTTTAATAGTGTTTAATTAATCTTTCTTTACAAGAACGGGAGGGAAGTCTCTAATGTAAGCTAAACGTCTGAGGTACTTTATCAAAAGGAATTTTATATTGGAGCTCTGTAACGGCGAGGTAAATTTATAATGAATATTTTCTACCCTACTCGGAACCCCTTTTGTAGTCTACCGATGATGATTCAAAATATATCAATTTATTTTTTATTTATTTTATCCATAGCTGTATTTGTAATTGTGAAATTTATCAACGCCGGCGGTTTTGAAAAGACTAATCTTTCAAGGGAAATTGCAAACAACCGAACCGAACATGTGCAAAATGAACAAATCTATCATAATTTACCCTAAACTGTAGATGAACATACAAAACTGAATATCAACAGATATTCTCATTTATCAATCTTGTCTCTTCTAAGAAACTCATAATAGAGCAATGGTCTTAAAATATATCACCCATCCAATAGGAAACCCCGTCCGTTTAAAGCTTTAATCGCATTGGAGAGGTAATATATCGTCGTTCCTTTCATTGAAAGAATGAATAATGCGGACAATTAGTTTAGGGAAAAGATATATCGATCCTAATAAATTAAGCTGCTTAAAAATTATTTCGCGTTAAAGTTGAAAATTACACATATAACGAGGATGTAATAAGAAATAAACTTGCAATGTTAGTCTAAGATGAAAAGAAAATAAGATGTCCTCCAATCTATCAAAATCCCTGTCATAATTTAGGTACTGTGGATGGAATGTGGTAACGCGAATCTGAAAAAAAAAGCACTGGGGAAAACGCTCCCTCTATCGCGTTGCGAGACCGTGTCTATGCTATTAGCTATCGATTTTCGACAAACACAAAAAAAAAATAAAATTAAACAATGCATCGAGTATAATTGCTTTTTGGAAATTTCGGATAACACAGCAAATATATGACTAATACACTACTCGCACTTGATGACTGATAATCAGGCCTCTATGAAGGCAGTTATTAATCCTATTACTAGAACGAAACTAGTAAAACATTGTGAATAGTCCCTGAATAGACTGGCATAAGACAATAAATTATCGTTAACCTGGGTGCCGAAACATGAGGGAACATAGCCAAGGAAGCTTCCAAAAGACACATTGTAAAACCAGAGCCCGTATATGAAATCATAAGAATTCTGGTAGAAGGGAAATCTAGTCTTGGTTAGATAAAGAAATGGAGGCTGTCTGAAGGCCAACTGCATACTAAATGGGCATACTAAGTTTTCTGTTAACTTAATTAGACACAGCAAAAAAAAAAATCAAAACCATTAGTGGGTTGGTGATTGGATAGCGCCATCTCAAGGAGCATTGGTTGAGTAATCGTACTTTCGCGTAGAAGATACGAATTATAAGAGGAAATAAGTGTGCATGTAATCTGCTCATGTGAGGAACTAGACTCTCACACAGTGAGTTGGATGTGCTTGTAACTAGAGAACACTAAACAAACTTTAGAGTTGGATTTACTTGAGCGACTCCATCTGAATAGAACATGTTTCATTATTACCTTCGCAACTTTCACCATTCTGATTTGGCGTTGGTTCATCAACGCTTACATAGAAGTTTGGCTGTTTATTCAAAATAGAAAGATTTATAGCATGAGGGATTGATGGATAGGATTGACAACTTCAAGATTCGGTTCATCTGGATTTACCCGGATTCGTTTTATTCGCGTTTGGCATAAGATGGCGTGAAATCGTGCTCAGTAAATATGACAATGTTTCAAAAATATTACTTGGATCCAATCCGAAGGGTTTGCTGAGCCCACTGCGCCTAATGGCCCATCACATGAAATGATCTTGGTACCAAAAACGAAGCATTCGCAGCGAAAATTGCTGTGATGAGTGTGCCTCGCGCAGCTGATGTTATCAAGAGTACCGCTCTCTATCAGGAGTTCCGCTCAGGAAGTAGGTCTTTTTAGGTTACACTATATAGTAAGCTTGTAACTTAACTTGGGAATAACCCAAAATAAATGTCAGCACATCACAGCTAAGTATGTCTTACTTTCATCCTCATTAGCCTCCCATTTTCTTTTATAGCGAAATAGGGACAGGTGATTTAAATTGTATTTTTCGGTTGATTTTCTTAAAGACGTATCTTCATATGCTTGCGAATATTGTCACATATCACTCCGCCCTTTAGATGTTTTTCTTTTACGTTTCCTCGACATGTAAAAATACGCACCACAACTTTGATTGTTTTGTAATCTCGAATATAATCAATGTACACTGCCGTTCAGAGAAGTTCGGTCGGTTGGTAAAAAACATGAAAAGGTTACAGAAACAAACGAAACTAAAAACAAAATGCAATTTTATTGTATGTACAGGTAAAAAAGACAAAAATAAATAAATAAAAAGTTATTCTGGCCTAATATAACATACTGAACATTATTTTTTTTTTTTTCATCGAAAAGACCTCCTTTGCTGTTAATCACCGCTCGAACTATTCTAGGCATTCGTTCGATAAGTTTTGTTTAAACGGATTGTGGAATATTAATCCATTCATGTTGCAGAATATTCCGTAAATGTTCTTGTGAAGTTGGGCATATTTTTCGGATCCTCCTGTCCAGTTCATCCCGCAACAACTCTATCGGGTTCAAATCTGGGCTTTGTGGGGGCCATGTCATTACTTTCAGGGTGTGCTGTTCTTCTTGCTCCTTTAGATAATTCTTACACACTAACGCAGTGTGTTTTGGGTCGTTGTCATGCATGAATGTAAAGTTACGGCCTATTATAGGCAATCCTGATGGCACTGCGTGATTCTGGAGTATCGCAAAATAATTTTCTTTCCTCATTACACCCAGCACTCTGCATAAATCTCCCGTCCCAGCAAAGGAGAAACATCCTCACACTAACACAGAACTACGCCCTTGCTTCATTGTAGGCACGATGCAGTTCGGGATCACTTTTCGGTTTTAGATCTTCGGACATAAACTCGTCGATTTTGCCCAAAAACCTCAAACTTTGACTCGTCATTCCAAAGCACGTGTTTCCAATCATCTAACGACCAATCTAGATGAGAACGGGCCCACTGTAGCCGTTTTGCTCTGTTGCCCCGACGTATTAAGGGCTTTCGAATGGCAATGCGTCTATGAAGGTCCGCTTGTTGAAGTCGACGTTTTACTGTCCTCGCCGAAACTTGTTCTTCACGGCCGCGATTGACTTCGGCTGCTATTCGTGGCGCTGTTAATTTTCTATTGCGTTTGCTTAATAATACAATTCTCAAATCTTCAGCCTTTGTTGTTTTCCTAGATGCACCAGGACGAACACGATTTTCTATAGTTCCAGTTGTCCGATATAGCTTTATGATGTCATTTACTGTTGAACTTCTCATATTTATTTTTTCAGCAATTTGTCGCCCCGAATATCCTTCTTCGAACAGCGTAATAATGCGTGAACGTTTTTCTACATTGGTAGGCTTGCCACGTGCCATTTTGAAGTAAATTTTCTTAAAACTTTCGCGCAAAAACGACAGATGCACACCAACACACGTTTAACAGTAGAATGAAGCAAATTTATATCTTTACGCCTGTGATAAATAAACAAGAATGATGCTGCGGTATATTTCCTAAATGTATTGTTCGTTAATAATCCCGAAACGACCCGTTTCAAAAGATCGGTACTTCCCAGAAATTCTTGGAATGATAATAAAAGGGACTTTATTGTGGTTGTCGCAATATTTCTACTTTACATAATAATTTATGGCTTTAATCCCTTAGAAAAGAGTGTATGCTTAATATTTTTCTAATTTTATGTATTAATAATTGTATACAGTGTGATATAATAGATTTTGATTGTATGACCGAACTTCACTGAACGGCAATGTACTTGATCTGAAATAAGAGTTCCGTTGCACAAAGAAAAATTTTCGAACTTATATTTTTAAAATAAGGACAACTCGTATTTAATCAAACTAAATATTACTGTCAGGTATTTTACTGTCAATTATGCCTTTGGCAAACGCTCTTCAGTTTTTTAAACTGTTACAATAGACAAAGCATATTAAATTT
>LR736864.1:3533293-3634226 GCA_902654985.2 Oryctes borbonicus | reverse complement strand
GTGGCCATTAGGGACATTTTTTTCATATAACGTTTACATTTGGAATGAACCGCCGAATTACATTGTATTTCGGCATGACAATTCATAAATTGTAGATAGAATTGAGTACCGCAGGAAAGTATATTGCAAATCAATACAGCGATCGGCGCAAAATGTCTGCAAAATTCAATAACATTTGCTGTCTTTCCATTCTAATAACCTAAAATATTTTCACATTTCAATTCTGTATAATTTTCTCGCTTACAGCTAATGACAGAGCACAACAAGCAAAAAACGAAAGCTGTTCAATTTGTCATACCAACTACTATTTGGTCGAATTAAGGATGTGGAAGCATCCCTGGAAAAAGCGGAGACTGGGTTGATTGAGAAATAAAGCTGAATTTGATAAAAGAAATACTTATTTCACTTCGATTCCTTCGCCAATATCGTGTAGATTAAATTATGTAACGAAAATGCATGAGGCGTTTTATACACCAGGACGTTCTTGAATAAAAAACTTTTATAGATAAAAACTGTGATGAGAACAAAAGCATACTCCACCCAGACCAATCGAAGCCATTTTCATGTTGTCCACAGTAACCCATTCCTCTTTTATAACAAATCTCTCGCTTGAAAATCGGGTGCTTTAGATAACGGTCGGAGGCAAAAAATCAAAATGGACCATCCATCATGCGTCATGAGAAAACTTTTAAGCGTGAAATATACAAAAAAAAGGAGCCCGCATTCTTTACTGTTTTCCAATATGGCGAAGAAGCCGGAATATTTTATTGGCAGATTTTTTGTGATTTATAAGAAATAACATTGTGAGAATATTTCCTTTTTTTACCTTTTCTCATTTTCATATTGTTCTTTTGATACCTAAGCAATGCATCTGTCTCAATTTCAACGCATAATATGGATAATATTATATTCTACACATATATAGTTACGTCCAACAGGAGAAATCAATATTTATATTCTATTAATTATCTTTATCGATTTCTATAGTTTACGCGCCTTGTTATCCGTCTATTTACTTTGGCATTTCCACTACATTAAACGTTTTGTACTTAACAATCATCTTGATCGGTTAGAAACAAGTTGTGTGGGAAATTAACGCAGCGCAAAACTGATTCAGATAAGCCCCCCAATTTAGATAATTTTCAATATACGAGGGCCGTTCCCTTCCGCTGAGACCATGTAACTAGCGGCGATATTTTTAAACAAAGTTTGCTCGACATTTTAACTTTTAACATACTCGTTTACAAATTTACAGCTTGTTTCTGGAGTGTCTTATCACATTTTAACAAGCCTGTAATTCCACATGTTTTCAACTCATCGTTTTATTTTTGTTCCAGCAGAGTTCAACAAACGGCGAGACCAAATCATTGCAGAACTTCCTACCGAATCCGAGCAGCAGTCAGAACGTGCTGAAGGCCCGCCGGGGCGTCATCCGGATGCTAATTGTCGTCGTACTAACGTTCGCTTTCTGCAATCTGCCGCTGCACGCACGCAAGATGTGGCAGTATTGGTCGCCGCACTACAGGGGAGACACGCGATTCAGCGCCTTGTTTACGCCGCTGACCTTCCTAGTGACTTACTTCAATTCGGGAATCAACCCACTGCTATACGCATTCCTCTCAAGGAATTTTCGAAGGTAAATGAGCCACGGAGATCCACTAACGCGATACTTTGCTTTTGTTGCGGAACGGGAGAGAACGCGTACGTGATTTATGACGTAATAGCTGGGTTTCCATGGTTCCTCCTCCCTAAAAGCACTGATTCTCGATGAGGGTTTTGTGCGAGCTTGTAGGTGGCTCGCATATTTGACCCCTATATGTATTCAAAGATAAGAAAGAAGAGGAAAAAGCGATGGAAATGAATTGGAAGAACGTAGTTCTTCGGCTTAAATTAGAATAACGTCATATTTAGAACGATGCGGCTTCGTGTTTAAATTTCCTAGTAAAATAACCTTTCTATACAAACTTTAACTAAAGCTTAGTGAAAATCCTCTTACATGCCTACGTTGGATTTTATCTGCATCCAATCTTCATAGAGAACTTAAAATTACTTTCTTTGCGGGACTTTCACAAAGGACTTAATTAATTCTCTTATACGCTTAAGTTCTCTACGTGCCGCATTAACATACTTCTACCTCTCGAATGTACACGTAAGGCAATTCTTCTTGTTAATGTGCATGTGTTAACAGGATTTATATCCTTTATTATTTTCACAGTTCTTATGCTAGGATTCATTCATTTCCTGGTGGTAAACCATGGAGCTTTCGCGAAAATAACTTTCGGGAAAGTTGTTTATGAAACATTAACTAATGAACTGGTGGTAATGATACATAATCTCAAGCCTTATTAAGCAACGCTTCATGTTTTTGAATTTAAAATTTTCGAAAATGTACTGGTGTAACTTACAATTAGCTAACATTGGACTGCAAAAAAATATATTTAAGGGGCTAAATATAAATAAATTTAAAATTAATTCCAGTTACAACCAAACTTTGTTGTTAAGCTGGGATGGGACTATTGATATTTCGTTGTTTCGACCGAGTTTTGTACCCCAATAGAAAATTGGAAAAATCCACAGAGAAGCCATCGGAAAAGCCGTATAAAGATGTTCGATGTATTTTATGTAGCATACGATGCACTACAACACTTTCGTTTTATTTTCAGGGGTATGGGCGAGATCTTATTATGTTCGCTTCCGGGAAACCGTCGTCAAACAGGAGCGCGCAACCAGTTTACGATGGGACTGCAAGGCATCCATAGGCAAGCATCGACGAGATCAACTGTAAAAAACGCCACCACGATCACGATGTTTCAAAATGATCCGAGTTCGGAGTGCTCGCACGAAGTATGAGGTTGTGGGCCGTGTCTCTATTGTTCCCGCTATAACTAGAGGCAACGTGAGACACTAACAACGTATTTCAAATTACGCAACATACAGCACGACCACTAGGAACACGTTTCGAAACACGGAAGAAACACATCCCATCTATCTTCGCAATCTAGTCAGACGTGAATTTCATGTTTCGCTGTACCTGCTACGTGCGTGTTGACAATTTTTCAGTCAGACAATACATTTGCACGTAAATTACATTGTGTAACCGTGTGTTTCGGTAAAACATTTTACACGTAACGAGAGAATTCTCAAAGTTGTACTTAACCGTATACTATCTGTGGCATTTTTTGGGCCTAAATGTGAAATTGTCAAACTTCCTGTTATACATATGTTATATATCATATATTTGTTTTTAATAAAGTTCTTTACAGGGTATGTCAGTGTATTCTTTTGCAAAGGTTACGAGGGATATCTTTTAAGTTTTTACAAAAATAATGAAAGAAAAAAATTGTACAAATCGCCAATTTACGCCAAAAAATATATCGACAGCTCTTGTGCGTAAACACATCTTGTATTGGCACTTTTAGAAGGACTTGAACCTACTGATGGTTAAAACAAAAAGAAGCAGAATTGGGAGGTTTATGGAACGGGGCTGCTCGAAATTTATGAACTTTTTTAACGTTTTTCAATTCTCAATTCAATTTTCAAAAATTATTATTGAAGAGCCTCTCAAAGAGTTGACTGTTCGGCAAACTATCACGAAAACGAAAAATAAAAACATTAACATGAACCATTTTCCCTGGAGACTTTGATTTTAGAAAAATTCGCCTGCTCGGCTAAAAATTTAACGTAATAATGTTTTAAAAAAGCAAGTATCAACGTTTATGTTTTACGCCCCACTTTAAAATTTGTCGGTTTATTACGTAAAAGCCTCCATGAAATCCAAGATTACGAAATGTTATTCTAAATCACCCTGAACAATGCTTTCGCATAATTTTATCGATATTGCTAACCTCTACCGGAAAACTGTCCCTTCCATAATATGCTTTTTATGCAAAGCTTATGTACATAAAAACTTCGCGTCGAAAACTTTAAATGGTGCGTCAAGGGAAGAAAGTTAAATGTATTATTTCACGTCTTTCCTGTTCACGTTCACGTTTCAACACTTTGAAATCTGCCAAGAGCACTTTTCTTCGAAAAGGCATACTTTCGAGGTAGCTGAGTGGAATAATCTCTCAGGTTTTATCTTAATAACAAGTAATAAAGCTACTAAAAATTAGAAAGATAGACGTTATGTTCTTTTAAAATATCCCAAAAGATATTGAAGTATATTCGTTTAATTAATATATTTAAAGTGGACGATTATTTCAATCCACAATTGCATCGGTGCTATCGGCGAGAGTTTCACTTTTGTGCACGACAAAAGGAAAGGGTTATTTTACAAATCATGACATGGAGGTCGGTATCAGATTCGTAAGCAAAAGGAGATGCCAACTGCTATTATAATAAAAATAAATAAAACCGAATTTGACAAAGCAATACTTGTTTCTGTGTCAAGGATCAGATCACAAACTCTGCTAAAAATAAATATATATCCATCGGCGAAAGTTCCCTGGGAAATGCCGATATTGACGAGGAACCAAACACTAATTTAATCCACATGGGTTAACAAATTTGGCAATAAGTAAGATAAACAATGATGAAGTTTGGGTGTTATATCACGCGACGTAACAGGCGCACAAAGCTTTTAAAATGACGGCATTTAAACAGGACCCAAATCCCTCGTCGGGTTAAAAAGAAAAGCCTAAGGCAATTTACATCGAACTAAAAAGAGGCGGTACCACCGTAATTATAAAATGTTGTTAGTTTGGGGGGATGTGTGTTATGCGTAATTTATGGGCGGAGTTCAGTCTTTTAACTTTAAGTAATTGTATTAAACAGTTTATTTGCAATTAAGAGTAGAAATTTTTATTTGGAACTCTAAAAGCAAAACTAACTTTAATTTATTGTTTTTTGAAGAATAATTGTATTTTTTTAAGGAGAATATGTGGTATCCATTGCCTCGCTTCTGTAAGTTCAAAATACTATAAAATTAATTATCAGCAGCATTTAAAATACAAATAAAGTTGAAGGTGTTTTCCTAGAAGTCTCACGGTTAATATCACAACATTCGAAACGACGAACCAAACATCTCTTGGCGCCCTGTAGTGTCAAGAAACACATGTCTGCCGTATAGAAAGGAGACGCAAAAAACCGGGTATTGTTTCCCAAAGCCATCCTTCGAGCAGTTCTTGGACTTAATATGAGATGGCGAGCACAAGAGCGCTTTGCGAAACTACACATGCAAACGATTCCCGCGGTGCAAGAGGGAGCAAAAAAATACTGATGATGATAGGATAGGCAGAAACATGTTCGTAGGGTGTATATTTTTTTCTGTCCGTGCATTGTCGTAAATGATTCCATGAATACCATGAGGAAGCTAATTTATTAATTTATCAGAAAGCTGCATTCTGCCACGTTGATTTATAAGTCGAAGTGATAATTTCCTCTATACTACGCAGATTCAGATCAACCCTTAGCAATGCATTACGTACTTACATACGATGACCTCCCTTATTATCAATCGCAAGATTCAATTTTGAGCTTTCTCCATTCAAAATGACGCAGCCAGCCACGTAACTTGAAATAAATTGGGAGGTATGAATCGAGCAATCCTTATCTACCTAACGACGTCACAATTTGCAATTAATATTTAATAATAAAAGCCATAACACGCAAAGAGAATATTCTTCAATTTCAACATTGTAATACTCATACAAAGTTTTATTGTCTAAGAGCAATTAGTGTTTGAAAAGAAAAACGACAAAGGACGATCTTTAATCTCTAGAAAGCATTGCCAAAAACAGCACCCTCGCTTTGTTTTGCAGGGGTTCAACGTTGATTTGTAATTGTAAATCTGTTGTGACCGAACGCGGCGAAACGAAAATATGCAAATTTATCATTCTGAAAGCAATTTCGCTGTAATTTTCGATCGAACCTGAAAATGAAGAGCTAATAATGAAAAACGGCTGCGGGAAAACATTCATTTTTTATAACGCTAACAAAAACTTGTGTATGTGGAAACCCCTCTTTATACGAAGTTAGAACCCGGAAGACAAAACACAGTAACACGCCAAAACACGAATTGGTGAATAAAAATTGCGAATTCCATCGAATTCCCGCTAATGAAAATATTTATTACAGTAATGGGAGAAACCTTTTAAAACGCAAATCTCATCAAAATACAGATCCCCACCGTAGGCGGCGAAGCCTTTAACGGAGCCGGAGCGGTAAACGATACACAGGTAAATGGCGTTGGGGCGTTGAGGTGGTCATGAGGAGCGGCGGTTTTAATTTAGTTTAGAGCAGATTGACGATGACAAGCAGGAAATATTCGTTTATGTACGTTCGCTCAGCTACATTTATGAGTCGCACGCGAGCGCGTGTGTTTCAAATTTTGTATTTTTCTCTACCATACTTACGCGAGCGCGGACGAAGTTTATATAATTTGTTCTCACACATGAACAAGAACAAAAGGACAAAAATTGAAACAAACGAGTTCGCATATGGGTACGAACGCGCATTTCCAAACTCTAGTGATAAGTCTTTGCAAGTTGGTAGGCAAACGCGCTTGTTCATGCAATCAGACACGTCGACAAGAATTTTCGTCTTAAAACCTTCTCTCTATCTCTTACCGTTAGCGAGTTATGCACATAGGCAGAATGGAAAATTTCCAATCTTCCAAAATTCATTTCACCCACTCAAAGAGTTTTTCTGCAGAAACAAAATGCGTAGTACATACTTATATGTGATCTACATGTTCCCAAAGTTCCATAATTTTTTGAATTTTGGAGTTAGGTATCGCCTCTTGTTAGCATAAAGAACTCAAATAGATTCAATTATAGACAAATGTTCAAATGAACTTCCTATACGACTGCCTGTTTTCTTACCCTTGCTGTTCTTCTACTTGTAAATAATCTACATTGATTCCAATTTTGAGATAAACCAACTCGAAGTGGACCTCCAAAGGATGATTAATAAATTTATAAGATGTTCCTTTAATCTGATGGCCGATATTTGTGAAAGTCGTCTTGAAAGGCACCAGAACAACAAACGTGTTTGCAAACTTTATCCTTTCGTTGATCCATTGTTAGACTTAATTCATCGAAATTTTGTAATGGGTACCTTCTGTTTACTAAATCTGTACGTAACGCGGTAAAATAGGGAATGATCCCAATATCTAATTATTACAAAAAATGTATATAAGATTTGTAGTGTAGTGGGTAATTGAGTCAACGGAAAATTTATTGAACAGGTGCAATTCTATACAGGAAACTTCTGCTATGTAATACATAGACTTAACCAAAAGCTATTATTACGAGTGTTTTGAGTCCCACCCACTGTACGATGTGGTCCATTTGGGGAGCAAGTTCCTTAATGCAAGAGCTTTTCGATTACTAAAAAATCACCAACTGAAATCATCCGCTAAATTTGTTATAAGTTTGCTGGCAGCAAATCTCAACTTGCACTCAAAACTGACCAACTTTGCCAATTTAAACAAACCTTTACACAACATTCCCTCAATCTAATCTCGATACGGATAACGAGTTTAATCGGTATATAGCAGCGGTTGCAGTATGGTACGCATTTTAAGCTCGTAAAACAATTTATGGGGCAATACGACGCGTTTACTTTGCATTGCAAGTATCAATTTTGCCCGTCCATAAAACACACGTACGACAGCTATTATGATCGTCATTATCGCACAGAATTTCGGCATTACTCAAAAATATCGATTGTCGTTTAACGAAATTGATACTTTCCCATAATTCATTCTAATTGGAGGAGAACCACTTCGCGTAATCAATTTCAAATACCCATCAATCTTGTAATTTTATATGAAAGAAGATTAAGCACCTAGTTTCCAATGCTTTTAATAAGTATGTGCTATATGCCGTAGTTAGATAATGCGTCGAAGAAAGAAAGAATCCGCTTGCCTTGTACCCATACATAAAGAGAATCGCTAACTCCAGACGATAAATTTGGTTTCTCAGAGACTATTTTAAAGTACGCGATGCTGAACCGCCTGACAAATTTCTTGGATTATAAAAAAAACTTCCATCATTTCCGCCATACCAAACAAAACACTAACTTCTTATAATTTCCTTCCTGAAATCGATCGAATAAATGTAGAATGAAATAGGTCTATCTGAATTTTGATATTTATTGTACTCTCAATTGTAATTCAATGTTTCCCATGTTTGTTTATATACGTTTATGGACGTGGCCGATCATTGCACAACCATTGCGACTTTGTCGTACAAAAACAAAATAGATTGTTCCTAATTTCTATATGGTGTGGTTTACATGGTGCTAAAAAAAAAAAAAACAAAACAAAGTCATATTCGCTGCAATTCATAAATACAGAAGAGATGTAAATATAAGCAAGAATATTTACCAGTAGCAGAAATTAGATAAAGCAACAGAATTAAAAATAAAGAAAATGTTGCAAGGGTACGCATTTTCTCGTATGTAAACAATATATAATTGACAATTGCAATATAAGCAGTTCTTTTATAATGGCATTTTTTGCGTGACTTCATGTGGAATTTATACCAAATTATTGTTATTAATTCCGTACACAATGACCAATATAATTCGAAATCGTTAGAAATTTTATTGCAAATTAGAAAAAGGTAATTGCAAATAAGGAAACTCCTACTCTCAGTATTACTCTGCGTAAATACTATTAAGTTAAAAAAAAAAGAACAACATTTCACTTCATTAATGCTTTAAATTTCATCTTTTATTTTTCTTCATTTACCTTCGGAACTTGTGTAACGTATTATTTTGAAATTATTTTTGTCTCCATATATCATGTAGAAGCAATCCGTTAGACGAATTTTAGGCATATAAAGCCATGTCCTTGAACGTACCTTCCCTCGTACATCACTGAGGGCTGTACTAGACAACATCATATCAAACGCACATTGGTCCTTGGTGAGAATTCCGCATTCACATCGCTGACGGCAAGGGCTATCCCTGGAGATTTCGACGGTCATCTTGCAGGTGCTACTTGATGTAAGAAATTTTCCGAGGAAAACTCCAACAAATACTCGACCGAATAAGTTTGAATCAACGTATGCCGCGTGTTAAATAATATAATAAAACCTACCTGATATCCCTTATTAGTCTATCTCGCAAGCGTCTCCAGCTAATTCAGGATGGAAGGTATGAGTTAATATACTAATACTCGAAATAAATAACAAAAAGAAAAAAGATCCAGTTACTGCAAATTGAAACTTTAACACGCGATTCTAAAGACCAAAGCAATACCAAAGCAAGAAAGAGCAGCTTTACTGGCGCCATAAAAGAAAGAAAACCACAAAGCTAGTTAGATGAAAATTGCTAATCTTTCGGGAGAAACTTAATAAATGGAAGAAGAAAATAGAACAAAACTAAATGAAATTAAATACGATAAAGGCCAACAGCAAGAATTAGAGGGCAGCACCTACTGGAGAAGCAAAGGTAAATAACAGCTAATTACAACGAATAGACACAACACCGAAAATTTACCATCGCCACTGCTCTAATGGGTAAGACGTTTAAAGTATCAGCCGTTAAATAAACAGCAAACATATTCTTGCCTAAATCACAAGAATTCCACTTCAATACCATTTTCTGCCATCCACCATTGAAATTTAGTATTTCCTACCGTACACTATATTTCCTAAGAAATCAACGTTGAGTCACATCATCAATTATCTCGTTTGGTATTTGGGCCAAACGTCCTTGAATCTGTTGGCTTGTCGCCCTACTTAGTGCCTTTAGTGCTTATTCGTTTATTTCATTACACCTTACTTCCCATCGACGTAAATCTTCCCAATTTTCTCGCCGCTCAACTCTAATCTGTCTAGGCGATACTTCATAAGCTTTTTGTAGGATTCGCGAGAAAGGGGAAGGTTGCCAATCAGTACAATTTCGTTCTTCCTTGCAATATAATGTATTTTCCATGTTACTCCGAAGTGTTAATTTATTCCATCTTCGAAATCCCAAACAAAATTGAACGGACAATCTTGATGAGTTTGGGTAAACAAAACTCTGATGCAATCTCTTTGTTCTCCCCTTTATTTCTTCCTTCTTTTCGACGCATTTTATCGGCTACCATTCGACGCGATAAAACCTTTTTTTTCTTTAGATACCTATCGCGCCGTAATTAGTTCGCAGAGGCTAATTCTCTGCTGATTATATTCTTTCCTCCTTTTAGGATAGCTTAGACTAAACAGAAGGACTGCTTTTGAGATTCATTCAGGATCACGAAATTCAACGGTAATTACTTAATTTGCATAACAACAAAAAGGGAAGAAGTGGAAGAGGAAGCGCTAAAGCTTTGTGTTTTATGTTTCGTCTTTCTCGCTTCACATTTTCGTATTTAACATCTTTTTGTGGTATCTAACCTTTCAAATCTACAGTTTGCAAACATTTAGCGTCCTTAAATTAATTCAATATTTGCCAAGGATCATACAATACTTGTATGGATTGATATCAATCACAAAGCCAGGTTTATCACATCATAATAAAAATTGTAAGTATTTCTAGTTCCTGAGGTTAAGAGAAAATTGTTATCTTTTTCTTCTTACGTAGCCAATGTTCCCGGCGTAACACTCTCGCATCTCTTTAATCAGTCCAAATAGTAGTTACCACTTTATTCCAAATAGTCATTTACGAATGTGATAACCTCCAGAGAAAAATTGCTGGAAGCCAGATCTGGGAAATAGGGTGTGAATTTTTACCATGGCGACCACTGAATTGTGACTTGGCAAAACCATGATGCATAGCATGCCCCAGCATTTTTTTTTTTCCTTTTTCAAAGTAATTGATTAACACAACTCCATGACTTACCAGAAAACATCTTTTCCAGCAGATGGAAGCAGCCTTCCTCTTGTTCAGAACCAATTCACCCTTCCGTTTCGACTGGGCCTTGGTTTCAGGAGCGCGCTGGTATTAATCGATGCCAAAACTCCGACTTATTTCACTTACACTGCTTCAACAAGACATGCTTCAACAAGAATGCATTCTTTTGTCTTGAACATGCAAAGTGGCTGGCCTTTCCATGCCCAAACCAGCAGTCTAAAACACGTTCTTTCAAGATACCCAGAATCTCTGTTATTTCTCTAGCCTAAATTCAGCGGACGTCCATTTGGTGAACTTTTCCGATCTTATCAGTAGTGGTTGAAATTTTTGACCATCTCGAACATTCATCGTCGACCAAGCTGGTACATGGCCACGTTCAAATTCAGTGTGGCAGATGATGGTGCAGAGTCCCTGTAAACAGCATCCAGTTCGGCTTTAATTTAGCTAGGCGTATTGCCTTTCAAATGCAAGAATGACGACTCGATATTCGATCTTTTCCATTTTGAGTAGTCCGCGTAGTTGTTCCAATTGCAGTTTATAATATATGAATTGTTTAGTACCTGTTATATATTTGTATACTTATATACGCGTATTTCTAGTTTTCTTGTGTTTACTGATTTCCCAAAAGAATATCACGTTTATACACACGCACAACGTGCGGAACCTAACTCGGAGATATATTTAAGATATACGCTACTATATCTTGGCGAAGAACATAAAAAAATATGTGGGAGAACGAAATTGCCTATTCTTATATATTGGGAGCCATTTTCCCTTGCAATATTTTGTAGGGCTATCCTTTCATTTAATCAACGTGAATGTTTGGTCATCCTTTTATATTTTTAGAGATCAATATTACTATATTTAGAATAACTTTATTTTCCACATTCCTCGAAGTGCTAAGCGTTACGCCGCTTATCTTTACACAAGAAGATTGCAGTTAAAATGCTTTTATTAAGGATATTGAAAGAAATTGACCTATTTCCAATCAGCATCTTGAATGTTTTCCCGGAGCATATTTAATATATGCGACGTACGAGCTTTTGAATAAAACATCTTAAACAAGCGCAAAGAGCTTATGGAATTTTCGGGAACCCCAATCACAAGGAACAAACAAGTTAGCCGTGAGCATCTCGACAAACTTTCAAAAACCACACCACATTCAAAGTGGAAAAAACGTTTCAAAAATTGATTCGAAGGCATGCAAAAGTGTATAAAACTTAATCGCGAATATTTTGAAAAGCAATAAAACAATTTGTACAAAAAAAAAGTTTTTGTATCACTGTTTTCATAGGAACTCTCTTGTATAAGTAGGATTTTCACCACGATTTGTCTTCTTTTTAAAGAAACATTTCTATACAGAAATAGAACTGCACGTAATTGAAAAATCTATAAAAACGTTTCTGTCACGTTTTTGATCATCCACGTATTAAATCCTAAAATAACAAACTCATTTATTAAAATCTGACGCAATCACTGCAACCTCTTCTATTTTCCTGAAATTTATTTTCATTCGTCTGGCTCGCGAAAAAAGAATAAATTGTCAGGCGCGTGGTTTTATTTCTAATGCATTTTAAAGCAGACGTAATAAAGAAAATAAATGTCTGGCAATTTACAGTTTTGTTCTCGTATCAAAGGCATGCACATCAGCAATATGCATTAAGGGACTTTACCGTGCAGCCGCAACGAAATGAAATTTAAATTAAAAGAAGTGTGGTTGGATGCAGTGCAGAATTTCATCTTGACATTTTCAAACGAGCGCAGCGGTCATATGTTTTTTGCTTGGCGAAATATTATTTGGCAGCGTTATTGCAGATCTTGCATTAAGGCTCTTTCGAGATATAATCAGCAAAGGAAAATGAACACGATTCATCAAGAGTTGTACTGTAATATGTAAATTGAATAGCAAAGGTCAAAATTGTAAAGCCGGTATATTTCATAAACTGAATGCATTGAATCTGCGTCTGCAAGGAAATAACATGCACATTTTGAAACTTATGGAGAAGATTGCGGCGTTTAGGGATAAGCCGTAGTTGTAGATAAGAAAAATCAATGACGATGATGCTCAGCACTGTTCTCCTGAATTGTACAAATACGTGCTTTCTAATAAAGTCGTTGTTCTACAAGATTAGCTGTTTCTTTTAAGGAACACCTCTCAAAACTCACTGACGAGTTTGCAAAATACTTTGGGGAAGATAATGTCGAAAAATTTGCATGGATCCAAGATCCTTTCCGTGTTCAAGCTCCACCAGAATTCACTATATAGGAAGAAGAGAGTCTAACTGAACTTCCTTCTTCCTTCCTTCTTTTTGATATCAATCAAGAGTTCCAAAGGTGTAAGCATCGATGCGACAATCTATTATGTGAGGGCAGATTTTTATATATTTTACTTTGATGGTTCTTGTGATTCGATTTTAATAAATGTGAGGTTTGTCTTAAGAATTATTTGCATTTCTGTACCTAATTTATGTAACTATACAACTTATTTTGAGAAGGGCGCCAGGACAAAATATTATATCTGTAAATGCGCCGCGGACCGATTAAGTTTGAGAACCTTTGATCTAAGCAACCTTTTAATCGAAATTTTTGATTTTCTATCACAATTTTGCCTCATAAAAATGATACCATGAACAAATTACCTGCTACAGAATATCATATTAATAAAGGCCGAAATATTATCAAAGAAACTTCAAATAAGTGTTTCCTGAACAATTTTCTAATAATTTGGCGAAGACTTCTCGTTAGAGACAAACAATAACAATCCCTTATCACCAAAGATAAAATATCATCTGCGCTATATAAAACCATACTTCATCAGGGACATCACCAATTTTTCGCTTTTTAAAAAATTAAATGGCAATGTTTTGTCCCCGATTCACGCTAATTTGAGTGGTAAAAATTTGTTCTCGTTTCGTTTTCAGGACATAAGGAAACGAAAGTTGTTTGGGCCCCTTATTTAGCAGCTGTCGCATCAATTTTTCGATTTTTACAAACTTGGTAATGACAAAGCTTTGCCCCTGGTATGTATGTATGCATATCAAAAGAAATCTAAACGTATAAAAATACTGAAATTGTTTATTAAGCATGTCGAAAACAATATAGTATGCATTACCTAATATAGGCCAGTAAAGGGGGTAAATGTGTGGGGTAGATGAGCAAGGTTGCGGAACTTTTTTACAGCAACTAGACACACTCGTGTTTCGTCGGGGAAACCAGTAGGCAACACGAATCCATTCTCATGAGACGAATAAACACGAGTCCGTCTAGTCCCTGCTAATTTCCAATACTTTGCTCATATCTAATCATCAGATATCAGCTAAGGCACTTTAGCATTGTCTGCCGTATACTCCTTACAAACAGCAGTGAGCAATATCTCTAGTTTAGACAACATTTCATACACCTTTTCTGAAATTGTCGTTTGCCCTACCTGATAATGTGACGTTGTCTTTACCGAGCTACGCGCCGAATAAGCCTCTTAAGACGAATTATACAATCGATTCGATAAATATAGAAAAACTCGTTGTTTTACACTTCCGCGGTCGTTGTTTTCTTTTAAAAAATTTGGGTTTCCGGGTTGAAATTGCATGAGAATGCCGACGTTTCGATCTCAATTGCATGGAGCTTCTTCTGGGCTACTGCATGTTGCGTCGCTGCTGTCTTCGTCTTCGTCTTCCCAGAAGAAGATACAAACTCAAGAAAATTACTAAATCTCATGTGTGGCATAGTATGGCTAACAACATAAAAGTATCGGCAACCTCCGAATGATTACATTCGGTCACCGGTTGAGAATGTGGATTCTTGCATCCTCAAACCGGCGGTCCCGGATTAATTAATTTATTAAACTTGTGTGGTGCGGAGGTTGCCGATACTTTTGTGTTGTTAGTCACCTTAAACAATGAAACAGAATCAATAATTAAATACATACTCTTTATTTTTTAACATTTAAAAATAAACAGTACAAATTCGTTTTATATTAGTAATATAATAATTATAAGTTATATAGATCAAGTTATTACCAACTTACAATATGTCACAGTCTTTGCACTTTCTATGTAGGATTTTCATAATATAAAATGACATACAATATGATTTCAACAATTTCAAAATCAATACATTTAAGTGATAGACGACGATAAAATTAAAATAAAGTGACTCTTTTTTTTTGTCTTCTTCAATATCATAATCTAAAATAATGGATAGTCGAATCACTACGTCGAAAATTATTCCTATGTTTTCAAAACGAACTGAATCGCCATTTGTAACATCCTCATGCTCTTCGTGTGCTTGTTGGTAGCATTGCTCGCGATGAATTGAGACAGTTGCCTAGATAATTCCCTTAGAACTATAGGGAGGTGTTCTCTAGTAACGGAATTCTTGGGATCTAGATTTAATATTGCTTCTTCTAAATATCTAAACAGAAAATTAATTTATATAAGACGCTCTTGTTGATAATTATGAGCCATTCTTTAAAATTTGTAATCCCCGAAGCATTGTTGAGTATTTTTATTAATTTTCTTCGCAAAGAAAGTAATTGTTTGAAAATTTCTGGTGTAAATTTTCTTTTTCTGATCAACCAAGCTAATTAGCAACGGGTATTTAAAATTGTAAAAAAGAAAAAATAACGCATTTCAAAAGTAAAATGAAAGGAATTAAAAGGTAGAAAGAGAAGATTACAACTAATACAATATGATAGCAAGAAGAACTGACAGTGAAAAATATACTCTTTTTTTTAATCAACGAGAAAATAAAACAAAAAAGGGATATGCAATAAAAGTAAACTTACAAAGAATTATAGATTGCCAACAATTAAAATTTAATAAAATAAATTCGATGAAAAGAAAGAAACTCTTTTTTTTTAAGACCTAAAAGCCCAAAGAAAATAAAACTGGAGATGAAGTTTTTGATAAATTAATCTTTGCAATTACAATATTTTCAATTTATTGGAGGACACTGTCGTAGTATTTAGATGTTATCTGCATTACATCTATATAGTAGAGGCATTTTTCATCATTTTTTTTTGGATTGGAATGTCTGATGGTTCTAATTTCCCTTAATAAAAGATATTCTATATTAATAAACATTCAAAACTAAATGCACAATGCATTGTAATAATTATTTATCAAATATCTTTATAAACATGAGAGATATTAGTTTGATTTCCACACATTTGGCCATCGTTTTAAAAAATCATAAATTATTATTATAAAACATATTTACCTCCCCGGAATAATTATGAATTTAAACATTAACTTACCTTAACTTAATATCCGTCTGGTGACTTAAATCAGCTCCTAACTGTTGAACTAACGATAGCAGAACGTGTTGCTGAAGCAAACAGGTACCCTGGCTGAAGATGTCCGATGGGTTAACTTTCTCACAGACATACAGCACGAGGGATAAATCGGAGGCTGAGGCCGATGCAGATAATGCTTGTTGGAAAGCGACATCTATGTTACCTTTCGCTAGTAAACCCTGTATTTGGGCTAGTTGTACCTGTAGAAAATAAAATACGCAATGCATAGATTCATTTAAGGTATCTAAATTCAATTTTTTTATTTTCAACCGGTTTTTGTTCAAATATTTAAAATTGTTCTTTTTTAGGTTCTGCCGGTTGTAGGTAAGAAAATTAAACCTTTTTAATTTATAGTTTACAATATATGAGATCTAAATAAGAAAAGGGAAAAATAATACAACCAGCACAAGCCCCAAAAAAGAAGAATATTAGATATCTAAATTATATATTTTAATTCAGTATGAGGATTGAAGCACAATGTCGCGTTGATTACTAAAATATTACGATATTACTAAAATAAATCTCTCCAAAAACTTTCTTAAACTTTAAAGACACTTGACACTAATTGAGAGTTCTTTTTCAGATAAAATGTAAATTTAAACTCTGAGCATGCGCATAATTTTTATATATATAACAGCACAGCAGAACCTATTTTTTTTTATAAAGTCTATAGCTTCTCCTGTTAATTTATATTTGTGCTGTTGTATGATTAAACAAAACTGTAAATACTGAAAAAGAAAAATATAACAGAAAATCAAATTTTATTCCAACGTAAGTATATATAAAAAATTTAACAAACACTTTCGACAAATAAGAAACTATCTTTAAAGTAATATTCAAAAAATAAATAAATCAATTAGGCTAGTATAAACTAAATAAATGAAAATAATTCTGTTGAATAAATTATTCGAAGCTTAAAATAATATCACTAATATACCGTGTAACCTCGGCGCTACAGGGAAATTCATAACCGTCTACCTCTTGATTGAAAGTAGACTGGTTTTTGAAAATTATTACGGTAACGTACTTGCGTATCAATAACGTGGGGCGAGGGTGTTACGGCTCTTGAACGAACGGCGTTAACAACGCTATCTTCTAGAACGGAAGCATGCAATTTAAAGCCGACCTTCACTTGCTCCTTGATGTGTTCTGCTATCGTATGCTTCAGGGCCTCTTGCATGCTGCAATGAAATGATCATGAATAAATAACACGTGTGTGGCAAATCATGTTCAATATAAGAGGTTAGTGTTATTTGAAAATTTCAAACATGTTGAACGCTCAGTTGCTGCTTAACATTCGAGGTGCCATTAAATTCTTACATTTGAAAGGCAACACATTTATGCGAATTAAATCCCAGATGGACGCTGTTTACACCATCATTTGCCGCAGTGACATTTAGGTAGCTGAATTTAAACGCAATCGTACTAACTTGTTTGACGATGTACGTTCGGGGCGGCCAAAAACTGCAGCCGCTATTGACTCGGCAAAGCTCACCAAATGTTACTAGACGATTGTCGAATTAGGTTAAAGAGATAGCAAAGGCCATAAGCATCTTCAAAGAATGTGTTTGAATATATTCTTTGAAGATTTGGGCATGAAAAACAATCGAAGGTTGGAACGTTTTCAGACTACCCTTGTACATTAAATTAACATTTCGTGCAAATGTGCGAGCATTTAATTTAAGAATTAGAAGCTTGTTAATTTGGTCTATCGGCTAAAATATACAGAGTACTTCACGTAATCAGTTCATTAAATGTTTTATTATTTGCCTATACTTGATATTCAGGCGCTATTATGCGTTTAATCTAAAGAAAGCCGATTTTGTAAACAAATACGGCGTTTTCTCCCTAACAAAAAGCGTGTCGTTTCGCTCAGTTTTGTTAGATAAATTAAGTGATTTTTCACCAATGGCGGAACAATACGTTTGCTTACAGTCGAATCTAATACCGTTTTTGTCTTTTATGCACTTAGTACGCGCTAACACCGAATATGTTTTTGTACTTTTTGGTTCTATTTAAAATATTTGTGGGCTTGCGTCACAATTATTATGGAAGTACATATAAACTTTTTAGCTACTTTAACCCTTGGTGGGGAATTGCTATCAGAGTTTCAGGAACTCTACAACGCCGGTTAAGCATGAGAAGGAGCACCTTGCATTTTAATTCATTTGGAACTGGAAGCGACAAATATTTGAAAACATTAGTGATAATATTTATTGCAGAATCGCATGCATAGGCTCTCATTAGGAAAAACTAAAACAAGTTAAGTTTCGCCGATTATAGCGCCATCTATTAATGATGAATGATGAATCAAAAAAATTTTTTTTAGACAAATCTTGCATATCTTTTTGCCATAAAATCCGAATCTGCAAAATAGATAAGGTTTCCTATTTAAGATTTCAAAGTTACCTCTCGCTCCAGGAACAAGGAGGGAGAAGGGGACAAATTGAGACCGTAAATGAGACCTTTCTTTCCATGCTTCTAAGAATAAACTTACTTTTCAAAAGCTACATTAAATTGACGTTGAATCTCAGCCGACAGATGGGTGGACAATTTCTCCGTGTTAGTCTGCATAGTTTCAGAGACGGTCTGCATTTGCGCAATCAGATCTTTACCTTTGTCTTGAACTCGTCTCTGTCTGTCCATGTAGGTCTCTACAGATGAGGTATCTGAGAAAATAATCGCAAAAAGCATAATAAGAAATTTGTTTAGATGTACGAGGACGTACTTACATTCTTTTGTGCCTTGTGTGAACGTGTTGTGTATTTGCAGAAACATCGAATTGCATACTTTTTCCCAAGAAGGTATTAAAGTTGTACTAATCATGTCCTTATAGCACTCCTCGAGACTCGGTTTTATCACGCTAATGATGGACATACTTAAGGACTCGGTCACCCCCTACGAAAGTATAGAAAATTATGGAAATATGGTTGTTTCAATCTTTTGGAATTACAGCATTGTTTGTATTATGTAATTGATACGAGGTCAAAATTTTCAAATAATGTAATTAAAAAGCTTTATCTTCCTACTATTTAAACAATGAGTGAAATTTTATTATTCGAGAAGTTTGAGACATTCTCTATATTATTTTATGATAGAGTTTGATGGAAATGCACCATTTTTATCTCCAACTCACCTTACTATTTACTAACTTGGAAATATTAGACTTGAGCAATTGATCTATCGTATTAATTTTCTGCGAATAATGGATATCCAGCTGGTGGAGGAGTGTATCGAAGGTAGCCATGACGGGTGGTAAAACCGTAGTTTTGATCTCGCGCGATATAATCTCTTGCAACGATTCCGATATTTTCTGCAACAGGTTCTTCATAACATTAGTAACAACCACCTCTAACTGTTCCCAATCTTTCCTCTTCTGCTCCTTATTCGCGTTCTCTAACATCTTTATCATATGCGACTGGTTCTTATCGAAAGCGACCTCTAGCTCATTAGAAATCACGCTTCTAATATCATAATCTGAGGTCGCGTTGGTTCTTTGAGATTTTAAATAATGGTGTATCTTCTGTATCTCGGAATTTTGCTCCCGGATGAGATTTTCAAGCCCGGTTATTCTGTAGTTCAGAGCTTGGATTTGCGCTTTGTTCCAATTCGCGTCTGTTGTGTCATGATCCTCTTGTGGAAGTTGCATTTGTTCCTTTCTCCTGTTTTCTTCCTTCATTTGGATCTCAATTGCTTTCATGGTTGGAATATTGGGCCAAACTACTTCGCTGGGCTTCGTCTCAATTTCAACTTGATCGAAAGTGCTTTCATCGGCTGTTTTAGACAAGTTATCGAAATATTCTTGCGGATTATAAGTTGGATTATTAAAAGCTAGGATTTCTTGCACTTCCCTACTCGGGCTCGAACCTCCGCTAGCAAAATTATCCTTCTGCGGTTGTTGGAAATCTATTAAATTGTCCACGGGACTCTCCGGAATCTTCTCAATGGATTTCTTAATAATCGCAGATGGTGATGTCCCTTCATTTCCCAAAGAGTTTCTCAAACGCTCGTTTGGACTCGGATTCGCTACTACCGGTGAGTTAAAATCAGCTGGCGTCATTAAGTTCAGAGATTGGCTGTTCTGTTGTTGCTGAATTAGTAATGTTACAGAAGATTGCAAGTCGTCTAGTTTGGTGATTTCGTTAGTCTCACGTTCAGCTTCTTCCTGAACGTCGTTGAAATTATTGGTGTCGGTTCCTTCAGCTACGTCAGTTTGTTCTGAGATATTTTTATAGGAAGAATTCGAATTCGATGTTAAAAATGATTCTAATTGGAAAGCTATGTTACATTCTTGAAGTCTTTTAGGTTGTACCTGAAAGATAAGACCGATCAATGTATTACATCGTCAAAGAACGTAATAAAACAAAAGCTATTTGTTTCTTTGGTTTCAGTAGAAATTTATTTCAAAATTACTATTATTATTATTACCGTATATAGCTTGATATTTATAGTACTGTTGTTGCTATCTTCGTCAAAATCATCCGCATCTTCCCGATAGATCTCCTCCGTGCTGTTAGAGTATTTGAACTTGCTGGTACTCGCGTCGGCAATGCAGAAACTCATAAACGGTGCTGGTAGTAAAAATTCGGAAATTATAACAGCACTGGCCAATCGTTCCTCTTCGTTCTTTAAGATTTGTAACACGTACAAAATTCTATTGTTGATATCCGATAGAAGGATGAACGAAGCCGTTAGATCGATGCGAACTTTGAGGAACATCTCGGGACAGGGCGAAGTCGGATTCGGAACGAAACGAATCGTTTGTACGCAAGTCCACGTTTCGCACGACCATATCTTCAACTCGGCGTTGTGACTGGCCCCGGTGATAGCGAACTTCCAAAATTTAGAACTGAGAAATTGTAAGAATGTTAGTCGCGGTTGTCTGGTTATGGATTATCAGAATACTAACTCAGTCCCGTATGCATTTACATTGTCTAAAAATAGAAGGCAAGATAGAGCTTTTCCTTCGTGAGGTTTCCATTGATGTAAGCAGCGTGGTTTCTCGTTTTCTAACATATACACCTACAAGTAAATGAACGATTATATATAAAAAAGAAAATCAAAGTATACGAGAGTTTTTGTGAAGCAGCTTTCACTCAAATAATAGCGTTTTAAATTAATTACCAGGGCTTCAATTTAAAGTAAAACAAAAAATTGAAATTTGCTTACGATTGGGGGTGTATTAGTATTAGTAACGTATTAGTTATTTAATGACTTCAGGGAATTGATCAAATGGTCTAATTTTTGTCGTTTCTTATTTATATATTTTTTATAATGCTGGCTAAATTAACAAATTGCTAGTTTTTATAACGCGAAAATAATAAAAAATAAATTTTGAAATTCATTAAAAGGAGTACTTACAATATTTTTACAATTTTTAAAAGGCAATGTCTTACTAAAACCTGCTACACTAGCTTAATAATTATTAGTGACGTCACAGAATTAAGTTAATCAATGATTAAATATTGAACTCTCTCTATTTAACTATCTCTCTATAACTAGTTTTTTTTTGCTTTTACGAATTAAAAACAAGTAATAAACATACCTGAAAGAATTTGACATACCCATCAAGACTTGCAGTAGCAATCGCTGTGCCATCTGGTGAGAAAGACGCATCGATAATATCCATGGAGTGTCCACTAATTTCCACGAACCCATTATGTTCCTCGCGTGGCTGAATAGGTGTATTGCCATATTTTCCATTAACGATACTTACATCCCAAACTTCAGCTAAAGAAAAATTAATTGAGATTAAAATATCGGTAAATATTTACTTTGAAAGGAATTACAATACCTCTATTTCCATTCAAAAGCACTAACAGCTTAGCAGGATCATCGATTGTATCTGAATTTTCATCGGAAGAGGGTACATAGGGACACCATATAACACGGTAGTTTGTATTTGGTCTACCGATCGGATGCACGACGTGTAATAATAAAGTTGCCCTTAAAATACGTTAAGGTGCGATAGTATGAAGAATTACAATTTAATTTTAAGAAAAATATGGAAAAGGATACTTTATAGTTATCTTATCTTCGATATTATAAACAAATAAATTGCCAGCTTCATCTACGACACCTAGGATTATTTGAAATGATGTTAAAGCGAAGGATACATCTTGTACAAGTCCCTTGATGTCTTTAATTAAAATTCTATCGTTTGAGTCGGAAATTCTCGCTACTTTCAACATACTACCCATTTTTCCTATTAAAATGACACCCGTAGTAATAATTTTATATAATGCAATATATACTCCTTACCTTTAATTCCATATGCGATAATTTTACCATCAATATGGATAGCGATCAATTGTCCTATGTAATACTTGAATTCCCATTGGTACTCGACCAGATTCGTCAATTTCACCTTAGAACTTCCATCATCATGCGTACCGGCACTACAATTGACTGTTACATCTTGAGCTACGATTGCTGCTGTGTATTCGCTATCTGAGCCTTTAAATCTTCTACAATACCAAACGAATGATGTGTATAACCTAAACTAGAGACGGGCAAACAACTTACATGTTTTGTGAAAAATTGGTGTTTGCTGCTATAATGGCTGGATCCATTTGAATAGCCGTCTTCTTATGAATAAGTGACTAATTTTAATTATTCGTTTACCTGTAAATTATTGATGTTTCAACTATCTAAACACCCTTTTGAGTGGTTAAAATCATTCTTAGGTTAATGGAAGAATGTTGAAAAAAATAACCAACTATAGAAAAACAACGTCAACGTTCTTGCTTACCAGAAAGTTCAATGATGTTTTTCCTAATCATAAAGTGAAATTACAATTAAATAGAATTTTACGCCTATTCTATGCGCCGGGTTTAACACATTTACACACGTCTGTCAACATAATATCTACTACACAAAAAAAAAAAAAAAAACTAATTTTAAATTATAATTATTATAGCAACGCAACGGTTCAATGTTTAAAGGATTTCAAAATATCTCCTAATTTAACGGACAACCACAAAATTCATTAGTAACAATATATAAATTTAAAAATTTGAATTGAAAAAAAGTATAATTAATATAATTAAATAAAAATTGTTTAATAATAAATAATTCTCAATATTTCTGTTCCCCGTGGGACAAGTCAATATGAAGATAAATTAAATTGTAATTAAATGAACTTTTAAAATTTTTGTATTTTTTTAAATGTATTGTTGATTTCAATAGGAATGGACAGTGTTGCCAATTAACTTAATAGAAAAATTCCTGCTTCGTATTAAAAAAAGGCCCTTTAAACATTTATTCATATTATTTTATAAAATGTGTCTATGAATTTTTAAAGGCATACATTCTAGAATTATGCATCTGCAAATATTCCTATTATTTTCTGTATACATATATTTTTTTTCTCTAAAATGATTCATTGGAAGGACCCTTTACATAGGATGTAATGGAATATTCCATTTTTTTGTCAATTGGAGTGGATAAGGAAAAAAACTATGTTATTTCCCGAGAATTCCGTACATCCCCGAAACGGCCGTCGCACATTAATTAAACTTATCCGGTGCGGAGTGTACCGATCGTGTTATTTCGTTTCTTTACCGGAAGATAAGCACGATGAATTTTATTTTATTAGTAATAAAATATAAAATAAAAATAAATATAAAAGTAATAACTCATTACTTACCATTTCTAAGAACTTTAAATTCAAATTTTAAAATGATTTGTGTTTTTACTGATTAAAATATTTTTTTTACATAATTCAGATTCACTTTTATTTTTGTTTAATTTAGTTAAAACTACATAATGAATAATTCATAATTTATTCCTAATAATAATTAGGATACATTTCTTTGGGATATATTATCATCACATTTATTGGCATACGAGCATAGATCAGAATGTAAATGTAATACTTAGATACTATAGAACTTCACACGTTAACAGATAGGAAGAAATTGTTACAGCTATTTATCCAACTAATATTGTACTATATTCTCACAACGCTGTTAAAAAACAGTTTACATTTATTTTACACGAACTATCATAGAATAAATTACTTACAACGATTTCTCTAATACTAATCCAAGTAAGGTAGAATATACTCATCGACAACAGTAACGTTTTTGTGCCATGAAAAGTGATCAATACCAGATACAGTTATCACATCCAACTTTTTTTGCTTATCCAACGTTTTCAGACCAATTAAATCGTTAGTATATATATCACGATCTCTCATATTTATCACAGTTACGTTTTCATTGTAATATCCGAATTGGCTGTAATAAAAAGAAATTAAATAATCAAGAGTTAAAAAGCGAGATAAAATTAGTTTCAGTAGAGAAAAATATATCAATTATTATGTGTCGATTTTTACAATTTTTCTCATAATTAAAATATTTGTTTTGTATTATTTTGTTAGTTTCTGAATTAAAAAAATTGAATATTTACTTTTTTTTGTATCCAAATGTTCTAATTTGCTTTAAAGCCTTTTTTTTTTGGGAATCTCTGGTCTTTGTTTTTTGAAATAAAACTGCTACATATATATTCCAGAATGTACAGTGGCCGGTTCATGTTTTGTCTCCCCTTGTATCTTCCACGTGGCAAGTCCAAGTACCAGAATTGCATTTATCGGGAATACTCATCATAAACTGAAATGGGAGTAATAAAATTTACCTGCGAATTCTACAATAATCCAAGCGAACGGCTATGAGTCATAGAAAGTATAGAATACATCGTCTTAGAGGGAGACAAAACAAAAATGTCACTGTATAATATTTTATCGGAAATTATAAATCTTTCTCTACTGAAATAGACTCTACCTTGACTCCCATGGTGTAATTACGTTATCATCTGGACCACCTATTAAAACTAATTTATTCAAATTAGCAAGTCCCTCTTTGAACTCCTCACTTCTATTTGATAAGAGAGCATTATTTATGTACGGTAGAAATTGACTATACTTATAAAAGAGATCTTGATGATAGGGATCATTCCAATAATTTCCAACGGACGTATGCTGACCAACGTATGAATAAAATAACTCGTACGCCGTCTTTAATGCCAATTCAGGGAATATTATATGAAGGAATGCAGCTAAAAACAAAGTTAATAATACCTTCGAAATTAATAAATTAGAATTGATTACAACTTACTTCCATATTGTCCAGCCTGAGGACCACTTAGAGAAATTAAATTACGTATTTTGAGCGTGGGAAATGCTTGTACGATCACCCTGGCTGTCAACGCTCCTTGAGAATACCCTGAAAAAATTTTACGTTGCTAAAGGATAATTAAAACCATCTTTATATTTACGTTTTTACCCAATAGGTGGATTCCTTCAGGATGCTTTGCAGATATATTCACTATTTTGTCGCCAAATTGCTCGATTTGATGCCACATATTTTCTAAACTTGACCATCCAGCGAAATTATTTGGATTATACACTATCGTTCCAGGATGTTTCTAAAAATAAATTTGGAGATAATCTAACGGAAAATGGTCATATTTGGACGAACACACCTCTTGTATTCGACCTTTTATCACTGCCATACTTTCGTTGCTGGTCATTATACCGTGCACAAGTACCACAGGTTTATAAGCGCTACAAATAGTAATCACAGCACAAATTATAACGAGATGCATCTTTACTAATGCGGGATTAGCAGGATGATAAATAAAATATATAATTAACGAGGTTTTCTTTGTTATACCTTATCCGAGGTTACATCTTATAACAGGGAGATTGTTTTGAATGGGGCACATGTTGTTTGTATTGTTGGTGATGTCAAGATGACGATAGATAAGAAATCTTTTTTAACAAAACGTCATGGATTCGTCGGACAAATATAGGAAACTGTAATTTAGTGGAATCCATTATTAACGCTTTCCTTATTGGCCCACAAATGGCGCTAAGGGTACGTAGAAATTTTATTATTTTATTATTAAAATAATTTTGTTATTTATAAACTTAACTCTCATAAGGTACTCGACGGCAATAAGGCCCAATTTTATTCAAAATATAAACATTTTTAATGATAGCAAGGACTGTGGCGTAGTATGGTAAACAACAGATAAGTATCGGCACCCTTCGCACCACACAAGTTTAATTTATTATATAGTAATATAATAATAAAATAAAAATAATAATAATAAATAGTCCGGGACAGCCGTTTCGAGGACACGAATGGTCCTCATCATCAACCGGTGACCGAATGAAGTGAGAAAAAACTTTTTCTAAAACTAAACATGCATGTACTATCCCTACTTCTTAGAACAGATATCCTTTACACGTGCCTATTTCTACCTCCTGCACGCCTTGAAGCTACGACGTACGAAAAATAACATGCATGAACTATCTCTTCTTCCGAGAAGAAATATTGTATTTTACAGGTGCCTAATTCTACCCTCTACGCGTCTTAAACTACGACATGCGAAAAACACGGCCAGATGGACGGGAAGATCTCTTTTATGACCCAAAATATAAACGAGTGCCAGCCTACTGCAAAAGGTCAAAAGGAACAGAGTACGACAACGGTCCGTTTTCTTGGTTCATCAGATTTTTATTACTTTTTATGTAAACTGTCTCGTACGCATCTAATTCTCGCGGCGACGTTACGTTTTTAATCAATTTTAAGTCTTCTAATTTAATACTATGCCCGGTTTCATTCATATGTTGTGCCACATTCGACGCGTTCAATCTGCCGTAGCGATAATTTCTTATATGTTCTTTGAATCCAGTTTCTATCGCTCTTTTTGTTTGACCAATATATTCTTTATTACATTGTAATAAAGCGTCCCGGACTATTTATTATATTACTATATAATAAATTAAACTTGTGTGGTGCGGAGGGTGCCGATACTTATGTGTTGTTTATAAACATTTTTAATAAAATTGGGCCTTGTTAGTTTGGCCATGTTAAAAGCTTTACGATTTATGAAAAATAGAGCCCGCAAGAAGTTTTTCAATGTCTCAGTGTATGTAGTCATAGTTCAAAAAAACAGTCTATTTGGCAATAATTTATCCAAATCTCGATTTTTTCTTCGGGTTTCGGCATTATCAAAACGCAGACATTGAGAAATTTTAGTAAACCTGTGTCTGCTAATAGGGCGTTATGGGATTTTGTAAACTTTTGCCAATATGAACAATCTAACAAAACGTACAAACTCTTCGAAATTCGAAATTCTTCGGCATTCGTCATGGTTTACAGTATTATCTAAAGGTACTGCAAATTGCGTCCCCGTTTCGCTTTGCGTATCTTGTACGTCCTCCTTCTTGATGCATTATATTTCGTAGTAATTGTATGTGTTTGTGGATCTAAGTACCATTTTTCAAGCTTATTTCTCGACCTGCAGCTTCAAAAAAAAAATAAAACTATTTTTTTTTATTACTTTTGAAGCTATAATAAATAATAAATAAACAGCACCATATCCTCTGAATTAAATAGCAATAAAAAGGATTTTTAAATGTTTAATTAACTGAAACTAACAATAATGATTGATTGACTAATCGCTAAAATATCACCAAAGATTTACAAAATTGATATTTAATTCTTTTTCTTTACTCATCGTTTATTTATTAAGTCTACTTATCAGCATTTTACCTGTGAATTAATAGAATTAAGAAATTAAGAACACAATGTAAGTTCAGAAAGCTTAAAACATGTTAAAATTGTAAAAAATTAAAATCTAAGTTAATTTCTTTTTGTATATGTTTTAAAATATAGGTAAACAGAAAAAAAAAATCTAAGAAATTCGTACGAAATAAACACTAATTTAATATTTTAAATAATAAACAAAACAAAAAAAAATATCGACAAATTATTGTGACGTAATTATTGAATAAGAAACTAAAATTTGAAAAATATATTAAATTAAAAAAAAGGAAAAAAGTACTTTTCATCTTATGCAGGACATCTGAAGGATGTCGACAAAATGTAGCTAAATAAAGTGAAACCAAAGGAAAGAATTCTCCATAGATAAGACCTTAAATTCGAAACTAAACTCACAAAATTTAGAATCACAAGGTCAAATTAGGTAATAAGAAAACGTTATTGTATCATTTATTATTGCCTATAGAAAAGAAGTGAAAGCCATATTGCACTTAGAATTTAATGGTAAAATACAGGGTGTGAAATTAAATAAATAAATACATTTTCGGCCATACTTCTACGATGTATGTAAATGCAAGAAATTAATAAAAAAAAGTCAATCAAATTCACTTGCGGAAATAAAATAATATCTTTCCTCAAGCTTTTCGATACGGATCGTGTTAAAAAGCGACGAGCCGTGGAAATGAGATCGTATATTTCTTACGTGGACGAAGGAGCAGAGAATCGGGAAATCTTTGCCAGCCGAGGTTTCCAGCGGTGATGGTGTGAACTGACAGGTGTGTCTCAACTCTCCCAAGACTCTGTTCCACGTAGACATGTTCTGCTTACAGATTTGATGTTTTTACGTTAGCGGCGGCATTGTTACATTTCGCTATCGGGCCGAGGATCATTGCTTTCTAAGTGAATATATTGTACTCCTACATACTACAATTCAATATATCGGCGTGTAAACTTTCTGGTGCTACTTTCATACTCGTATATGGCACGTCTTTTATAACTCGTTCCATTAATTTGAACAGATTTACTATATTGTATTTTACAGAAAGAGAATGATATAAGTATTTGCTATTTCGATCGAAGATCTTTCTGTAAGATTAAGATAACTTTTTTGCTGTCAAATTTTTAAAAATATCCAAGTTATTCACGATATTTCGATTTATTTTTAATTTTATTCATTTCATGTTCCACTCAGATAACATTTATCCATTAATCTTCTTCATATAATCTATTCTAAGAACTCTTTAATTTCTTCCTTAAATACTTTACTTCCAATCACTCTAAAGCACTTCATATCTCAACGTAAGATCGCATAATACCGAGGCAGTTTTTATAACAAAGAATAGAGATTGGTTGATAACTATTATCTCTACGTCTTTCGAAGAATCAAGTCAATGCTGCAAAAGGTACAAAATAGAAATGAGTTTTACAACCCAAATTCGTCTACGCGCATTTGCTGGCGTAGCTATTATCCAAATTCGTCGTGCGATGTTGTTAACAATGGCTGACGCGAAAGTCTGCCATCCAGCAATAAACACATCATTGTCAAAACTGGACAATGATGTGTTACGTCTGTGGCGCTACTTCAAAAGATTTTAATAACTTAGAGAAGAAGCGAGAAGCAAACCCCGAAATACACAAATTTGTTTTGTCTATTTTTCATGCTAAAATAAGATTATTTCAAAGTATATCTTACGCTTGTCATACAAAATTAACAAATGGCAAGCTCGATCTGAAGCTGAGGTTAAGGAAACCAAAAAACGCTCTTAAATCCGAACTGGGATTGCCGGAAGATTTTCCTAAACCTGGATGCGGAAGTACAAACGATGCCAATTTCTTGAAGACCCAGATGTATCATCGAGAATATCTTCGAGAATCGAGAATCTTCGAATATTCCTTTGAAATGACATCCAGTGGCATCAGATCGTCAATTATTAATCATAGGGCAACTCTCTGAGGAGGCATCGGGGGCTTGAAATAAACATATTCGTCTGTATAAACAAAATTTTGCTAGAAAGTTTTCTAGGGAAGGCTTCCATCCGACAAAGGTCGAAAACGAACTTTAAACCATTTTCCAAAGAAGCAATAATGTTTTTCAAACCTTCATCTTATGAATTAATATCTTAAAAAGCCGGTAACGTACGTACATCATGCCATGCTTTTTTTTTGTTTTTAAGCATTTGCAAGAATTCTTAGATCACTGAATTTCTCTGTTTTTTTTTTGTTTAATTTGTTTTGTTTCACGCTGTTTATTTTTATTTTTGCAATATTTTGTGCATTATGAAATAAAGGGTTCAAGGAGACCAGGGTTTTTTTTTTATGTGGATAAGAAGATGTAAAATTCGAAAGTTTGTAAGGTTTGATTACCTTTCACCATTAAATACTTTTGTGTGCGACGAGTTGAATTTTGCGAATTGATGATGGACAAAATTAGCAATGATGAAAATTTAATTAACAGGTCTTCTTTTTCCCAGGAAAATCCTCCTTATGATCTAGCACCAAACTCAAAGGCCACATACAATAAAACGCGAGCAGAACAAATTGCGCTGAACATATGTTATCGGTACCTTCTGTATCATCTCTAATAGTTTTTTTCGATAAAATTGTATCTTGTTATAGAAATGTATTTACTTCTTCAAAAATGACTAGCTTGTGACTTTATCGGAATGAAAATTTTGACTAGCTGTACAACTCCATTGAACACGAAAATGGTAGGTAATGAATGTTGATGTTGATAAATTCACTACGAATACGTGTATTTATTTTAGTAGAAATATCATGCGAACTATCCATATGGTAAGGCGTACACGGCGGGAGTAAATGATACTGTAGGGGGAAGCATTTGACCCTACATGTATTTTGGAAAGTTATCCTTTCAGTCCCTACTTGAATAGCCCTAATTACGAGCTAACCATTATTGCGAAATAATAAAAGTTGTTTGTCAACACAGTTGACAACCTGAAATAAAGCTTACGTAGATTTATGATTAAAATCGTACGATATTGACTGTTTTTACATTCGGGAACCATATGCCGAATTTTTTCTTAATATTAATTTTCTAATAAGCTGTCACTGAAGTGAGTATTTGCTCTGATTGTTTTGTTTTTACATAAACAGTATGTCCCCTGATTGAATTACAAAGAGGAAAAAAAAATTCTTGATTTCCCAGAAAAAATCTACTTGTCTTGAAACCCCAAAATGCATCATAACTTTGTGTGTACCTACTGCGCGTCACGGAAAATTACACACGTTAAGTTAAACAAAAAACGTCGATTTAAACAAAGAACGAAAAAGACAAGAAACATTATTCAACTAGAGCAGGCGGCTCAACTCGAATCCTGTACTTTTGAGAAAAACTTTCTGGCTGTGTTTCCATTATTATTATTTCCTGTTCTTTGTTGAGGTTGATCTATTCCAATCTCATTCCTAAATCGTTCTTGGACATATTTTTTCTTTTTTTTCTTCTGGTCAGAAGTTAGAGCAGCTCATTTCATAAATGATAATTAATATGAGATATCTAATACCAACTCCGTAAACGTTATCCAAGCGTGCAAAACAGCGCATAGTTGTAAGCATCAACTCCAGTGAGTTTTGCACTAATAGTCTGAAAGTTATTAATTTCCTTAGGTTTAACTAGGCACACGTATTGATGTTGACGTAGTATCGCTATATACTTTCCCATTAATTTTAGATTAATTCGTTTGCCATCAATATCCATTTACAAGGATACTAAAGAAGTAATCTCTGATACAATATTCCTGTTTTTTTCTATGGTTTCTCTGGCAAATTCGATAGACATTGGTCTGCGTTATGGACTTGATAATGGTGTTGAATTCTTCCACAACAACGTTTCAGAAGTTTCTCCGAATAGACGCAGGGGTACTAAAGATGCTAGGAACAAATTCACGTCTGCTATTTATTTATTTTTATTTATTTATTATTTATTGTTTATTTATTTATTAAAGACAGTTGTGACCGATAGACTCAATTTTCGCAAATTGAATTTGATACAACTTCTTAATTTTGCAGAAGAGGGCATTTCATTATGTTGCCTTTTTAACACACCCGAATTTTCCATTAAAGCCAATGTCTCCTACTTAACCAAAGACTGTTCCGTACTTTGGTTCCCAAACAACGATTAACAGCATCCGTTTGTTGTGGTAACGAATTCATTACAGCTTCGATTATATTCGCTTTCCTGTTTTCATTTTCTGCTCGCAATTTTCGCAGTTTTAGAAAAAACTATACATTAAAGTATTTTATGCTACCTTATTCTATTTGAGAAATAAATGAGAAAACACGGAAAAAATATCGCGTAAATAGCTACAATAGATTTTGTGTTAGCCCCGTCCAAACTTTGCAGATAGAACATTCAGTAGTAACGACGATCAACGATCTATAACTTTGAAGCCTATTTACCAACGCTGTCTTAATTGCATTTACTGTGATAAGCCTGGAAACTTCGTTAGACATTATGCACTGCGCATTGCGTGCACCAACATGGGAAATGTCGACCTCAGGAAACGGTTCTTGAAACTTTTGAATTCTTTGTTGCAATGTTAATGTTGCTGTTCAGGTAATATTTTTGTTACAAAAAAATCTATGCATTAATGCGACACTTTAAAAGTCCTAGTAAAGGCTTCGCCTACTCACATTTTATTGCCAAATTCAGCACGAAACCTAAGTTCTAATTTCTCGTGACGCGCAGTAGCCAGTTACAAAGTAACGCTGGATTTTGGGGTTTGTAGACAAGCAAAACTTATTATTAATATTATCTGATTTATCTGAGAAATCAAAAATTAAACCGGTAGCTTCCAATAAAGAGTTTCTGAGATTAGGACCAAAAATTGTTTAGTTAATTTTTTTTCTCTTTTGTGACTCAATCGAGGAACAGACTGTATGTAAAAAAAAAATATAATGCTAAGATAGCTTAGCTTCCTCATGGTATTAATGGAATATTTCCGATGTGTTCGGTTTATACTGTATGTACCTGAGATATAAATAAAAATATAAAGAAAACAAATCTGTATGACAGGAACTATACATTGAACGTAAAATATCTTCTCGACCAGTGCTTGAAATCCTCGCGTAGTTGGAAAAGAGCCTGTCTGGTGAAGGGATAGCATAATCTTGTGTCAGAAGGCGCGATAGATGACCCGACCACCTGTACCCGCATCGATTCTTCACACGCAACTATATATTATGGCAATCTAATACCGTCGAATAACCTAACGCGTATTCGCATGGGGTTCGGCGAAGTATCCCCAACGGAATGTAAGTTGCATAAAAAATGCAGTACGTACACAATGTCCGTTTTAAAATTCTTCAGTTCGTGTATTTTTTCGCGTTAGTAAGTACAAACTGAATTGCTTTTTCATTTAAATCCTGTTACTCCCTTCGGTAACTTAGCTAAAAATTAATTTGTGCATTAAATGTTTCTGTTTCGATATTCAGAAAGGGTTTCTAATCTACATTTTGTCGACGAAGATATTTCATAAAATCCGATGTCAGCTTTTAGAGATGTTTTTGTTTTTTCTATAAATTTATACAATGTTGGAAGTGGTTAGTTTCCTCTTGAAACTCGTTATTTCCACAAAGAATTTTTGTTATTGCTTCAAAGTTGTGGAATGAGTCTTTAAATAAAAAAAAAACTATTCTCTTTTGGATGATGGGTATTGATTTAGAAGTAATAATAATCGCTTGAACCAAGATCGGAGTGATTGTCGTTTAGGCAAAAAGTAATGTGCTCTGGCCAACCACACAGAGGAAAGGGACCATCATTTTGATACAGTATAAATATTAAATTCGGATTTCCTTGAATATATTCAAAAAATCATGCCGTCAATTGCAACGTCGGATACCAACCAATTAAGTAAAATCTATTGTAATATTTTGCAGCACGGTAAGTTGATCTTTTGGAGAAACTCTGTATACCTGGTTTCTAGTCAGCTGTTTTCTTTCTCAATTGTTTTTACGTATTAGCTCTAATCTCCTTCGATTATCAGAACGATAATACAATAAAAATATCTTCTCATACAATAGGTAAATAAAGTCAAAGAGACGCGATCGCCTCCGTCCATATAATCTCTTCGAGTTTATTTCGAAAGACGTCTGGACTTCAGCAGTTAAATTTCATGGTTATGCACCGCTACTTCATACATACATACGTAGCGCCGTTGTGATGGGTGCATCATTCCTTATACTCCCTCCGTTGCTGGAGCAATCAAAGCGAAGAGAACCATCAACAGTGTAAGCATTTCAACGTTGACGGAGACGTCGAAATGACGTAACCTTCAGCTCGAAGCCAGCGATGGACAATAAGACAGGCGCCACCTCAATTGACTGCATTTGTTTTTATATCCAAAGCCTGCTTCTCTATTTACCACTTGATTTATTGCGCGGGTGTTAATTGAAATTGATACTTCCGCTGCACAGGAAATTATTGTCGTTATATTACATGTAAGTACACAGTAAGAGCCGGCTCTGGCCGCGTTTTATTACATATATAGGAGGATGTTGGAAGCATTTTTTATTGGGACGCATCAACGGCGTGTTTTTCAGTGTAATTCTTAATTTGGGTCGCTCCATCAGATGATAATTGTTTAAACGCGTTTATTGATGTCCGTAAATGCGCTTGAACTAGAAAGTGTATTTTTAGGAAATGAAATTTGTTTTATTTTTCGGATGGAAGATAATTAGGATGTGCGCTGCTCAAAAACTATATCGAGGAAGCTCTGTTTTTGCGAATATTAAATCATTTATTGCTGAAAATAGTTATGGTCATTTCATGTCCACATTTGACGAAACAAATTTCTATAATTGAAATTGAATCATTGACCGTTTTTTCGTGAAATCTTTGAAAGTTTCAAGTTAAGATAACAGCTTATTCATTCTTTACAAAGGAAATTAAATCAAAGTCAACTTTTTACGTTGTAAATACCGGAAATTAGTAGTTGTTCGAAATATTACACTGAAGTCAAACTGTATCCGAATAATGTAAAACCAATTCAAACCAATCTGATGAAGGTATTCGGGGCAAGTATTTGTATACATCCGTGATACGGTAGCGAGAACGTCCTCTGTTCTATTGTTCAACGCTGACCACTAGATCCGTTCTCGTAAATAACCCTGATTACGATATCTGCTGCCAGGGTGTGCAATTTGCATTTATCCAAGTGAAGTTCTGCTTCTGCATTGTGTCGACGAGATTATGGGATATTTCCAAGAACAAAGCTTCGGCGAGATTAAAAACATGTTGTGTTGTAGGATCTGAGTACAAACATTTTACTTTTTACATTTATTTTATTTATTTATAATTTATTTTTAATTTACAAAATGATAAACTTGAAATTATAAATTTTAATTTATCATTACACAAAGGAATGCTATATGAATTAAACCAAACTTGCAGTACAATATACCTTTATTAAACTTTTTATATAAGCTTTTGAAGCGAAGAGATTTTCCTTTTTTCACTATTTGGGTATACTATACTTACACATTTCTTTATTTTTTTAAAGTACAGCATTATTCGGATTTTATCAACTTGAATATGTTAACCTGATCAAATAGGTTGCTACCACTAGGTAACATACATTTTCTTGCAAAAGAAAACAAAAGACTGCTGACCAAAACATTATGAATTGATGTCGAAAAAACACCAGTTTCGTACGACTGTTTAAAGATATTTCACCCTAAACCGTAATAATCCCACCTTCAAATGGCATACTTGGAGCAAAGTTTCTTTCAAGATACCTTTCTTCACACCTCCTCTGCACTAAAACTTTTCTATTAGAATGATGTAGAACGAATCTGGACTCTCCAGTGAAAAGGATTTGCAGCCCACTGCCTCCTAGCGGTCTCATGTTGCCTCGAGAATAGTACTTCCTCTGGTCCTCTAACCAACTTCCTGCAGTCTTCTTGTATCTGTCAGATTATATACAATCACTCCTGTAGCCATATGAAGATCGTTATTTAACGTCCTAGATGATTGAACGCCATTTCGTCTGATCTGAAGTCTTAAATGCTGAGTGTTGCTCTGTTCCGATGACCTACTCCATGACCAACCCTTATACTACCCCTTCTACGAAAGCTCTTTAATTGAACAGCGGTTTAGTACAAGCCCTTTTCGCACTTTATTTTATTCTCTTTTCCCAAATTTACTACAAAACTAATTAAAATACATTATATGTAATTAGTAGTGCACCTCGAATATAATTCTAATAATTTGGCAAGGGACCAATGCCATTCCCTTGCGGGACACCAGAAGTATTCAGAATAATGATTCCTATATACAATACATTGCCAAAAGGTAGTGTCCAGACATCGTACCCTAAAGCAAATTTTCAATGCTGAAAGTCACTTGAAATTGTGTCACATCTTTTTCTTTTCTTTCTGTTTAGATGTTCCAAGTTGATTGTTATTGTTCAGAACTAGGCTAACCGTCAAAACTTTCAATGAACGGGTGACGTGTAAAACCCCGTATAAAAATGTACATTTCATTTGAAACTTAGTGTATGTATCATATTTATGTTCGCATTGACATTTCGCCGCGTATTTATCTTTGTCGTCGACGGTATAGGGTAGAAACCGTACATAATGGAAGCGGTAAAATAGCATCCACATCATAGCCGAATTCATCCATATCACGAGCATGAGTAACTAAGGTTACAGATGAACGGTAGCCGAGAGAAGCGAGCCGTATATTTGGTTTTCTTTGCGTTTTGAATTTAAATTAAACACGGTTTTAAAGTTTTTATTTTCTTAACCGCCGGAGATCTACATAAAAGCTTTTGATGTGGCGGCGTGGCTTCGCCGCGCGATGCCGACGATACGAAAGATCGTCGGTTTCGCCAAAGCGCACCCCCGGGCCACGCATTTACATCGTTAAAGGGGTTGTAAATGGATAGATGATAGGGCGGAGTCGAGATATTACATCTCTAAGTTTTGTCTTTGTACTTAAAAATATTTATATTGCGGACGTACCGTATAGTCTCGTTGCCTGATGGGACTTTATTCATATTTTACCGCATAAAGAAGAGTAATCAGCCCCGTGTTCTTTTCATCCCGCCTTAATGTCTTCTCTATACTCCTATCATTATTTATTTTTTTTTGTATTATATATTACGTAGGCGTAGACGCTTTTACAGTTACTTTAGGATATTATGCTAAAGAGATGGGAAGCTATAATTATAGCAAGGGAAAGGGTTGTTTAGACGCCGTGTGGTGCATTATTTGCAATTACAGGGAATTTCTTTCTCCACCCTATACCCTACGCATTATTTACGCTAATACTTATTCCATATACCACTATGATATATTCGCTAATATGTATATATTTGCGTTAACTAGCTGGTAAATATGTGGGGATGGCAATGCCATATGATCATAAGAAAACGTAATCGGGGGAGTCATGTTTTTTCCCTGAATTATTTTTTATATTGGCTACATCTGACGCTTAAATTTTAAGTACTAGTGAACTAGTAGCCTACGTTTTCTAAGAATGTGCTGACTCCCTGTGAAGAGAGTGACGAAATTATTAAAACTTTACACATCAGAAAATGCATAGAAAAAACAACCAAAAAAGTAAGACTAAAATAGTTTCCTTATGATATTCATGGAATTCACGGACATGTTTCTGCCTACTTGGCGTCATCAGCGTTGTTCCGCGAGTATTTTAAGCCTACCGCGTATCGCTGTCGTCTCATAGTTAATGCCTCAACATTTCGAAACGACGAACTAGACATTTCTTGACGCCTTCTTGCTGCGTTAAAATACTCTCGGAATCACGCTGATGATGCTGGATAGGCAGAAAGATCCGTGAGCAGTGTCTTCTTGTCTCTCCTTTTATTGCGTTTGCCATAAATGAGTCCATCAATACCATGAGGAAGCTATTTAGCATTTTTTTTTTATTATATCATTAACAGATTTTATAAATCATATCAAATGATGATACTCATTGCATAAGTGTTATTAATGAATAATGGTAAATATATGACGCTGATGGCAATTCGCAATTACATACTTACGTAAATCGTCTGATGCTAATAGGCAATGATATATTTTTTAAATGAAATACCCTGTAACAAAATTTGTATTTTATCGCCGAAATAGCTCAGTTGGGAGAGCGTTAGACTGAAGATCTAAAGGTCCCCGGTTCAATCCCGGGTTTCGGCACAATTTTTTTTACAAATTTGGGCTTATACGTTAAAAGTTAGATAGGAGTCAAGTTAGATATTAAAGATGATTGCGCTGATGCGGGAGAAGAGATTCTCATTCTCAAACTCCAAAATCTCGCGGCAATTTAGAATTGTTTATTCTCGAGCCATTAAGGTAATCGAAGCAAACCTATTTAGTCTTGTTCGACGTGGAATTTAACTTCTTTTTCGCATTAAAAAATAATCGCTAATAATCTTTTAACTCTAACCAACTTAACCGACAATACCACCTCGTAATAGCGAAATATGTGGGTAATTCAGCGCTCGACGTTGCGGAAAATGGAAGTGAAATAGGTATCTAACGTACAGTTATTATCAACGCTGTGTAATAGGTCTGGAAAGCGGAGAGAACAATGCAGAGCGGCAGTATAAATACGAATCTTCGTGCGAGGGTGTGATAGAGCGAGAGAAGACCGCTTTAAAGATTTCAATGGAATTAAACAAGAGAACCTGGTATAGGTAATATGGGGATAGGTCCAAGGGTGGGAAAGAGCAGGGAGGAAAAGCGAATATGTGAAACAGTGGCGGCTCGTGAAAGTATAAACATTCTACACCTAAAAGAATCTGTAATTACACACTCCAAAAGGTTGTAGTTTTTTTTTTACTTGTAATTTTAGAAATTTTTCTGGTATTTTACTTAATTCTCCAAAATTACACCAAAACGACGCAAGAAATTTCCCAAAAATTTTTTCGGTTGAGCCCTATCCTCGGTTAATTTTATTACTATTATGTTTAAATTCCATCTTCCCAGCGACGACGGTTAGAAAATTCGAGCCTCTTAAGAAAAGCCGCCACTGATGTGATCACGAACATCGCAATGTGTAAGAGAGGGGTGAAGGTAGAACAGATCCAGTTGGAAGGGAGAAGAAAATTCACTCAATCTAAACCCGCGGAAACCGATTCCGGTTCTCCCACGAGTGCCGTTACCGGAGAAGTTTTATACGCTCCGGTGTCGAGCGTCGAATTGCGGGCGCACTTTGCAATGCAAATGAAAAGCAAAAGATCGCAAATCGACAATAGTATGGGAACCCGTCCAATTCTATATTTGCAAATGGCTTTTGAAATGTTAAGATGGAGTCTGCGGGCGAATCGACGTCGACGACTGTTGTACGGCGCGGCGCGCGGAGACGACTTCGTCCACCCGTCATGACCGGTAGCTAGACGGAAACGGAAACAGGAGGAACGAGAAGCGAGAGGACGAAATAAGCGAAATGGACGGAGATAATCGCGTGTACGTGGACTGATATTCGAGGACATAATGCGAAGGCGAAAAACCATCGTTTTTCGAGGGACACTTTGTTAAAGTTTATTTCGTTCGGAGAGGCGAAGTCAAAAAAATGAAATAGCCTCTCCCGAAGAAGTTGGTTTCTATACAGATCATAAAATCAGCTTTCTTTTTTCTCAGGTCACGTGATGATGGGGGCATACATTATCGGAATACAAAGAAGATAATTGTTATTTTTTAACTATTCACTTGCGTATGCGCTTTATAAAAGGATCACATCTATCACCCATGAGAAATTAGTTTCTATTGGATCATTAAAGGGAAACTGTCCAACTAAGTAAACCTTTAATGACCAACGGGGATTCCATATAAAAGACATCAAAAGCTACATATTGGTACAAGACACACCAGAGGTCTTGTCCGCAGGCAGCAAGTGTTAAGCGTATATTTGCAAAATTGGCGAAGTTATTAAGAATAGAAATAGGTCGATAGTTTCTTATATCACAAGGCGATTCACTCTTAAGTAGTGACAATTGAGATGACATTTTCAATTTTATTTGTTTCTTCGCCTATTTATACTGGTCCAATATACATTTTTGGAACTAAATTGCGTCAAATAATAAGCTTTCAATTTGATGTTTTGGATGATGTCATAAGCGTACCAGGTTGGATATTGTTTACTTCTCATGAAATAAATTGCAGACAGTGTTAACATTTTCCAAAAACGACCAATCACTTATTGCTAAAGCATTGTACAAATACGGACAAATTCGGTTAATCTTCCAAAAACGACCAATCACTTATTGCTAAGGCATTGTACAAATACGGACAAATTCGGTTAATCTTCCAAAAACGACCAATCACTTATTGCTAAGGCATTGTACAAATTCGGAAAGCCAACACGTTTAAACTTATAAGTCTTATAGCGGCCCCTATCAGGTCGATTCCTCTGGGCAACGTCCTAACCTATTCCAAGGCAGTCGGCAGGTTTCAAATTTTGTTGCTTATTTTTTTTTTAATACTACTCTATGGGTCTCTAAGTCAGCGGAGTCGTTAGGGAATAAGAGTACCAATAATTTGAACGCCGAAAATTTATTTTACAGAAAGACGGCGTTTACGTTCCCTTGTTTTACAACTTTTATATTTGCAAGTGAAGAGCAAAAAATAAAGGTGGATGTCAAAAAAAAAAACGATATTAATGGAGTGATAGTATGGATAATTGATGGTATCATCCCATTAATATCAATTACCAGGATCAACACTACTAGACATGCTGTCACCAAGTAACGCCATTATCTATTGTCGTCTTTATAAAATTATTGTTTTAAAAACAGAAAGCACGATTTTTACAGCTAACGCCATCTAGAAAAGATAATTAACGTTAAACAAAGTAGCATATATTCCTCTTTACTGCACCCTACGTAGAATTTCGATTTATTTATACATCTACATCGTATATACGAGCTTTCAAAGCAAATATTCTCGTAAAAATATCAAATTCTCATCCGCAGTCAGACCGAGTCGGTGTTCAATTACGTTCAATTTGAATATCTTAGTCGGTAACATGTGAGATTGAACTTTTTCCGGCAGCGAAATGTATGTAAATTCGAGATGAAAGCTCGCAAAAGGAGAAGTAAACCGATCTGCGATGGCAATCTCGAGAGACGAGGTTCTTCTGTTTTGCGCCAGAGAAGTACACCAGCACGCCATCAGCGACGGATACGGAAACGTTATCAAAACAATCAAGGCGGCGAATCAAAAGGGAGTGATTGGCCGACGTCGGCGAACCGAAACCGCGTCGTAGACTCCGTACAATTTCAGGTTATTGAATCCGATGCGCGATCGCATGAGAAATGACTCCCTTTTTACCGGCAGCTTCGGATCTACGCTCAAATTAAATGATGATGACTCGACCTTTGCGGCTAATTTCTGAAACGACGAATATGTCGCCTGATCAGATGAATCAAGATTTACCAAATTTGGAATTTTTAACAGAGAAACGGAGCGTTATTTGGTAGTGCAGAATCCCAGACAAAATAGGGGCCAGGAGACCAGGAGGAGGAGGTAACACTATCACTTTAGATGGGCATTTTGGGAAATCTTCTCGTAGGAGCAATGGTGGAGTTATATGGCCGGCGTGATCTCCTGAGTTAAGTGCTCTTTTATGGAGTGTTGTTAGAATTGTCACGTCGGAGGTATGAGGCAACATACCAAAAAAAAAAAAAAACACGCGATCAATTGAAAACCTTCATTTTTTAAGTCGGTTAAAATAATAAATAACGTAAGTTAAGTTTGTAAGTGGAAGATGTACAGGGGCCCTCAAATCTCCGGCCTCCCTCCTCCTGCCATGTGGGCCTTATCTACGCCACTGCAAACGTCAGTCTTTACTGAGACTGCGACTTAGATTTTCTTTTAATATTTTGAACAGGCAAGCTTTTATTTAGCCACTTATTATTATTCATCCCACAGCATAGCTTTATTCTATTGTTTTGATACACTCCCGAGTGTAGAATAATAAGAAATTCTAGTCTTCATTTAATTTTCACAAGCGCAGTTAAAATACGAAACAATTGAATTTTTGTCGTAGATTCAGAATTTCGTATCGGAAAAACAATTGACTGTGCTGATTCACCGGAAATGACTCCAATTTTGTTTTTTTAAATTGAGCACCTCATGCATTTTTACATTTTCGGAATCTGCGAGTCATCCTGCATCCGAATGCAATCTAAACACCCTATATAGACATCAAAAACAATGGATGATGCACACTTCCCATACTGCATCATCATCGTGGAAAAAACGTGTGAGGACATTTTTAATTACTGTTAATTGATATTAATGACATCGTCTGCATATCTAATGAGCAAAGTCTTACGGAAACAACTACATAGACAATATTACGAAGCTAAATGTACCACTACGACTACGCAAAGTCTCAAAATAGACAAACAAGCCCTCTCTCAGCCACGGCAAACCAAAAGCATTACGAATAATATATTATAGACGTAAGTATATGTATATGCAATGCAATACGAATGCTTTTAGCAGTGGCAGACAATGTGACGCAGCCGACACATCACGAAAAACCAGCTGTCTGACGATGTTGTAGATGATGAGGATGATATTGGTTACAGAAGAGTATAACACTAATTAAAATTAAGCTTTATTGTGTCAGAAACGGAGGAAAAAAACGCGCGTACATAAGTTAAACGATGGGACTCGTATTCACGCACACACTCGCACGTCTACGATATCAGAATGGATGGCGTAGATTAAGTCAGCGGATGTTAAACTTTATAAAACGCACGCAGTAACCGTTTTAATCCCTTTTAAACTAGAGAGGTCATGGGAATTTATAAATTATATCGCATATCGCATGGAACGCATGTTTACCTTCTTGTTTTTCCGTTTGATACGTGTGATGGATTTTATTTTCCGAGCGTTATCTTCTTTATTGGCGCGGGTTTTTTCTATTTCGTCTTTAGGGGTTTTAAAAGGGCATTTTACCTATGTATATCGAATAGGATGTGGTAAATAAAAATCTGTGATAAATTAATTATTACAAGTTTCGGATTTGGGAAAGGTTAGAAAATTACTATACAACGGGAATTCTTATCAAAAAAAAAATATAAAGCGACCACTACCTTTGTCGAAAATTGTTGAAATAGCAAAAACATTTCCTGAATTATCTTAACCCGATCGAGATTAGTAGCAAGAGAAGGTGAGTAGAAGATATATAGAAAAAAATCCTGTGATTTTGTATTGAAAATTCATGTAATAGTAGAAAGCGGTACGATCCAGATTTTGCATCTGGTGGATAAGAAGTCTCTTCGTGCAGAGAGATCCCGTACACCAATTTACCCGGTGAAGAACTGTTCGAGAATCTAACGCAACCAGCTTCAAAATGGAAAAGGGGCAAGAGGGGAATAAGAGAACGTCTAAAATGAAAACGACTCAATTAAGCGACAAACAGAACGTATCGTGGTAATAAATCAATTACCGTACAATTAATAATTCTCCAGTAAACAGAAGAAATTCGAAATTAACGTCACCCCAGACGCGGTATAATTTCCTTCAGATCCCCGGTTTTCTATTGTGAATGGACATTTATAATAAATTGCCGCAATTAATTACAATATCTGTCGCTTTTTGTCTATACGGTATATCGGGAGTAAGACGATCAGAACAAAGACAGCAGTTGGAGGTCGTGTTTGTCTTCACGATTCCGAGCGGTTGTTAAGTCTACACTCGGTTACGGTTTTATTGCGCGATGATAAATCAATTGCTCGACGGAGTTTTAAGGAAATTATCGTTGCGGTTATTAAATGCTTCAAGTAGAGTGGCGTGGCACATGCTGGGTTTGTTCTATTTGATGGAGGCTCCGACTGCTGTTTTAATTTGTGATAATCTAACACTATTTGTTACCAATCTACTTACGTCGCTTCAGAATTGAATGCTATTTAATCCTTATGATTCAAACATGCAGCAAATCGAGCATTCGTCCCTTACAATTATTGCCTATGCGTCTCATCAACATTAACATTAACTTTCTTATTCCACGTCCTGCATTTAGGCAGGAAAAACTTATTTTACTGTCCCGTGCTCAAGGGCTAACATTACCATCAAATCTCCATTACACAGGGTTAGTAATAACTTCATTTCTATTATCAATAAACCTGCTCCTTTTTATCTTTGTTAACAAATTGTATAGCATCAATTAATTATGTGTAAGAGTGTTAATCATAGGTGAGAGCATGTAATTTCTTTCTTTTGTATTTATTTAATTGTAATCGGTTAATTGGGTAATTAAAATCCTTTCGTTTTTTTTTTTATCTGGCGAATTTAATTTGTATATGTATAGTTGTTGCTTCTCTACGGCATGATCCTGGTCTTCCAGTATAGCTACCGGTTTCATTAAAATGCAGAACGACTCTCTGGAGTGCTGAAGGAATAAAGTCTAGAACCTGAGCAGCATAACATTGGCTACGGCAACTCGCACTAAGGCTATTCTAGGCTCTGGCTGAATGCATTAGAGTTAACGCGAGGCACTGAATATCTTTTCGATTACCCACCACAAATTCGTTAACAAAAAAAATAATTCCTTGTTTCTTGGTAAAATTCAAAACAAAAAATTAACAGATACAACAGGATGAAGTTCATGGCACATCTGCTCATGTGTTGGTAACTGTTTACAATTGGATAAATGAGTTTAAACGTGGCCGTACATCCAAAAAGATGAACATCGTTCTGGACGTCCACTGGAAATGACCAGCCCCCAAATTATTGACAAAATCTACTATATGGGTTTGAGTGATCGACGAATCAAAGCGCGCGAAATAGTTGAGGCCACAGGCGTAAGTGTTTTTAATTTTGCACTGTGAAAAAAATCTCGGCTAGATGGGTATCGCGTTTGCTCTCAGTGGATAATAAACGCAATTCTGTTAACTCTGAGGCTGTTTTGGTGCTTTTCCGTCGAAATCTTGGCGAGTTTCTACACCGATACATAATTATGGACGAAACATGGATGGATACACTCCGGAGACAAAGGAGTACTCAAAACAGTGGGTTTTTGAAGGCGAACGGGCTCCGAAGAAGGCGAACACGGTGAAATCAGCCAGCAAGATGGCGGCCTTCGGTTTTTGAATCTACACCGATTACTTGGAAAAAGGACATACAATAACCAGAAAGTACTATGCGTAGTTATTGGACCAGACCAGAGCAAAGAAATCGGAAGAAAACGGCCTCATTTGAAAAAGAAAATGATCCCCTTCCATCAAGACCAATGCATGGGCGCACACCTGCATGGCCTCGATGGCGAAAATTACGGAATTAAAGTTCGAATTAGCACAACACCCATCATATTCACCGGATTTCGGATTTCACCGGATACAACAGATCAACAGATAGATTAACAGATCTCAGTGTCAATCCAAATTTACATAAATTACGTTAGAAGTTGAAAATTGTAGAAGTACAAATAAAGATGAACCAAGCAAAAGAGTGTCTAATCCCCAATATAAGCAGCTTCTTCCAAAAACTTTGAGATTACCTGAAAGAACTTTAATAATATTGCTTCTAAATTTACTAATAAACCGCCAGAGTATGTTCTTCCATCTAATAATTATTGATAAAATACTTTATCCAACGATTTATAAATGAAATAAAAAGTTACATAAAGTAAAGGTAATAAACTTTAAAATATAAAATTGTAGAAAACCTACTTTACAGGATGAGATTATCCTTGTTTCTCTTTGTCCTCCTCTACCGTCGTTTCCTCCAACTAAATGGACAAGTCCGCTACAACAATGCAATAGCAGGAGTACGGTACTTCGGTTTATGTAGTTCATCGAAGATTTAAGGACGAGAAAATTGAATCGGACAATTACAAATAAGACGGAAATGTATTAATCGCGGACAGTTGGCAGAGCTGTGTTGTAACAACAGGTTAATGTTGCGTAAAGCCAACGTTCGAGGGAACTTATTTGTCCGCCCGAACCCCCATGGCCGTCGGTAGCCTGGCTGTGTTTTTTCGCCCGGATGCCCGCGACAAAATCAACACCGCAACCCCCCTCATTCCTGATGGACTCTCTCTCTGCGGAAAGCGTCTCTTCCAGCTTGCTCCTCCTGCCGGTTTTTGCGGATTAAGTTAGCGTTTTGGAAAAGATAAAGATTTCCCAGCGTTGCTTGGTAGCAATCAGATAATTGCTACCGGACAAGGATGCGGATGGGTTTCTCACATATAACTTTGTTATATTTATTAGGGAAGGAAGATGAGATCATAGGATCATGCTTACCAAAGGAAACATTTTGCGAAAATAGCATTTATTTTCACAATTTTTAACGTGTTGTTATTAACGAGAAATTGCTTAAACGATTAACGTTAACAACAAAGAAGTTGATTTTAAATCATCAAATATGGCAATTTTTAAGTACTAGATAAATTTGGTAAATGGCACAAAGCTCAAACGTTTCTAAGAAATTAACATATTTGTTCATAGTGCCAAAAGAATTAATGAAGTAAATGAAAAAAAGATCTTCAGACCAGAGTTATGAGCTGTGCGTAGTTCGGAATTGGTAGCTACTTATTAAAGAGTTTTATGGAGATTTGGGCCATCACTTTTCCATTTACTTCACACATATATAATCCTAAAGTCATATATTTTAATTAAAAAAATATTAATAAAATTTTGCTTAAATTATAAATTCTCAACATTCAGAAGAAGAATAAGCCACACTGACCCCTGCAAGTTTTTCGGTAATTTAAAAGCCAAATACTGTAATAAACCCGCCGCACTTAAATGAAGTATCATCTACCGACCATTAGGCTTATTAAAAAACGGAAACAGGTTACAGATTTTTAAAATAATTGCCACTTACAGTGATTGTATCTGCTAGGATGGGCGCTATCAACCATCAACTTTGGTATTTTTATTTGCGGATTATCGCTTTTCACTAAGATTAAAAAATGGAATTGACGATTGTATCCAGATTTCAACAACCAAAAATTGTTTTATGTATTTTCTATTGAAATCCCATCTGGAAACAATGATATTTAATCCAACGAGGTGAAGTCCCACATCTCATGGGCATTGCGTTGCATTCTACCCTCGCTTTAGCGTGCTGCGCTAATCTCCAATACAATCAGTAGGAAGTTAATGAAACGGATCCTTTAATTGTCGCATGGGTAATGTAGAAAGCCGAAATTTATGACAATTCGTTCAATAGGATTATTTAAGCAAAGCAGACCTCCGACGTATTAAGTCATTTACTCAAAATTTCCTAATTTCCACTTTACCTCGTAGATACTAATAAGAAAAACTATTTCCCCTGTCTTTCCCAGGAAAAAGACATCTATAGAAAGGAAAGAAACATTTATAGGTACATTATGAGCGATTCTAGCTAGGAAAATGCAAAATGGCCGCTATCATCCTTCATTATGGTAACATCAGCTCTCATACAGCAGGTCAATTAATTAAGAAGCTATTGAAACCTTTAAAAACCATGGGTTGAAGATACCACCTTCAAGGTGGAAGAAATGTTTCGAGAATCAGGTTGAACGTATGCAAAATGGTGTAAATCTTAATGGCGAATAATTTAAAAAAGAATAAAACCATTTGTATCGAATTCTTTTGCTTTCATTGGGTAGCAACTGGAAACATATAAAAAACGAATCAACTACAAAAATTTGATGTTTTGATATATTTATCATTTTATACCGGAAGCCTTTTAATAGCGTTGTATACACGTCAACTTTAATCGGAAGAAATCGTAGACCATGCACTAGCATCAAGCCGGGGTAGAGAAGAGCCTTAAAAATAAATATTTTAATTTAGTTTGCAAGGAAAGCTAGATATTCTTTAAATACGGAACGACATCAATCGCAAAAGAGCAGCCATATCCCTTCTCGTGACCTTTTCCGGAATCAGACTCCGACTACAACCACTACAAAGAGAAATTCCGCTAGGATATTAGGTAAACGAAGTGTGAAACCAATTCATTCATGTGATGCAAGATAAATATGTTCATTTTACTTCGGGTCCTTCTTAATTAAAAGCTGCAAGAGCGCCGTTCCGTATTTCTAGCCAACTGAACATCGTTCTTTCGGTCAAAGGGTGTACATGTCCGAATTAGGAGCTATTCTCCGTGCTGTTACGTCTACGTCACAATACACGAAGGATGCGGAAGTCGTCCTGTGTACCGCACTATAAATAAATGAGTGTCGCGAGGGTAGTATAGCATCCACGATACTTCTAATTTAGACCGATCTACGACGAAAAGAAGCAATCGTATAACTCTGGTGGATAGCTGGGAAAGAAATTACCATCTCCAGTATAAAAAAAAGTTAAAGATAACGTTGTATGATTCATCAATTTACTCATTGCGCTGTTTAAATATTAAAATTAACTTGGAAAATTGTGTTTCGTAACGAAAAGATTTGAATCTTCCATCTGGCCCTCGGTCGCGATGACCAAGGCTAATAAGGTTGATGAAGCGGATGATATCATAGATTTTACTACGGATGGTTAGCACTATGCACGCGTTTATGAATTGTACGCTTTGTATATGTACGATAATGTACGTTGTATATATTACATGACATTATGAAAATGTGGCCTCTTGATCTCCGTGTTTACGCTTTGTACGCAACAATCGCCGATTAAAGAAGTGCATTTATAGCCTCACGCAACATCTGTTCCCTGTGGCAATGAATGCATATTGCGGTTGATCTTACGAGGATCTAGAATAAAAATTTCTTCAATGCCCTGTAAGATTTTTTTCCCTTCTATTCAGGATAAAATTGAAAAAACTATAATGCATAGTACCATACATGCATATTACATAGGTTCAAAACACCATCGCGATTAAAACCTGCTTCATCGGCGAATAAAATTAATTACCTCCTCGCAATATTGCACATAGAGTAAATAATCCTGTCCTAGTAGGTGATTGATTTTTCGAAATGAAACGGTCGAGGAAGCTGTTCTTTGAGAACTCGTCAGACTGACACGTGGTCAATAAGTGTTCCAACATATCTTAATGGATTTCGAAAGAATTTGAACGAGCTCCGCCATAACACACAATCATGTCCCTGTATTCTGCAGAAGTGTAGAAAACCACCTTTAAAAGCAATTTTGAAAAACGACAAACAACAGAATCGAACAAGGATGTAATCTCTCATCACTGGACCATCTGCTTCATCTACCATTTGACAACCTGGTTTATTGAAAATTATAAATTTTTACTAATAAGTTTACAGCATCTAAATCCGTCCCTGCATTACACCATATCCATCCTGCAGTTCGGTAATAGGCCCGGAGACGATTTAATTGGTGCACCTTATTGTCGGAGCTTCATGGATGTGGAAGTTGACTCGTGCAAATTTTTGAATTTGCGTTAATTTAGATTAGTTAAAGCGAGAGTGGTGGGCGGCACTAGATCGTGAGAAAAAGCGAACAAGCGATCCTCGGATTCACGCGTTCGAAGACCGCGTGGGCCGCCGAACGACCACGAAACGTGTATGAACCGTAAAGCGCCGTACACATTTGTAACTGAATCGTATTGCGAGCAACGCAAGAGAGGTAATATTAAGAACAATTTAAGTATATTATTAATGAAAGTAACCCATAAAACATTGGAATGATGACGGTACAATGGGAGAATGCGATTAAAGAAGAATAATCAATCAAAAGTTTAAACTCTTCTCTGAATTCTACGATTTTTAACTTCGCTAAAAGGAAGCAGTATAAGAAATAAAGTAAATGGAAAGTAAATAATGTTCATAAAATACATGGCATAGATCCAGTTCGAAAAATTGGTTAATGTGAAACAAGGAGATTTTTCGTATGTCAATTAATCCATTTTAGGTAAAAAAGCGAAATTTTTTAAAAGAAAATTTATATTTTATTTACAGCGATGCTTACAATGTCATCTAATCCAATTCCACGTAGCTCCCTGCATTTTAAAGTCAGCTCCCAGCGTTCTTTGGTGACTTCGACTTCGACTAGGTCATTAATTTTTGTCTGCTGAGTTTCAGCAACAGTTTTTGCGATCCTCAATCTACTCTTCGGCTAGTAAAGGTTTCACTAACGTAGTCTCAAACAATGTTTGCCAAATCGCGAGGTCTGCCATCCTGCTAACCTGAGAGTAATTTATTGCCGTTCAGATCTTGCAATTCTGTCTTCGAACGCGACCACAAGTATGAAATTTAGCCTTGTCGCTGAATATGCTGACCTTCAAATTTTCGTGTGTTACAATCTGATGAAGATCACAACGTTTGACTTACCGTGCTACATAAACTCATGGATTGGTCGGGTTGGACCAGTAGGGTGACCATCGCGATCTACCAATCGATTTTTGGCTATAAGGATACATAAATGAAAAGAATTATTTTGCTGTGCTTACTGGAGTGGATGATGTTATTACTCGGATTCAAAAAGGAATAGCAGAAATAAACCATCTCTTACGTAATACACTACGTCAATATTCTTGGTTACGTTTACTCTAACATCTTCTTTTGTATTTAAATTTGGGACCAACTCAATTGCAAGTGTGTACCAGCCTTGCTAACGAACATCAAAACAACATGAACCATGGGAACTGTACGGTGACGAAGCGCCACTGGCCTGTACCTCCATGGATTCGTGACAATTGAAATGTTTCAGTGTCGTGAGACGGATTCATTTCAATTCATGGAACTATGGCGATCTAGATATGTTATTAACGCAGCTATGATTATAATTAAGTGTAGGTATACATGCGTAGATAAGCGTGTGACGAATAGGCCGTGATTATTCAAAACTCGGCGCTTAAGTGTTCGTGAAGGCGTAAATTGTTTTATAAATTTTAGGTACGAGCGAATCTGCTTAGAACTAGAACCATTTGAACGGTCCTTTGGAATTTGAAGGCTTTTAAAAGGGAATTGTGAAAATTAAACTGACTACCTTCAGATTCAGATGTACACTACCCGACAAAAACATGGACGCGGTATCGTTTTTATTTACGAAACAAAGTTTATGGACATTATATAAAATATAAATGAGGTTTATTAATAATTGTTATGTAAATAATCCATTTATAGATATTTCTGGGTATTTATTGCTTTATGAGGGGTAATTGAGATTTTCCCAGATCAAAATAGGAATTTTAAATGCGACAAAAATTTAGACCCTGTGCATTTATTACATTAATATAAGCAAAAATGTTTTAATTTGATACTCCTCTTTATATGCAGCGGTTGTGCTGGTAAAGTGTACACATTTCACCACGAGAAATTATATTTTATAAAGTGTTTGCAATATGGGTAGAAAAAAGCAATTATCCTTGATAGAAAGGGGTAAAGTTCTAGCCTGGCACCAGAATGGTGTTAGTAAGAAGGAAATTGCTCGTCGGTTACGAAGAAGCGATCATTCCGTTAGAAATTTCTTAAGAGATCCGGAAAATTACGGCAAACCAAAAGGCCAGGGGCGACCGAAAGCTGTAAGTGAGCGGGATAAACGCATGATATTGCGGTGTGCATCCAATTCTTCTGCGTCGGCGACAGTTATTGCAGAACAGGCGGGGGTACAAACGCACGTGTGTAATGTTCAAAGGATTTAAAAGGCGTCACCGGTAATATCACGGAAGAAAATGTTGAGAAAACCGCCACTTTCGACGAAACACAAAGAAGCGAGGTTGAGATTTGCTGAAGAACACAGTCTGGAAGAAACAATGGGAAGAAGTTGTATTTTCCGATGAGAAACGTTTTAATTTGGATGGACCGGATGGGTACTCGCATTATTATCATGATCTGAGAAAGGAACCAAAAGTGAAAATGACCAGACAATTAGGGGGTGGATCTGTGATGATATGGGCAGCGATTGGATTTCGCGATAAAAGTGGGATAGTGTTTTGCATAAACAAAATGACATCTGTGACGTTTAAAGACTTATTGCGTGACAATCTTCTACGTTTTGGAAACCAATGGGCCGGGCGCAATTTTGTTTTTCAACAAGATAATGCGCCAATTCATAAAGCAAAAACCATTACTGAATGGTTTAAAGAGAAGAAGATTAAAACTTTACAGTGGCCGGCACGGTTACCAGACTTAAACATTATTGAAAACATATGGGGTGAATTGGCACGCCGCGTTTATGGCGGAGGCCGTCAATATTTCACGGTACAGGAACTGAAAACTTTAATAGTGACTAAATTGCAGAATATCCTTCACAATTAGTGTTAAATTTATATAAATCTATTAATAACAGACTATTGGAAGTGATTAATAACAATGGAGGCTCTACGCATTACTGATCACTCATTTGTTTATTTTTGTTTTACATTTGCAACAGAGCGTCTAAATTTTTGTCGCAGAAATTGTTTAAACATTGGAGTCATAATTTATTATTTAGCTCATATATTACTGGAGGAGATATTTTTAAGTTTATTTTACTTTTATGAATAAAAACTTAATTAGATATCTTGCTAGTTTCGCAAAGAAATGTCGTAACCCTTAAAACCCTTAAAACATCTTACCGGGTCTAAGTTTTTGCCGGGGAGTGTATGTAACTATAATACCAACACAGAAGGAAGTATTTTTTTGTCAAATTCAGTTTTATTTCTCAATATAGGTTTATATACTTTTCTCAACGATCTATCCAAATAGTAGTTGCCATCTTGTTCTGCAAAATAGATGTTTACGAATGTTTACGAAACTTAAAGTTGTGAATATATCTGAAAACCGTCTTCGCATTGGATTAAGAATTAGCCGAGGGTGTTAATTTCTTAATTGTTGTTTTATTTGCTGTTTTATTTAATACTTGTTTTACAAGCGACCGCATTAGAGTATTTACGTCATCAAATGCTTTACAATAATCTGTTGTTTATAGTGTTTCATGTGCATTCTATTTTATTTTTAAATCTGTAAATAAATGTATTAATCGCTGCCATTGTATTACTTCCCTATCTTTAAAATTAATAAAAATATATTAAATATACGCGAGACATAGAGTGCCCCGCTGCTTATTTTTTTCGAAAATAATTTGTGTATATATGTGTAATATACACTTCAAATTATTTTAATATTAAAAAATAAAATAATAATAATTTGGGGTATATAGGGTACTCCGATGTCCCGTTATTTTTTCCGAAAATAATTTGCGCCATCTTTGAATATATGTAAAATACCTCAAATTATCTTTTAACAAAAAAAAATCAGGGGATTTGGTAGATTTCTCTTATATCATGATCAGTCTCTACAATTCTCTTGTTAAGATATTGACCTGATATTCCACTAGTTTAAATTATTAAAAATAAAAATAATATTATTCTAATATCGATTTCCGGTTATTCTATTATTTTATTATTGTAAACGTACAAAAATTACGTTATATCAGCTGCTGACGTCTTTAGCAATATCGGTATGTCTGATAACGACGGTTTTTCGGAATTTTCTTTCAAGGCCTGAGACCTCAATCTTGAATCACGACTTACTCAAGCGTCCGCTTGTCCAAAGTGCACACCATCCATTAGCAATCGTCCAGCGGATGATTAGTATGCATTATTCCATTCATATCGAACGCAAGCGGCGATATGCGGCAGCGGTGAATCATCGAGGTCAATTAAATTTATTTGATAGAGGCTATCTGATTTGTGCGTTAGGTTAGGACCATATGTATAAATTAACCAAACGGATTACATCTTAATGGAGTCGTTACGTCATAGTTAATTCAGATAATAGAAGAAGTGGATATGTCGGATTTTACATGCGTTCGATTTCCGATAAAACGTTTAATTAGAAGCATGGAAATGAAATATTAATTATAATGTTATGTGCGGTTGCGTGCTATTAATCATCTCCTCTGCTCAAATGCTAATTAGCTACGTTGCAATCAATACTTAATTTTGGAAAGAAGTGTGTCACGCTTTGAAATCTTTCTTGCTACAATAACCATCAAATGAAGGTTACCATTTGAAATGCTTTAACTTAGATTTATTAATGATAAACCATAAATATTATTGTTATACAATTTCAAAAAATTGTATGCAGTCTCTGTATAATTATTTTTATATTGGGCTAGTAACAAAGTGCCCATCTTGAACTGGAAATTTCAAATAATTTTTTAATAATAAATTTAATCTAAGGTTTCGCTGTTGGGGGCTGTTCCAGGAGCCTTGAGAAACAACCATCTTGTGTTAAATTTGCCTAACTTGAGAAAGAAATTACAGCTATTTATTAAACAAGTTGCTGAAAAATTTTCATCATCTCCAATAAAAATTGTAGCTGCTGCAATAAAACTTTCATTTTTCTAACGCTGCTGGTACGTTTAGAGTTTCCACGTAAAGATTATGAAAATTAGGGCAAATGATGCCGAAACTCGTCTCGCGTCCCATTGGTTCTCCGCAAGCTCGGGCACCGTCCATCGTAGAAAAGCAAATTTTCGCACGCCCTCGCGTCCGTCGTTGTTTTCTGTTAATCATCAATTAACACTCTGACTTTAGAGGACTTTAATTGCCGTAATGGATTTCACACGCTGAGGTCACTCTTATTTATTTTTTGCTTCCTCTCCCGACGTCCTATGCGCGTTACTCTTATCAAAGGCGCGCGTGTGTATCTATGAAAGTTCATGCTCTGCTATGTACAGGATGTTTTACGTAGATTAGCGCACGATTTTTTGAATATTTTGTTTATTGTAATGAAATAAGATAAATTTCTCAATATTATTTTGATGTACGAAGGTACTCGAAAATTTCGGCCATGTTGGACGCTCAGTTTTTGTTTAACAGTCGTTTGTGTCGGCCGATGTTAATGTTTTTGTAAATCAAATATCGAGCCGTCATTAGCCTCTTCTTCTTAGTCTATTAAAATAATATCTATCACATAGAGAACGGTCCAGGTTGGAAGAAATAACCTCTGGAGGTCCACAGGGTTCTACCTTTGGTCCGCCGCTCTTCCTAATTTATATCAATGACCTTCCATTCAACATTAACAATGTCACGATTACGCCGACGGCACATCTTTAGTAATACGAACGCCTAATCTAAATATCTTGAAACAAGAATCACAAGATCGTCAGTACTAAAACCACAGTCCAGTTCACCAAATGGTGTTAGATGACCATCGAATTAAGGTCAGAAAGATAGCAAACACTGTGGGTATCTTTTGATGGTTAGGGGTGACGAAAGTTGGCTTTATGGATATGACCCCAAAACCAAACAACATCTTTAAATCGCCCAAAGAAGAGCGTTTTCGACATTGTTCGCATTATCCACAAAGGAATCACACCATCAACTCAAGAATTAGTTAACAATGAGAGTATTCGGACGAGGTCGTTACTCTGTTAGAATTTAAGCTTATAGAAATATGCTCTGAAATTTCCACTAAAACAATCTAAATAAAGAAAAGAAATATCGAAGCCGGCCAAAATCGAATTAACTCCGAACTCGCCAGATTAGCAGAGACCGTTGATTCACCGCGCTTCTATTAGATTCACAGCAACGCCAGACGCTGTTACTCCAAATCGGACATGCCGAAGCAAAGTATGATGTAACGCCGTAGTCTCGTACCATTCTCCTATACTCGAGATAAAAGCTCGGCGTTTCGACACCTGCTCCCAGAAGCGCCCAGATGCTTGAATCTGGTCAGCCGTTGATTCGATTAAGGAAGCTCCGACGAAATTCGTCCTCCGTTCTAACGTCGCTAGAGCTCTACAGTTTACTGGATTTTTACTAGTAACATGTAGGTACATCTGTAAGTAGGTAACGTGAAAGGTACTTCCCCTAATACTAAGAACAAGAATTTCGCCGTATGTAATAGAATTGGGAATCGTACATGGCAGAAACAAAGGAACTGTCGGCGAAGAAACAATTTGCTTTAAAAGATACGACTCTCTGAATTAGGTTAGAAAGATTTACTAAAAAGATTTTGCTATTTAATTTAATCAGAAAGGGAAGATGTTGATTACGTGAATAATAGTATATTTTTGAAAAAGTGAAGTTATATTCTGGATGTTATTTGAGTTTAGCTTTAGCTACAAAATTGACGTATTTTTTTAAGATTGTTCGTGCCGTTATTAAGATACTACTGCTCAATATTTTTCGATAAATAACATTCCATAAATCGTGAACAATATTGTCGCCAAAACTAGTAAGAAAAAAAAAAACAATTCCCTTTCCAGTGATGTTCTCTGTGTATCACTAACCAACTTTTGTTGGATTTAATTCATTGGGGGAACACCCAAACAATTGATTATTGCATAGTTTTTGCCTCCTAAGAATACTGGTTAATGACCAACGACAATGCAATGTTAAGATACTCGTATCTACGTTTATATCGCATCCGAATGATCTACCCACCGACGCTGATAATTGAAAATTAGCCAGCATTCACATAATTCTCTGTGAAAATAAATCTTCTAGATCTAACAATACGTCTACCATCGTATGTTGTAATACCATTCAACGGAAATGGTTTTCCAGCACTCAAATTAGGAAAATTGGGTGAACTGGTCTTTAAAGCGCCGAAAAGGTCTTGTATTTGATGGAAGTCTTCTTTTTTTTGCTCGGTTGTGTTCTTTATCTGTCACGTGGCACGCAAGTCTTTAGTGTATGATGTACATACGTAGCCTGCTCCTTCAACAAATCTTGAGGCAAATGTTGAAAGTTGTGTGGGGATTAAATTAATTAAATTAAAATGATGCTGTGGTTATATATGAGGGTTATTAGACCAATGATAAGATATGGATTGGTCGTGTGGTGAACGAAGGCATTGTGGACAGGCAGGTAGAGGCAACAAGGATTAACTGGCAATCAAAGATTAGCATATGTGTGCGCCACGAAGACCATGAAAACCACGTTGACAGCTGTTCTGGGAGTCACCTGGAACCACTCTACATGTACACATTTATGTAGAGGCCAGACTAGCAAGCTACAGACTAATGAATTGTCAATCCCCTGTATAGTGCATATCATCAGCAGCTGTTAAAGGAACCCAACGTGGAGACGATAACCAGCAAATACAGCTTCCATAAGAACTGTAAAACTGTAACACCAGATAGAGAGTAATACAAGAAAAGCTCGCCTATTAAAGCTGAATCCAAATGTTCTAACTTTGATGGATTTTGTTTTCACTTTTGTCTTTTTTTTGTTTTGAGCACTTACGATGTTGTATACGGATTTTGAAGTTCCGGCTAAATATAAAATATACTAGAAAGCCATAGCATTAAATCACGTAGTCGAATACTCTAGCGCTGGAACACTGAAATGCCACCAATGTGCGAGTACGCGAATAAAATTGTATATAATATAATTTTAAATTAAATTATATATATATATATAAAATTTCTATATAAATTTCTTTAAAGGTAGATAAAGATTATGTGATTTTTTATCTTCTTAAAGCCTTACATAGCTCAATTAATGTTGTCTCTATATTACTGCCGTTAAAGAGATAAATACTCTCTTCTATATATAAAAAAAAAAAACGAGGATTAATAATCATTAAAAACGTTAAAATCATAAATTGACCATAATTCTAGACCGCCATACAATTATTTAATTATGTACAATCTTCGTAGTCCAAGAAAGCTTACACGTACACATATACCCATCTATGTACTAACGTATATAAGTATAAGGCAGAGAACATTGCGTCGTTACTTTTTTGTGGTCAGTTCTATTTATCAATGGACTAGCATGCCCGACCGTAATGCCTTTGAGTGGCCTGTAATTCGCTTGTCATTAGAATTGCCAATTAAAGCAATATAGTCCGTGAAATCTTCGACAGTTCACACGATCCGCTGGCCTCGGAAGCCGAAAGATCAACTATGATATCATGGCGGAATCATGTCAACAATAGATAGTGATTCACTGTTTGCTTCGTTCCAATTTTTTCGACGTTCGCCCGCTCGGGTTTTCGTAATTTCGTTAATTAGCAGAAGAATTTTGCGCACTTATTGTTATATTAAATGGGCAATATACGTACTTTAATATACTGGTTACTTTTTTCACTTCTTTTGATTGTCAAGTAACTCGTCAACCTCTAAATGGACGCTGTGGCCAAATTAAAGAAAATATATGGGTAATAGCTTCTTTTTAATTTGACCAAAGCGTTGATTCTTGCTTTCGCCCGTCGTTTGCCCCCTTCCTTTAAAGTCCTGGTCGACTATGGTTTCCATTAAAAAATTTCAAATTTTTTGACATACCCCAAAAATGATAGTTATTAAACAATTATCTACAAATTTCTATTTTTCATCTTTATTTCTAAAGCCAATAATAACAGAGCTGTGGATAAGGAACGAAATGAGAAAAAAAAACAAAAACAGTTAACAAAAGGACCCCCATAGGTCATAGGACATAGGTCTTCCATTTTCAAGTACTAAAGTAAGGGAAATTAAAACGTATATTTTTGTTTTTTGAAGGTGTTCCTTCCAAGGAAGGTAGAGAACACAAGTTATTCTTATGAAAGAAAATTAGAACAACAAAATCGATCTTCTTTGTGGATGCAACGTGCTTTTTACGATACGTAATTGTTTGATGCGTATACTCGTATCTTTCCGGAGTTAACAACTACAATACATTTTCCACGCGAAACTTTTTCTTTCCCACTAAAAAATGAGATTTAATGCCGTGACGCATCGCAGCGTTGTACCTATACCGTTTTCATACCACGGCACGGGTATGAATTTTTTATGATGAGTTATCGTGCCGTGCGCGAATTACTAGCCTCGCACAAGCTGCGCGATAGGGGTAAACAAACATTGGTTGCTCGACTCAACCTCATTAGGCTGGTCTGATGGTGGTGGTTCCCCGATCTGACCTCGCCCTTTACACGTTATCTGCGCCTATACATGCATATAGACTCCGCGGCTTAGTAATAGGCGTAATACGCGCACGCAATGTTTTCATTTTTTGCAATAGGTACCTCGCCGTCTCTACGTCGGTGTACAGAGCTAATATTTGAAATGCAACCTTCTTGTAATTAATGGTACGCGGTTATTATCTATAGTCATATTTTTTACTGGCCCGCCATTTTCAACGCGTACTTGCGTGCAACGCGTAAAATCTAAAGTTGTAAAATGCAGATCGAATCGCACTGAACGTGAGTTTGGAAATAATCAAATACACAAATTTGAACTAGGATGATCTAGAATAAAGATTAGAATCGCCCCTTTTACAAGGAGAAGAAAAGTCTGCTGAAAATACTTTGAAATGGCACGGTTTGCTTTAACACTGTCTAGATTTTAAATTTATTTTAAAATTTAGTTTTAATTTAAGTTTCTAAAATGTCTTTATAGGTTAGAAGACTTTAATCTTTGTAAGTAATTTATCTAACACATTTATAATTTATTATAAATGTGTTAGATAAATAAATAAATATATATATTTATAATTTATTTAATTTATATAACACAGGTTTTTAGTCTATTGATCTAAGCTTTTCCATAAAAATTATGTCGCCAACTTAAAGACTTCGTATCATTTCTCTAACCATTGGCCAAGAAAACAATTTTCCAAGGAAAATTATTCCTACTTTGTAAGTCCGCTCCATAGAAGGGAAAACCAAAGCTTCAGCGAAGTGACAAAAGACTAACGTAGAACTCCCACATATTCAATTTATAGAAAAAGGTCCTTACGGGGTCACTAGTATACCGTAGGCTACCTACGTCCCTTTAGTTTGGTGCCCAAGAACAACTCAGAAGATTGCACAACAGCAGCTTCAGCATGTCTAGAAACTTGCATGTTTCAACATCACAGATATGTGCTCTACAGCAATGCTGAAAGTCCTGCTTCACACCTATATTCACACGCAAGCTACATCGAGTGCCTTCGCTCATGGTGGCACTCTAACTTCGTTACTAATTTCAATAATAATTGTAGCAAGTTGCGTAATCGTTAAAGAATAATTATCATTAAAATATTGGGGTAATAAAGTATGCTTTAAAACTAGCAGAAATTCACAAAATGGAGCCTACTTCCCAATACTTGAGAAAGAAGATGCTTTTTTTACGTCATTAATTGACGAAATGCTAGATCAAACATGTCAATCATTTCATCCTGTGTTATTCCTGAGACCACCACCGCAGTATTGTCCGCATATACAATACAACACGGCAAATTACTTATAAAAAAAGAAACAGTAGTGGGTCCAAAATTGAACCGTGCGGTATCCCATATTCAAACCAAAATATAAACAATTATTACGCTCCAAACGGAGCTTTTGATGTTTTATGTTGTAATTTTTAAATTACATTATTTTTTATTGAATTTTTGAGGGAAAATTTTCAGCTCAGACAATATATGTATTTTTTTCTCTGTTGCACTATGCACATTTATTCAAGCTTTTCTTTAGTGTAGTTATATTAAAACTTGTAATCCAGAAGTTTAATTTAGAAAGAAAGGTTCGTTGTACCAACCATTGTTTCAATTGTGAAACGTAACGTTTTTTGAGCACATTAACTTTACAATTAGTTTAAGTTAATTGAAATATTTTTTACTGTTACAGGTATATGTAACATGTAATGTACTTTAATGTGAACTCCTCAAATAAAGTAATTTTACTTCTAGCAAAATAAAGAGACCAACAATAATTAGAAAATAAAAAAATGCGACTATCGATGCGGGGCCACAAATGACTTTTGCTGCTTATTACCGCACGAAATTGTTTGGTGATACATCAATTTCAAATACATCGATTGACAGTAGCGAATAACTAAGGGCACATCCGTATATAGACACAGGTGGACGATTATCGTATGACGTGACGTCTAAAACTCACATATGTATACGTTGGAAACTCCCAAAGATGATTACATAGACGGGCATCATGAGGGCCAGTTAATTAATTTAAACTCAAATGTGTAAATCCACACCAGACGTACGCGTTCTCCTATCTACCATCATGATCAAAAACCTCCACTATGCGGGAATTTTTTAACTACGTTTCGCTCTGTCATTGCCTAATTTATCTATCTAGAAAGGAAGATAATAATTAGAAATTATATTTTATTGCGGTGAATAATTCGATGTGACTTTTATGGCTTGATATCGTTGGAAAATTCTAGATTACTAAGTTCGGAGTTGTTCACAATTTATTTTATACCTTAAACTTTAAACTTGTTACTTTTGAATGTTGTCGTGTTTTGTTAGGATTGCCACAAATCTTCAATAATGTTAGAATCTCCGTTTTCACTATCGGGACGATTAATAAAATTAAAATTTTGGAAAATAAACGATAAAACGACTTGAAAAAATTGTTTTTACATAAAATCAGACAAAGGTAATTTGTCTCTAACATCGATAGTTCAACTTACGGGAATCCAAGCCTTCCAAATGATAAAATTTATCGAGTTCTGCAAAATAGGGCTCCGTTTCGGCAATGAACTCCTCATTTGACGTGAACTCCTTTTCGTCAAGTTGTTTTCTCGAGTTTGCAAAACGAAAGAAATCACAGAGGGCCAAATTTGGCGAATACGACGGAATGGAACACCAATTCGTGCTGTAACTGAATTAGTTTTAGTGTCGCAATTGCCGATGAATGGACCAGGACGCAATTATGATGGTAGAGTAAGTTGGCCGCCTTTTTCTTTTTAATTCAGCGTCGAATCGGTCCAACAAATCAGCATAGCACTGTCCTGAGATTATCCTTCTCTTCTCCCTTGAGAATCCTAAAAATCATCGCCATAGCTTCTTTACCTTCTTTGGAGCCCTTTCGCCGGGAGAAACTATTTTGCCGATTGACCTTTGGTTTCTGGCAGTTAAACATATCCAACCATTGCTTTCAAGTTATCACGCAATTCCATTTTTGATTTCTCATAATCGATTTTTCGTGAAAGATCCATTCTCCGCCCGGTACGCTATCATGAACTTTATTGAACATATCGCAGGTAACTCTTTCAATGGAACGACCTAGGAAAGACGGTTATTCGGCCAAAGAAAGAAATCGAATCAATGATAGGTATTGTTCCTTTTTCATGATTCGACAAATTCATAAACTTGCTCACATTCAACAGTTTTCAAAGCAAACTCTATTATTATCTTCACAAAATTTATAAAATTCACGTTATGATACATTCACGCATCAAAAACTAAATTTCTGTGTGTTGTACAGAATTCCCCAGTTTATAATTTTCGATTCAAATATTATTACTTTTTAATATCTTCCACGATAACATCATAAAAGCTTTGATAGACGAGGTTTATATGAAACAGCCTTCATCAATCTTATCATCATGTTTGATCGCGAATATTATTTAATGCCACAGGAAATAATTAATACTTGTACCATATAAATACGGATGGGTTTTACAAGTAGATGGTTTTATACGGCAAGCGACGGTGATGGGTTCAACATTCATAGGTAAGCGAAACAGTTGTTTGTCTCGATTCTTTATAGATTGACAAAATAATAAATCGCAAAGTATATTTTGTAAAAATATGATAAATAAATTATTTAAAAATATTTTTTTTTAAACTAGCAATTGTCCCATAAAATCATTAATATTATTAATATGACATTCATTTTTTTTCATCCGCACTTTTCCCTGAACGTTTTTACAATTGTGCAACTCTTGCCAGGTAATCTTTTTTTATTTTTTGACAGCAATCTTCCTACTTGCCACGCTCCTTTCAGCGCAAGGTGATGAATACGAAGCTGAGAAGCAAAAGCTTCGCCAGAAAGGCATGGATATGTTAGTACAATGCAGAGACAAAGTTGGGGCGTCGCAAGAAGACTTTCAAGCCGTGGTGAATAAACAACTTCCGACCACGAAGAAAGGCTTTTGCATGGTAGAATGCATATTTACGACCGCCAATGTGATGAAGAACGGGAAGCTGAACGTCGAAGGTGCTCTGCAGACTCTAAATCCGGCCTTGAGCAAGAATCCCGCGATGGATAAGAAGGTAACGAATGTTTTGCGTACTTGCCAGAAGGAGATTGGTGCGGGTAACTCTGATAAGTGCGAAATGGCGAAACTGATAGCGCAATGCTTCAAGAAAGAATCGAAATAAACTGTGAATGAAAGCGGTACTTGTTTAATAAAATTAATTGAAGAAGTATAAGTATCTTATTCTAACTCCCTAATAGTGAAATCCGCTACCGTTGTATCCCAGGTCTTTTTCGGTCTACTTCTTACGTTAGTGTTGTATTGACTTTGCTAGCCATATTACTTTTGGTTGTTTTTCTCGTAAGTGTCTAAATCATTTAAAATGTTGTCTCTCGATGACCGTCAATTCTTCTCTGGTCACGTCACTTCTTATTTTATCTCTTTTGGTTATCCTTTTCACGCCTCTCGAATATTTCATCTCTAGGTACTGAATTTTACTGATTATTTAACATCCAACTTTCACAACCGTTAAACATAATCGGTTTGTGTATTGTGTTGTAGACCGTTTTTTTTTCGATATCTCTTTTCTTCTTATGAATGTGTTGCTTAACGTCCCTCTCTTGCAAAAGCCATCAAATCTTCGGCAAAAGCACACAACATGTAATTTCTTTCTCTCTCTTTCGGCCTATTTCACAACATCATCTAATACTATATTGAAACGCACTGGGTTTGTCTTCATTTTTCTTTGGTTAAAAATTCTTCTGATTCTGAAGTTTCCTGTTCTCACACAATTTCTTGTTTTCTCCTCTTTTTCTAAAATTGTTCCAGGGTTTCTTTCTTCCTTTTTTCCTTTCTTGAGACAAAAAAAAAACTAGAATATCATGTCTCATACAGTCCCGGCGGCCCAAAATCCTCACCAAACAGTGACATGTTTGCGTCATTCCAAATTTACGGCTGTACGAAGACGTCAAAAAATAAAAATGGGCCTCCTCGACGAAAATGATTTCCTTGAGAATGCGCTGCATAGTGCTCCTTGAAATGTTAATTTCTTTAGCGTGATGTCGATTAAGTTTTCTATCGAACGACCTGGACCAACACCTAACGTCGGTAATAAACGTTGCCTCTTCGAATTTTTCAAATAGCGGAATTTGTTACTAATGAAGTCTACCATCGAACTGACATTATGGTTTTCGTATTAAAATATAACAGCAACAAAATTTAAATTATCCGCTTTTGTTGGGACGCCTCTTATATTGTTCACCACAGTTTCATTCTTATGTAGATATACAGCGTGCCCACCTAGTGCTGTGAATTTTTACGTTTAAGTTGGCATGAATTACAGAGAGGCACTCAGAAACAATATATAAGGCATTCGACTTAAAAAAAAAACAACTTTCATCCTGTATACTTGAGTATAATTTTATGTTGTGCAGATCTTGTCTTAGAATATTTTTTAGTTGAAAACGGTTTCTCGAAATTGCTCAAGAGGGCAACCTTCTTTAGTACACGTTGTGTAAACAAGAATAGGCTGTGAGCAAAGACCAAGATAGCTTTCATGTAGATATGGTATGTGCTGCTAATTCAGAAAATATTGTATGAAATTTTATGTCGCCAACCAATAGGTGTCCAATTTCGAATTTTCAAATTTCCTTATCGTATAAGCGAGCTTTTCGTAATTTAATGGAAAAAACACTAAATTTTGATAAGAATTATAACACTGATTCACACTCAAATAAGCTAACCCTAATATTTGAGTACAAGAGATCTCGAACTCATGTAATCCGTTCCTTAAACAATCAATCACTTATTTCGACAATCTATACAAGCACAGCGAAGGTACGCAGTAGATAATTGTTCAGAATCTATAGCCGGGCACCTGCCTAAACTTCTTGTGTCCTGTTATCATTGTAGTGGTGCATATATCTGGCATTTTAACGTTGAAAATACGTTTTTAGACGTCCCATCAATAATAAAAAAAAGTATTCCGTTTGAAGATGCCGCTGCATTATCTAATCAAAGTTGAAAGACCTACAACTTCCAATCATAACAGTTATTGGATTTTATAACAGGAGTTCTTAGAAGCACAATAGGCTTATGAACAGCTCTTTTTTAAACGCATGTTGATATAGTTATCGTACCTCAATGAATGCCCAGAGATTGAACGCAAAAAAAAGACGTGCCGCCAAATTTACTTAGTATTATCGTCAAGACGAGTTAAGAAATCACACGAAAGAACAGTCTTAAGTTACTTCTTATTTGACGTACGATCGTTATGTTTATATTTACCCAACATCTCACCGAAGTAATCCCGCCTAATTTATTACCTCAGATTACAGTGGGTTGACTTTCGCAAGAGTGAATTTAAGTATACTGAGAGAATGGAAAAAAAATCTAGGAGAGCCAATATCTTGTTGATTCAACGGTTTTCAGTGAACAGTAGTCTTTACGCATAGAAGAACTATTACATTTAAGTGTTTGTTATAATAAATATTGTAAATTTAATGCGATTTCGTCAGAGCTTTCAGAATTTCTAGATCATTATTCTTCATTTAAACAATTTCTTTTCGATCGAACAAAGTAATCGAATCGGTAAGTGGAAGGACGATGTAAGTCCAAAAGATTGCGTCTTTAAACTGATTGTGAGATAGAATATTTAAATCTATCTACCGAATGGGAAAACGATTCAACCTTGTTAGTGTTACGTACACAGGGCGCGATTATCAAACCGATTTGAGTGCAAAAAAAAGTTCATGTCCAGGATTAGATTTCCTGAAAAAACTGTTTATCTTTGGACTTAAGCCCTTCTTCTAAAAAGCAGTTGCAAATACGCAGAGTTCCCCTACCACAAAAAGTTCCTTATTCATTATTTCCTCAACTCTTTAAACACAAACACGATACGGCCATTATCGTTCCCTTAATCTTCGCGACGAACACGTCTTAACATCATTGCCCTGTACATATTCGGCAACATCAGCGGGTAGATTACATAAGTAATCACAATTCATAACATCATATATAAAGACTTTCGTCCTCGGCGGAACAGTGGCGCGCGTAAAATAGTCAAACAATGCATAAATATCAAGCGTTATTGCGCGATAATCCGGCGAACTGCGTTCGGGCGCTGACGTCTCGTGAATCACCATCTCGCTCGCCTAATCCTGTGGGAAACGACACACCGGCGGCTTCCCTTTTGTCTATATGCCGCCCGTTCGTCTAATTGTTGTCTTTTAATCCCTATTATTGTCTCCGCGGCTGGCAAAATAGCGACGCACCAGCTTGTCATCGCAACGCGCCGGCATAAAGTGTCATAAACGTCTCTAACGGGGTTGCGCGGCGGCTATTCGGTATACGTAAGCTTCCGGTAGAAGGCGAGCTACGCGGAAATAAAATTATTTCGACGAATTATGCGGTCCCTTCTAAGCGGTTGTAATGGAAAATGAAAATGTCGCTTTTATTAGGTTTTATTTTCTCTTTATTAGTGTTTTTTCTTTTTTCGTGTATAGAAGTTATGAATGTGATAAAGTAACGTAAATATAAATATTATTAAACCTTAATCCAATGGAAAGTAAATGAACCTTGAAGTACCAAAAAAAATTTATGTGTAGTGTAACTTAGAATGAGGCGCAATAAAAAAAAAGTTATTTACACAAACGTATTTACTTACATTTCGGCGAAACATGTTTGATTTTTAACAAACAGCCACTTATCGTAATTAATTGATTTATAATATGGTTCAAGGAAATCCCTTAAATAATAAATCAATACATTTACTTTGCGGCATCACATATTGTTTGTCGGAATCGTTTATTTCTGATATTAATTAAACAAAATACTCTCCCGGTTGGTAATATGCGTTCACATATTACTTTTGCAGATAACCTAAGCCCCACATACTAAATTAAGATTTAAGATTACATTGGAACTTGTTTTGAGTGAGAAAAATATTTTATTTTATTTTTAAGTCAATCGTATTAAGTTATTTTCGAAGTTCATTGTTTGAAACGATTTCTGTTAATAAGGGATAAATTTAAACGACTTATTTTCGCGATAAATATTGTTTACTCCATGGTATTTTATTGTTAAGGAAGGATTTTTCAATTACATAAATCGGCTGTATTTATTATATTGTTATTTATTTTTGTTATTTTATTTTAAGAAATTTCTACAGCTTATAACAATATGATCTTCCTTCAATGGCGTAGCACAAACAAAAGAAGGTAGCAAAATTTAGTAACGTAGTCATAAACCGCACAAGTCGTACATGGCACCGACTTCAAAAAAGACCGACGAGAAAATTTCAAACGCCCATATCTCCTAAGCCGTTAGAGGTAGCGAGCTGAAATTTTGTGGGGAACATATACGGCTGCAGGGCAATCGCTTAGCGGAACTCCGAACTTTTTGTTTTTGGCCTTTCAAAAATTCCATCACTTTGGGTTCAAATTTTTACATCGTGTCTAGATCTCGGCAATCGGACGAACTACGAGAATGAGTTTGGGCTCGTTCGAAAGGTCTCGACGAGCGTTTTAAGGGAGGGAGATCTCAAGTCTCTGGCTCTAACCGTTCGGACGTTACGGCGCCTCAAAGTTGAAAATGAAAATCGCTTTTTTCAACTTTTAAGCTCAGGAAACCCGCCAAAACGAAGAGCCAGGGGCTTAGGCGCAATCGATCCACAGTTCAATTCTCTTTCGAATGCATACCCACTCACCCCGCATACCGCTGATGCATATCTGAGGAGATAATCGACGAAAACCGAAAGCGATGTCGATTTTCGAATTTTATTGTCTTTATATTACATCTTTGAACCCAGATTATCCACTCCCGGAACAATAATGAATAATACCACATCTGCTGGCTAAAGGCGCAAGATATTAGGTATTTTAGAAGGCCCCCCTAAAAGTTTCGAAAGGTGGGGGAGAGGGGCTTTATCTACGCCACTGTACTACTGCCCACATAAGGATTGTTAAATTCGTGGGATAATGATTGTATCGATTATATAAGTACATTTTGCTTGCTGTTAGAATTACCTTCATTTATTAAAAGCACGAATTTGGAATCTTTTACACTTATGAAAATCCAACAGGCGTATTAGGATTACGTGACGTACGATAATCTGCAACATATCAAAGATAACTTGATAACAAATGATTGTTGACAGTTTTAGTCATGTTTCAGTAAAAGTAATTAAAAAAATTGTAAGTCCCAGATAAATAAATGGTCTGAAAATTTAGTTTGAAATAACCCTGTTGTATGTATATTTTTTTATTTCATAGTATAAGAATTGCTTTAGAATTTCATTGTTATTATGTAAGGTTGTATGCTTTGAAAAACTATTGGCTTCTTTTAGAAATTACAAATAACACCTAGACTTTTCAAATAAATCCCTGAAACTGCATAAAATAGATGTTTTTGTAACTTTTTCCTAACAAAACTTACAGCAAAATAGGACTATTATCATGTACTCTGTTTTCTTTCCAAATTTCTTCTAACCATTTTCAGTTTGATAATTCAATTATTCATCTCTTGCCAATGCGAGAAAATTAATTCAATTATACGCTGATGAAGGCATTTGCAAGGAAACGAATATGTCTCCACATCTCTTAATACGATGGAATGTATAGAGTAGCAACATTTCTTTCAACAACAGAAGAACTATCGACAGATTTTGCAAGAAATCATGGACTTTTAGCATCAAATCAACTTCGACAGCAACAACAGGCACAAAAACAACAGCAATGCCTCCTTACAATTGCAGGTTGCACTGCTGTGGTTCATGAAGATAAGAAGTAGATGCATGTTTACATTGTACGAAGTGCCCAAAACTCCGTTGTGCCAAAAGTACCATAGTTAGTACTACCTAGATGAGTGAATGCAAAATGGATGCTGAATGAGGATAAAATGTCTACAAATAAATTAAATAAATTGTAAATATCTGTGACTGTAGTGCAATAGTGCAAGACTGTAGCTGTAAAAATAACTTTTTTTTTCATAAATCCATAATAAAATGTGTTTCAGTGCACATGAAAGTGACCTTTCAAACCTTTAATTCACTGTAGCTGTATACCCCCGAAACAAGTAGAATCTTGTGAAAATTCGCGTTGAATCTAGTAATTGAAGAAACTTATTTATACATACAAGCCTTAAACCACTCTCGGAAGTGAAATTCTCATTTACAGTTGCTCTAAAACCCCTATTGTATTATTTCTTCCATGCAATAACATCTTCCAAACAAAAAAAAAAAATAATCACATTTCAATGGAAATATATAAAGGTATCAAAACAACCGAGAAAAATACGCCTTTGAGCGTCGCCCTGGATCTTTTCAATTAAACTCAGAAACATCAAAGATTTTCCGCTGGAAAGCTGGAATAGGGAGCGTCGTTCTAACATTGCAGTACTTTTCACAGCGATCCGGAAATTACAAAGCTGTGCAGAATCTATTAAGAACAAATCAAGAAGTGTTTTAGTGAAGGGAAAGCCGTTTCTGTGCGATGTATTAAGCGTACAAAAGAGGATCTTGGAAAAATGCTCTTGATTTCTTTTGCGCAGCTAATTTTAAATTCTTTATCGCGCAATTTTATAATGGGTTATAGGTATATGTGCTTTGCAACGCTTTTAAATGAATACAAATTTTACACATTTTGAGTTTATCCTGCATAATACTACCAGCAACATGTCTTTGTATTACACTAAGCTAAATCCACGCAACTCAATAAAAAGCCATCTAAAACGTTATATACCTTCTTGCTGTATTTAAAAAAACATTCGAACATTTTTCAACGATACGATAGATAATTACAATTAACGTCGAATATTGGCAAATGACGCCAAAGGAAAGGGAAAATTTATATTCACATCGACCAAAAAACACACCATAAAACGCTACATTACAGATGGAACTGATTCTCCCGAAAAGTTATAATAATTAATGAAAATGATTTTGGTGAGGATCTTACAGAACTGATTTTTTTAATGGCATCAGTAATGATGAATGGATTTTCTTATTTCCTCACAAGAACAGAAAATAAAGGCATATCTGCTGATAGAAAGCAGATGCTACTTACTAGGCTTGGACCAATTATCCCCGACAATAGAATTTAATTTTGGGAAGAAATGCCAGTGCCTGTTATGGGATCAAGTCCACTAGATGATACAAAAATATTTAAAAAATTAAAATCAGTTTATTTTTTATACTTTTCCCTGTTTGTGGAATATAAAAGTTCCGTTACGGCATTTCAATTTTTGGTGTGTGTCCAAAATTTGCTGAAACAGATGGACGTATATGCGATACTTCTATGTACGACGCACAGTATTTTTTTGAAATTAAGATTAGATTCCCCTCAATCAGTTTATCATTTATTTATTTATTATTTTATTAAATAGTTGGGAAATTACGGAATCTCAAACTGCAGATGCGTCCATTAGCCTTGGCAGAGCATTACTGGAGCTTGAAATTCACTGTTTTACAATGTCTTGGTATGTAATGTAACCGTTATTTCTTTCAGAATTGTAACCTTCATCGCAAAATTGACATTTATTGAACACCATTGTAAATTTACCACATTTTTTCGCTTGATGTTAAAATTCCCATGCGATAGGTACAATATTAATGTTCAATATCCGCATTTTATTATTACACCTGCCCTCACTTAAAAGCTCCTTCAATTCGCTTGATGGTACGACGTGTTGTTACTTGTTGAACATACATTTGCTATATGTATGCAAAGAACTAACATCGTTACTATACCGTAATAAATATTATATGAAAAATAGTAAATTAGACAGCTTAGCTTATTTGGTGACAAATGGGATTATAGCAAACTAATTTTAAAGCAAAACTTATAGACACGTGGCTAAATTTTTTTACTATCAACCCTCACTCCTTCTTATTTATCGTTTTCCTCTCCCGATGCTAAATTCCTGCCTGTCCAATATCCTCTTTAACTACCTCCAACCATCGCTTCCACGGCGTTTTTTTCTTGAGCTAAGAAGTGCAAACGTCCCCAACATAAGTCGGATTATTCGTTGAAATCCACTCTTTGCGAAAGGTTCTGCTTTCTTAAAATACACGATTTGCTTACTCAAACTTCATTTAAATGTACAGTTGCCTCGTCGATGAAAATAATTTTTCTCACCATCTTCCAGCTCTTCTTGTATAAAACAGCTAATCTTAAATCGTCGATTAAAGTCCTGGTTTCTAAGGTCGAAATTTGTTTGCTTTTAATATTTTTGGAAATTGTAGTTTTAGTTATTTGTAATGTTGTAGATTTTTGGGCACTGCTCTTCTATGACGAACAGCAATACTTGTTCAAGAGTTTTTTCATTTGGAATCCATGACTTGCGTTTTTTGTTGAAGTTATTTTCTACACTCCCATCTTTAATAATTAAAGTTATTTGAATTCTATCTTGCGTACTCAATTTCAATGTCATTTTGACTTAATTCAGATATTTACATTGACGATTTAATGAAATAACAGGATTGACTCTGATGATGATATTTTAAATAAGTATCTTCGTAGGTAACTGTATATTATAAATAAAATTTGAGTAGCTTAATCGTGAACATCGATGAAGCAGAATTTGTTGAAAAAAATAACTTTTCTCTATAAAGTTCATACTAAAAGTTTACCAAATGTAAAGAACTCACGGTATATTGTTATTTCAATTTTATATTTTTCTCCATGTTGAACGCAAGTATCGGTTGTGGAGCGAAATAATTTTACATCATGGTAGGTATGTCGTGAGTCTTGTTTAAAAAAAAGAAATTACACGTTGGCGAATTGATTCAATATATGGTGGTTATGCCTTAAAGGTAAATAAGTTCATCATCGTTCACAAATCTTGTTCTACATGGTGCTTTTTGAGATAAAAAAAAAATAGTTACAGGGAGCAGTACCTGCACTATAAAGCAACAGCAGCATTTGAAAACTTTGACTTGTAAGCTGACGCATTATGGTGAAGCAACAGGATACCTTGCGTCAGTTTTCCGCTCCTTCTCACTTCAATAAAATCTCTTAAGTGATGCGTTAAGCTTGCATAATACCATACTACCTTCATTTAGATAATCAATCATTAAAATTCTTTGACAATCCCAAAAAATTGTTGCCATTATTTTTACTGAAGAGGGGGTGACTTTAAACTTCTTGGGAGGATTGAAGCTCTTAATCTGCCACTACATAGCTTCTTGCTTTGAGGCATATGTGATAAAAAAAAACAATATAATGAAAAATTACATTAAAATTGAAAACTGTCTAATCCGAGAATATAATAACGACCCTCCTGACCGTACCCTCATGTGTAAGACAAGGAGAAAATACGAATCTTGACATAATTCAAATTAATATTTTTAAATATACTCATTTAAAAAAATAAAAATTTTCCTAGCATGAAATTAATTTTATATTTAATAAAACATAAATAATCTCAACAATAACAAAAATTAGAATTTTTTTTTAAATTTACTAACTGCAGGAAGCATCTTATACGCGAAATACGTTAGTCAATTTAAATTTCCAATCACCGTGCACCTAACCCCTATGTATAATAGTCACAACTCCATAGTTCCCGCCGAACGTACAAAAGCCGAATTTAAAGTGGCTCATAGGGCGCAAAGGAGGTGGGGGTAGGCAGTTTATAATTCCGGCCAATCACTACCCGACGTCGAGACCTACTACCGGCTAAACCAAAGCATATCAACGTAGAGAACAAAATTTGGCGAATAAAATGAGTGTGTCCAATAATCAAGTCGTCCGATGCATTAATAAATCTGTCATATTCTACAGAAACAAAACACTAAAATAGCCATAGTACAGAAAGTTAGATATGGAATATATTCTGGGAAATAACGATTCGTAATGCTTAGAAATTAAAAACAATATTTCACTTGGGTTCCATGTTTTTTTGCTCTTTTGTAAATTTAAACAAATTAATGCGTAAATGTAAAATCGACGATTGCGATACTAATAAATGTAATGATCATAGTAGCATGGTGCTAGAATTACATTTGTCACGGTGGGTTGGGCCAAACGCCCCGCCTTAAACCTTATAGAAGCCTTGCTTAAGATCGAATTTCCCTTGTCCATGGGACGTACTGCGATAAACTCTCAAGCGGCAATAGAATCAACGACCACCGACTCCAACAGTCGCTTCTCGGTTAAAATAAGATCTAGTCGGCGTACAGAGAGTCCTCTCGTTATACGTTCATTTGTTTATCATTTTTGGTGTAATCCCGCCGTACGCAGCATCATCATTTTGGACCGGATCGTGCGATAGTCTCTTGTTTATCAGCTACGCGATCTCAACCTATAACCTCGACGAAAAAGAAAAACACGAAGTCCTGGCTTGCTAGATGTCGAAACATTTCGAGATGAGTGGAGTACAGAAGCATAGAAAAAGATGAGACGATGTGCGAAAATTTGATTGATTGTGATTTTCGCGGACGAAATTGATTTTTTTTTCTTTTTCTGTACTGACCGGTTCATAAATATTTTGAGAATTGTCCGCGTAAAATGACTTTAGAATTAAGTAGTGCACATTCTATGCCTTTAGACTACAGTAGCGGTATACGGGAGAGTTCCGGAAGTCCGGTAGATGTTTCCGATTCGGTTGCAAGTACACCGCCGAGCAATAGCGCTTTTCGAATCGTCACACCAAAAGGACGCGATGGTAAGTCAAATTTTATAGTAGTTATATCTTGACTTTTATATAGGAGGAGGAAAGTAAAATACCCAATTGATACAGGGGCAATTACACGAAAAAAGGAAATAGTTCATGCAATAATAAATTTAGTAAAGTAAACCAGAAGTACCGACATAATGCTAAATAAGTTTAATTTAACCTTAAAATTCCTTTGTACCAATGGTGGAGGGGTAAATGATCTAGTAACTCATTCTTTTTTTTTATTAATTTACCAAAAAAAATTAGTAAAATGTATGACAACAATGACAATTTTTGTTATAGTAACTAAATATTTTATTGGATTAAATAAAGGTATTGTAATTCTTACTATACATTTTTATTATGTTAAAAATACATGGACTATTGTTTCAATTTTTTCTCGGTGTAACTGTAAGGGTGAAATTAAAAAAAAAATAATGGTTTTAATGCTAATACATAATTAACTCAATACAAAATAAAACAAATCTAATGGCCACATATTTGCAAATTTTAATGCTTTATTTGCAAAAGGGGTATTTCGTATGATCACTACACGCACGTCATACATTGTTACATTGAAGCCCTTGTCAATACTAAAACATTAAAAAAATTAAATAAAAAAAATAAAAATATATTAAAGGCACAAAATAAAACAGAATCATCATCAGATCAAGTAATTATTTAATATCTTAATTTCCATTTTTTCATGTAAACTGATATGATGGGTCTAATTTGCAAAATGCTAAAGCTGAACTGGAAATAAGATTTTTAGCTGTAATTTCTATAAGTAGCTTTGTATTTGACCCACATAAAATCAATTCACAATATCTACAATCAATAACATATATTTTTCTATTCTTTTGTATTTGAATTTTTAATATTATATTTTAAATATTAAGAAAATATTGTAACATTTAAATAAACAGAAGGTTTCTATATCGATAATTTAAATTATATTTAAACAACTTTACCAATACAAAATAAATTTTATTACTTGTTCTTTTAAATACAGCAGACTGAAATTTGTAAAATATTAAGTACTTTCGTTTATATTAACAAGAGATGTTAAAAATTTGCACCGCCATTATTGATATGTCCTCAAATTCTTGTTTTCGTATTGTCGAAAACATAAAAACGGTAATTTCATTCTCTTTTATCGTGCGCGCAGAAAAGTACTTTCTTAAAACAAGAATATCTTTCTTGGGTGAAGTAAACAGCGTGTTTGCATATGTTTTTTGCTTAAATATTTAACTTAAGTGAAATATACGAGCTTTTCAGTTCTAGAAAATAATTTATTGATCCAAATATGTCATTTAAATTTTCTAAATTAAAAGAAAGAAGAATATTTCGTGTGAAGGAACATAAGTTATTAGAACAAGAAATTATTTTCTTGATAAGAGTAATGTAGAAAATGTTCACTTGATTTCTCAACAAAAATATGTAGTTGTCTATATTAAATACGTACCTCAATAATAATTAAGCTTCATCGGCGTAATTTTAGTGGCGTAGTTGTCATAACAGTTGCTAAAGTTTATGAAACCCATTGGAGTATCTGTTAAAGCTCAATTACTTACAGGGTACTCACTTAAGACCACAAACACTTAGATTCTTACATAATAATTGATATTATTTTATTACCACATTGATCGGAATATAAGTTGTACCAGGTAATCTGTTAATTAAACTTAAGTACCTACTAAAATTCAGTGTGTTAGGAGGCTGTATCCTCCTGTAACACTAACACTAGGCGTCTCGAAAAAAAAGTGTCCAGCAATAACCAATAATAAACATTTTAGTACCTGCCTAAATTCTTCTAACATTGCTCTATAGCGAACCGGCGTTACCGTCTCTTCAAGTAAAATTGGATCAATTACTCTAAATGTTAACATTGCAACTCAATCACTAACTTTTACCGGATGCAATTGTATCGTTTGAAATTCGTGGACATTTTCTGATGATTAAATTCTATAATTCTCGTAATTTATATAGCCCGAAACCGTGTTTTATAGAAAAAGTGTTAAAGGTCTCATTATAATTCAAGTTTTAATTCAACCAATGACAATAATCCAGTCTTCTTTGTAAATGTAATGGTAATAATTTTTGCACAACAGAGACTCTATGTGGGTAAAAATATAACTTTTGTTTCACTACTTCACGTGCTGTACTATACGATAAACCTGTTCGATAATTGCTACCCGTTTATTAAGCCAGTTGCCATAATAGCTTTGTAGGACTTCGTTACGTCACTTCCTCTGTCGAAAATGCACCAACGACTGGGAGATTTTCCCCTGGACGTTCCAAGTTTGCGTCGTCAATTTATTCATCAGGAAACTGAGCAGAAAATTCTTCTACCTTAAGTACTACCTCCGTTGGCCATTTCAAAAACACGCCTCCAAAATAAATTTCTCTTGCTCAATAGAAAATGGTATTTTAATTGCGTCCATCACTACCTAAAGTTTGAATTTTGTGGAAAAAATGCTGCACAACAATTTGCCTTTTTCGAAGTAAATGCTAGATGAGACTGTCTTTCCTTAAAGGATTCCGATGAATTAAGAAATTGTAGAGATGACGAGAAAAAACCATAAAACATACTTAAAACGCCATCAAATAAATTTATATTGTTGCCGTCTAAGGAAAACCATATTTACTCTATTTCGTAATTATACTGTCGATAAACCGAGAAGTGTACATGCACTGGCTTATGAAAGTTTCCCAATGCTTGAGAAGCCGTATATTTTGATTAGAGGCAACATTTATTGATACATGCAACTCTCAAAATATATTAATACCTGCATCTGAACTCAAAAGATTTTTAACAATACTGAGCTGATAGGTGCAACTTTGAGACTAGAGTACTAACTGTAACCATGGAATTCTTCTTTTGGAATAAATTACGAAACGTTGTTCAATGAATTTAAACTATTGGCCGCGAGTAAAAAAAAAGATTGACGATGTTATTATTGTATCTTGGAAAGAGGTAAACAGGTACAACATAGTTTCCATATCGAAAATGTTGCGCCTAGCAAGGACGATCGTTATTTTATACCTCGTTAAAGAGAATAAGCTAGTTCCTTCTGGCTGGTAATTTTTTTACCATCGAAAAGTGACATTTCTAATATCACCAATTATGTACTTGCAGAAGCTAGTCCCTCGTCAAACGTCCTTTCTCAATGTTATTTCTCTTCATTATTTTAAATGTGAAAAAACCAGTACACCTGTATATGTTTTCAATATTCAGCGCCAATTATGTAAAGTATCTACTATATACCTAAACCTAATCGCTTTGAGATAATTAGCATTTCTGAAATATTGTTGTTACTTGCGGTACAAAACAAAAAAAATCGCTGCAAAATATTTTTATTTTTCGCCACTAATAGCTTTTACAGATTCATACGATAATGACGTATATTTTTGGCCACTCGTAATTTATATCTATTATGTTTTCTCTCATATTTCCGACGTAATTAAATTTTTGAAAAATTTCAACTTCGGTAAGAATTCGAACATCGAGAGGTGGCGAGTGTCGATAAATAGGCTGCATGTTCTTTTCCCGAGACACTCAAGGCTACGTTAGAAGACAACGTAGATGAGTGTGGAATGATCTGGGAGAAGATTCCAAAATCGCACTCGAAGAAGAGCACTTTCCAGCCATCCAGAGACCAAAGTTGGTTGGAATGCATCTGGTAACAGCAAGTTAAAACCCTTCTTAATTTAACACTCCAAAAACTCCAACCAAACTCCAAACCAAAAAAAAAAAGGGCCCTAAAAAATATGTCGAAGATTAGCTTACCAGTGATTTGGAAGTCAAATCATAAAGCTTCCGTTTCTGAAGATCTCTGCGATCGCCACATTTAAAGTGATGCTTATAATTAGAGATGACAAAGACAGGTGAAATTATTACTTTTTTGCACCGATTAGACAGACTTGACTTTTGTCGATTCTCGGGGAAACTTTCTCTTCCTTTCTCATGAGACGAATAAACACGAATCCGTCTAGTTGCTGCAAAAAAGTAAAAGTACGTATAAAAGTGCTTTTGCTTTCAAATACAATCAGCTTGAAGGCTTATCTCATAAAGCTATGACGCGAAGCAGTGAGATTACTGCTAAAGAGTTTTGGAAACAATTCAATAGTTTAGATGCAGCGTGAATCATTGGAGGATCCTGGAACGAAATCTCCTAAAAAACATTGAATAGTAGGTGAAAGAACCTTTGTACATTTTCTTTAACAGACAGAGGCAAAAACAACGCCAGAAACTGATCATGTCGCAATTTTGACAATGTTAGCGAGCTCTTTTGAATTCACATAATAGGAAGTTGGCAATTGATGAGCTGCTAGGCATGCGTCAGTTTCACACCCAGATCTTCAAGAAAAACTTATGACTGACGGTAGGTTTTCCTCAAACCAAACGAATTTGCTAGATTTTATGAAGCCATCAACATCACAAAGAACTGCAATTTTATTAGATATTTTAATTGCAATTAAACGAAATTAAAATTTATATATTACCTTCGAAATATTACTCATATTCCTAAAGCTTTTCTAATTATTACCCAAATATTTCTTCGTCATTTTCCAATAACAATTGCAATGCATCATTTTCGAAAAGCAGTTTTATGTCAACGCTTATCGATTACTTATTTCATTGTAAATTTATAAAGTCATTTATTAATAGTAATTCCATTCGTTTACATTTCATTGAGTTTTGTAGAATAATCTTGGTACGTAAATAGTCTGGTACTTCCAAATAATGAGTAATAATGATAAATGCAATGGAAATTAAAAAAAAACAAACCCATTACAAAACTTTGAGAAATTGTAAACGTATTGTTGTTAAGAATATATTCCGTCCTCCTTCTTCAAATTGAATTAAATCTATCTATATGAGTTGATCACGTAAAAGCTTATTTTCAAGAATATACATTTTGGAGGATTTTTTAATCCCTTTTATCTAAATTGATGGTTATCCATATAGATACATCTAGATATTATAATAATATAGTAATTGGAAGTATTGACTTAACCCTTACACACAAAAAAAATATCTCTTTTCTTCCAGTACAAAAGTAAAAAAATTCTTATTATTATGATGTAATCGAACGCACAAAGATACCCACTTAAAAATCCAGATAAAAGTTTGTGTGAACATGAAGGAAACCTAATCTTCCAATAATGTGATAGATTACATATCACTTTATTTATTTACATTGAAGAAGGTGACTTAATCTTTTGATAGGAATCTAAAATATTAATGTAAATAGATACCATAATTATACAATGATACGTTCGTACGGGAAAATATGCGCTTCTTTTATGCTGAATTTATCGAAATACGATCTTCAAACGCTGTATTAAGTTATGTATTTAACGAATGATAAACTAATAATCCAACTGTAAACAAGCAAAAATATATAAAAAAAAAGATCAATCTTCTAATAACGTAGAATATTTTCCCAAGTAGATTCTTATCTGTTTCAAGCCGCAAGTAACTTAAAATTAGTTTTCATTTCTAGAGTGTAGGGCTCGATTGTGTTGGTTACTTTATCAATTAACGCTTGTTCAAGAGCATGCACAAACCCTACCTAATATCACCCGCGTATGTAGAAATTATTGGGTAATGGGATACTCGATCCTCCTTTTATATTTTTCCTCCGAGCATAATTTGTGTACTGAAGAAAATCTGTTGTTCTTATACAAATGTTCTTTTCGGTCCCTAAAGATTCATCGCAATCTGAATTTTTGGGTCACCGGTTACCTTGTCCAACGGCCGTGAAAACCCTAATAATTTCTGCATATTTTTTTATTTTGTGTTAGGTACATATATTTCAAAAAAATTACCGTTCTTCTACCAAAGAATTGGTTTACTATCATTTACCAAAACGTGTTTTCCAATTAGATACAATCTACCCTCATACTTTAAGTGTTTTTCAGCTGCTGCCATGGTGCTTCTTTAAAATTGGACGTTTTTGAGAACCGCAACGAAAATCAATTAATAAGTAAATCTTGTTTACATAATTTTTGTTAAAACCAGAATTTCCCAATTTTCAGACATTTGTGCATTTCAGAATGCACCGTTTTCTATAACAGCTTACGCCTCAAATGGACTGCAATTCAAAAATTAATCTTTTTATTGATAATAAAATACTCGATTATCTTATAAGATCATCTTATGGCATACGTCAGCGGATTTTATCAGAAAAATTAAACGTAGGTTCTCTACCGTGGTAACGCGAAAACAACATGGCCGTTGTTCCTCATGCAGCGACCCCTGACTTGGGTGCTTGCAACTGTTTCTTCTTTCCAAAGATGGAATGGACGAAGTTTTGACACGACTGAAGTACGGTGTCGAACATATTAATAACAAAATTTCCAGAATGCTTTATTTTCTGGGCGCTGGGGGCACTATTTTCATTCCCAGCTAGACTTCTTTGAAGTTGGCGATGGTAATTTTGGTGTGTATTGCTACTTCTCTGAAAATTTTGGGTTTCGCCTCGTATTTTCTATATAGATACTCAAAATAAGGCATAGCAATTACCGGCCAATGACTAAGCATTTAAACAATTTAGTCAGTGTCCGCTGTGCTCTGTACAAGCATGAGTTAATTGTCGAAAATTTAACAGGACCAAATAAATCCTTTGACGGCATCCTCTATTCCTTAATGAAACAATTAAAGGTCGTTTCTTTTTCTCTTATGCTTCATACCGACTCGACAGATTCATTTGTACCAATTTCAGTCTATGGGGATTTTATTATCTGTACGCCTTCATTGCCTCGCCTCGCTTTGGACTCGATAGATACTGAAGTAGCGGTGCTTGCGTATAGGGTGGTCCAAATATACAACACAAATATTAGTTTCAAAATTCAACGGATCGGTTTTGTTATTATTATGTTTGTTATGTTGAATTTTGAAACGGCTGCAAATTTGAGTTGACAAGTAGAATGTAACAATTGGTATCACTTACGAATTGGGGTTCGAATTGATAGACAACCCACCCTACTCACCAGATTTGGCCCCTTTTTTCTATTTCCTATTGTCAAAGTTTCGCTCGGAGGACAGAGATGTTCATGAAATGAGGAGGCCATCGCGTTCGTAAATGGTTTTTTTTGCAAAACAAGATGCAATGATAAATACAGAATTTACAAAAAAAAATGCTTAATTTTGTATTAGGCTACAAAATTTTTCATACTACCTCCATATTTGTAAAATTATTTTTGTTTCGTTTTTTATGTGTTGGTAAAAATTTAATTTTCGACATTAAAATCTCTTTTCTTTCAAAAGTCAGTTTTTGTGTAAATTCTAAATAGCATCGTTGTAACATGGTCTAAGTAAAAAAAAAAAATACCTTGCGTTTACTGACTTTCCATTTAAACGCTTTTTGATATCAAAATAATTCTCCCCAAAAATCTTTGAGCAACACCCAGTTGCTGCATTACTGATGAAACTACGGCGATCGGATAATTTTTCAGAATATTTTTCTTGTATTGTAGCTTTTATTTTAGATGGAATGACTTATTATTTGATCTTTGATCATTCAGTTTTTTTTTTTTTCTAAAATAAGCTTCTTACTCCAAAAAATTAAAAAGGTGAACATTGTGACTTTAATGAATATTTAATAATAAGCACTTCCTTTAACCACTTTATGATTAAAATAACCAGAGAAGCTAAAGTTTATAAAGCATTTAATACAAATCCTATTCGAGTTTGCAATACCATTCTTTTTAATTTTACGTCCCCAAAAGAAGATCAAATATAAAAAAAAAATAGTTTCAGAAACGAACTTTAACATCGTCTACTGCGGAACAAAATAGGAAGCGCTTTATTTAGAGCTGGGAAAATGACGCGCGGAAGTGAGAAAAAAGTGCGGAAAATTAATCAACAAAACATCCCAAAAGATAAAGCAGTTACAACACGTTCGGACGGAATGAGTGTCCGGAATAATTTGATTTCTATATTGAATTCTGTTTGAAGTTGGCCGCTAGATTGTGTTTAGTTGGCACTAATTGAAATTGACGAAAAAATAATTAATTTTCTCTCTTTGTTTTCGCTACTCTGCGTCCCTCGCATCGTTCACCGCCTCCATTGACGAACGGCAATACAGTTATGTTAGCTGTTGTAGATGGTACATACGGTGTGACTTTTTCGGAAAATGTTGTAGATGGTATATACGATGTGATTTTTTTTGAAAACGATGCACTTGAAATATTTCAGTAACATAACGAAAATAAAAATTTACGATTAATCATGATGTGATTACATAGAGCTCGATACTCAGCAAATTATGACGCACCGAAACTGGTGGCGGGCCTGGTCGAAGAACGCCAGTAACGTCTACCACCCAGATGTAAGGTGATTCACCTTAGAAACAAAGTATTCCACCTCTCGCCTCTTCAACAGAAGAAAAAAAATCAGGTGGAGAGGAATGTACTGCCAAATAGTGATAAAAGTTCCGTTGCTTCCGCGACAACAGCACCCACAACTTTAACATACGTTGCGCGTATACGCCTGCAGTGAAACTAATAGCACAAAACTAAAACAAGAAAAATACCTAAATAAATTCCAGCATTTTCTGTCGCTTCTGTTCACTATGAACTTTGATTAGCTTGTTTTCCAACGGCTCGTCGATAGGCTCATCCTCATCATCACCCTCATTTTCGTCTTCTTCTTCTTCCTTTTCTTCCAAGTCGTACTGAAATTGATCAACAAGTATTTAGAGACGTGACAGCACGGCACAAGTTACTATCACTTTGGAGATTCGCTCTAAAGATAGTCTTGCACAGTTACCGATAATCGGAAATCTTTCTTAATTGACCAATCACTTTCCACCATGATTGAAATTGAAACGGCAGTGATCAGCATATATCGGTAGCTTAAATGAAGTGATTCGTCAAGGTGATCTCCATATCGTAGCATCATGGACGTTAACAGACCATTCCACACTTATGCTTGTAACTTTATCGTCAGCATCTATGGTGGTTTGCACATTAATATAGGCATAACCTTTCTAATTGATGTACTCATCACCATGTGGAGATGGTTTTTTAATTTCTATTTGGGTGCAATCTAAAGCCCCTATAACGGTTGGCAGTCGAAAGCGTTTTTGCCATTGTATCCTAACCTTATTAATTTCCTGCATCTTGGACGGGAATTTAATACAGTCGTGAGCTTTCAGAACGATCTGATCCATAACATAGTTAACCCTTTTACATACCGCAGTTCGGTCAACTCCAAAATCCTCACCAATACCAGTCTGAAATCCAAAATCATCCATACTACGAAGAAGTAGTAGTTTTTTTTTTCATTTACATTGTTTGATTTAGGTAAAATGAGCGTGGACTACGGTTGCGTAAATCCCGCATTACGCGATCAGGATCATCTTTGCTGAGTTCTTGCAATGATTGCATCTTGTAAGGATTTTTAATGCTGACCGCTGAAAAACTTCATTCACTTCTTGATATCTTCATCCATTTCCTTATGTAGCCCTTCATTTGAAATGCGTTTGACATTCTCAATTTCTCTACTTTTTCTCTCGATCTTACTGCGAACTGGCTGATATTTCTATCTGGATATTTGGCATTAAACAAATTCCATAGTTAGGGTCCGAGTTCAGGTTTTATCGCCGCAACCAACAAGGATTAAAATTTCTATTCGATGAGTTTCAGATAAGTGATCCATATTTAATCAACTTTCAATTCTTTTTTTATTAAGGGTAACTGCATTCCCAAATGCAATAGCTGCAATTTTCCTTATTAACAAAACCAGCCAAATTGAAATGTGCCTCGTCACTGACATAACATCCTATTTGTAAATTTCTGGCAAAATTTAAGGCCTCAAAAACTGTTACTGCCTCAGTCGCGAAAACGGCAGTCTCCGGGTCCAGTTTAAGCTTTAACCGTTCCATTATTACTGGCATAAAAAGCACAACCATATCTCTGTGAGTTTTTTGCTGCATCCGTATAAATGATTAATGCTTCCCTCAATTTGTGCCTAGCAGAAGTGAACAATTGTAGGTCGTGGTTTGGTTGCCCAATGTAATTAGGAAATGCGATGTTGTAAGAGTGGTAGTACAAACAAAACGAGATGGTTGGTACTGTGTAAGAATATATACGCGATGCCTATTTTATTAGGCTTTTTGCAGTAACGTTTATGAACAAGCATTTCGAACATTCGGTTTGGAGGAAACATAATTCAATTCAATTTCTTCACACTTTGAATGACGTATTTTGGAAAATTTTATTATGTGAGGTATTAAAATTTTTATGGTACCGTTTAGACCTTTCAAAACAAATAAAATAAAAAAAAATCTGGAGTCGTCATTGTTGATAAATCAAAAGTGGGGTGATGCAAAAGTGTTTATTTTAAAAGCAAACTGCTCCAAATTCAAGGAATTTATTCTATAATAATACTTATTGTTAGATAAATCACTTTTTTTCACACTATACAAAGTAAACAAGAGCAAAATATGAACAAACTCTTGCATTATAAAAAAATAACTATATACTTACCATCGTAGTGTAACCAATTGAAATCGTGACACCTTTCAGAAAATATGGGCGATCAAATAGTATTATCTCATCAAATCACAAAAGGTGTGTAAATAAGGGCAAAGCAAATACGTCTATACACACATACATTCGTAATTTATATTGGGGCATATCTTTCCGAATGCACACGTTAGTTCATGTTAGGACCCGAGAAATTCAACAGCTTGCTTAGAAATTCGGTTTGACAAGTTACATTTATACATAAGCTTAAGTTGATTGTCTTCGCGTTTAATACATTAATTCTATGGGTCGGTTTCTGAATTGCTAATGTAAATAAATTTAAGTATTTCAATTCTAATTCACGGCCCACCCAATGTGCGTCAAGGACGTGAAGTGAATTTAATGAATCACTTTGTTAGCCGAAGAATTAGTCGAAAGGATTACAGTAGTGATTTTAAAATGCTTTGTAATTTCAACGGCGATGGTACGGCGACCATCAGGAGCAGTTTAAAGTGCTTCAATTCGTTCCGTTCCAGTAACGAAAACACAATTGCCTCCGTGTGTTAATTCGAAAATGAAAATGACTCGTTTTCCTGCTGAGTGTAAGTTTAAATTTCTTAATATCCTGTGTGGCTTATCATGTCAATTTTTCAATTTGTCATTCTTAGGGATTGATAATGATGGGTCGCAATAATACTGTTTGCACTGCGTTAACTAAAGCATTTGTTGTAAGGATTTTCATTCCTATGCCATTGTTGGAGTAGCGATGGTTTCGTTTATTAAATAAATAAAATTAATTTGATGTTAGTCACGACTTTATGTTAAAATATTGTAATTTATTACATTAATAAAATCTCTATCTTCTTGTTTTTAAGATTGTTTCGTTTCTTCAGTTCTTTCTATTAATGTTGTTTATCGTTCTTCTCAAACAAGTTAGAAGTTCAAACGATGATGGTTTCTTAGGTTAAGTTATTTCAAGAACCTCTAAGAAACCTTTATTAATTAAAAAATACGGTATTATTGTGAAGTAATCCCCGCGCACTTGCAACTTATTTCATTGATTTTTTTTATTTCAATTTGGATATTTGCCAATTTTCAAAATTTTATTTAGTATTTGCAGAATTCGAATTATTTGATTTCTGAAATTTTAATAATTTATAATATTAATACCACGTATTATAACATGATATCTCCTACAATACACACTGAATTAACCTAATTGTAAGAACTACGTAAATAGCAGAATATCCAACCCATTACACTAAAACTGCAAAAACTCAGCAAGAATATAGTAACTGATTCAGTTCAGTACGTCACTTCATATTGTGTTTCAACAATTCGTTGCGTAAAGGGGATTGTGATTATTACAATCACATGCTTTTCATTTCCGCAACGATTTATCACACATATCATAGTTTCTAAAGAACTTCCAAAGGAAATGAATCGTTCAGACACCAGTGTCTCGACAAAATGCAAAGCAATGTTCGATAATTTCATCGTAGACTACTAAAGTAATAGTAAAGAAGAAGCTGGGAAATATCAGAGTCTTATAAAGTGATCCCCGCTAATATTCGCCGGGCTCGTCGTCTTGAAGATCAAATGCTGCGGTCACAAGCAAAAGATAAAGAAATTACAATTTTTCGTGAAAATTATGTGTGAGGGCATGTTTTTCAAAACTGCTTTTTCTTATCGAATTTTCTCTTTATCTATTTAAAAATCGTACCATAAACCACAACAAAAGAAAAAAAAACAAAAAAACAAAAAATTTGGAGGATGCTCGGAGAAGAAAGAACAACTGCCTCAAATCTCACAATCCTCTGACGCATGTTGTAGAATTTTTTCTAATTGCATGCGCATTTCTGTCATCCGGGAACAATGTTCTTTGACGGAACATGTGTTTTAACGCATACATTACTGCACTTTTTCCCTGTATTCCAGCTTCGGTTTTCAAAACCATTTGTATAATTGTAACGCAGAACGCAGTGTGCATATGTTAATTCATTGACCCTGTCCTCGACGGTACATATACAGCGCATAAAAAATGTAATGGAACGAGAGAAGGAGTCCTATGCTATACGATCTAGCAGAGAACCTTAGAAAAAGGCCTTTCGTTTCGTCGTGCTTATGTTTATACGCGCGTAAACATCTGGTAAACACTCAGATTTATTTTTAATTGTGTCTTTAATTATGAGCCGTTTTTTGTCTCGAATTTTGTCATCCGTGATGCACTTTGAATTGTCTAATGTGCCCGTTCTAATACCGGATGAATTATTGGTATGTGTACGGATAGATCGTTGCATAAGCGTGGAAAATGTGTTTAACACTGTTCGGAAGAATATTTATAGCGACGGGTGTTGGGAAGCTTGAATTTCAATTGGGCGTGTAGAATCGCATCGAAAAATATAATCCGTGTAATATTAAACGGAAACTACAACATTGAATTGTAAGACCAGGCTGATTAATTTTCGACCACCACCATAGGGATCTCGCTTATTTTTCAAGATTTAAATTTATTCTGCGGGATTGTTTATACGTGTTTGTTAACTCGTTGCCACTTCGAGTGCAGATGGAATTATACCAAAACGCGAACTATTTTTGGCAATTTACTTTTGTTTCCGCTTTTCTTGAAACCAAATGCCATATCCTCTCGAATATTTTAAAAGGAATTACCGCAAACGTGTGCCAGTAAGTTTAGCAAACGTAATCGTCGGCGTTATGATTTAATTCACCTTATCAAATTCGGTACAATACCATAAACATAACATTCGGTAACGCGATACGGCGCAGTTTCTTAGTATTTTATACATTTGCAAAATTCGCTGTTACTTCATTTAGGAAACTCTAAGAAAAGCATTGCTCTTTCGTTCCGCAACTTAATATGACGCCCGTTGAGAAATATGCGACTTGTGATTAATTTCTAACAGATATCGTGTAAAATGACATAAGCATCGGGATCTTGTGGTCAGCTTCTTCACTTTTTTTTGCGGTGGCGCCTACTTACAATGACGTCAATAGTTTTCGGGATTAAATGTGATTAACCGAAGTTTGAATGCAGTAATTTTCAACCGTAGAGATTTATTGTACGTACGCATATGAGCATAATATGATTCATTCTGGTCGTATGAACGTATATGTTTATACCAAGCTGACCCAGATAAGATTCGTAATTAAATCTGGTACACCATAATCACATGAGCTTTGCTCAACTTCTGTTTAAACATTTTCGTAAATAAAATTATCAACATGAGGGGAAATTTTAATATTGGTCATTCACAGTCACAAGTTTCCGCAAATAGTTATTTTTAACGTGCAGGCTTGGTGATATGTTAATTTCTTTTCGTTTGGAAATCTTCGCAGAAGTTGCGTGTTGGTAGCAAATATAATAAACAATAATTTAACACACTTTCGTTTAACTTGATTTTGCCTAATCTGTATTTTCATTTAATATTTTAATTTCTTATGTTCAACGTTACCGGTGTCCCTCAGGATTCAAATCTTGGTCCGCTACTATTTAATTTGTTCATAAATGATTCCTTCCCTGTTCTTGGGTGTGCAGATGACTTTAAGGTTTACTCTGAGGTTTTACCTATCGAGGACATTAGCAAATTCCAGCGGAATTTGGATGGGCTAGTTAAATAGTGATTCCTGTAGGTTCAATAGAAATGTCGATTTCTCATCTGTTAATTGCACTAACCTAAAAAACAAAAAAGTTACTGAATTAGGTCTTATATTTGACTCGAATGTTACTTTTAAGGCGCATATCTCACATATATGTTGTGATGCTTTCAAGTTTCTTGGTTTTACTATGCGCGTCGCTAAGTATTCCAAAAACATAGCTTTGCTAAAGTCCTTGTACTTTGTAAAGTTGAATAAGCATCTTTTAAAATTGATGGAACCTTTCCGGAGAGGGGTATGCCACAAGAAGATTTATTGGAACGTCGTAATATGTTATCTTTGTTAAACAGAAGAGATTCCATCTGTGCTTAAATAAAGTTGTTACAAATAGAATAGATTTTGGGCGTTTGGCTAAAGTAAAGTACTTTTATGGTACCATTTACACGGACAAATTTAATGAAACAAGCACCTATATACAGGCTGCCTCACCGGGTGCATCGATCGATATATGAAGCATTAAAACCGGCATGTGGTAATGAACTAAAGTATTTTAAATAGTTTAATTTCTTCGGGTTTTTGGAATTTGTTTTTCTTTTGATTTGTTATCGTAGGAGTTGCATTGATTGAGAAGTGGGGCAGATGACGTGAGGCCAACATGACCTCATCAGAAGTATGGGAAAACGAATGGCCACAGTTGTAAGGTGAACACGCGCTGTTGAATTTGGATTAACCAAGTTCAAAAGGTACAAGAAAGTTATTTTGTTTAAATATTTTGTTTGAGCCTGAGATTTTTCTTCTTCTTCAGGGTTCACATGGTACAATCTTTGTAAGACAAATTCCAATTACTCATTAATAAAAATGGTTTTAAGTCGCTTACGGTGGGTGTGTCGTTTTTTCGTTTGTTTCAAAGTGCTTTTTTATTTTTTATTTAATCTAACGAAATATATAGTTGCGCTAACAAAAATTATAGTTAGATTTAAGATAAGGTGTTACTGCCACAAGTTTTACCGTAAAATTTGCGTCAGTAGTATTTTATTTTAAATCCAATTGTAATTTTTATTAAGGCAACTACATATTTTGTTGGATTAAATAAACGTGTTGTAACTGATTGTTCTTATTTTAAAAATAAAGGAGTTTCCGTCGCAAAATTTGTATAATTTAATTATTACTTTGTAACAACCCCCATACATTGCAACAAAATGTGGATACATAGTTTATCTTTGAAGAAAATAGAAATACATATTACTCAGCTATAAAAGTGTTGAACTGGTTTCGTTTCCGTAGTCGCAGTGGCGCTATGACGTCTGATTTACGACAACACTTCTTATCGCTGTTGTAGGTAATTAGTAGAATTTACTATTTCCGAAAAAATCAATCTCAGGCGATTAGATTCGTATGTTTATGCAATTTCATCGACGAAAGCTACAGGAACGTTGACATAATCGTCGGTTTCTTTGGTTTTCGGCCGTTTTACGCTTCAAAACAATAAAGTAAAAAAAAATCCGGGTTTTCCATACTCTTATCGAGGCTGCATGTCGTAAGTACGGTTCGTAGAAGTAGAGAAGTCGGAGATTAGTCCGGCCGAATCGCTCGATGCTGTGGTTTCGCGAGCGTTAATGATTTTGAATCACTTTGTAGATAAGCGGACTTTTCGAAAATTCCGCTACCGCAGAGCGCGAATGCGAGCAAAAAGGAATTTTTCCAACAAAGAACAGTAACGCTATAGTATAAAGTAACAGGCCCTCATCGCGTAAAGTGTAATAATTACGTTATTAAAGATCTACGCCGTGTTGTATTAGCCCGCAATGCACTCTTACATGTTATTCGTGTTGTATTGGCATTATTCCGATCGTACGTTTATGCAGGCGGAATTGGCTGCGGCTAGAATTGATATCGTTATCGGTTAGATGAATAGCGTGCACGACTATTGCATTACAAGGCGGTATTAGCTCGGCATATTATAGGTTTTAAGAATTATCAAGTTGTTCCGTATGAAATGTGTCGGTTTTACGTACAAAACATACAAGGCTGACATTTCAAAAGAATTGCGAGTTAAGGAATTTTAATCGAGTGCTTAGAGGAGGTTTCAGTATTATAATCCGTTAGAATTGATGTTTTGTTTTCTATTAAAATTTCCTTAGAATTTAACGTAAATCAATTAAAAAAAAGACACGAAACAGACACGAATTTTTGTTCTGAACACCACAGTTTCAAGTCACAAAACTACCTCTTACTGAAGACAAAAGGACGTGAAATGTTAGGGAATTTTGTTTAGATCCACCGGATGTCACTTCGTACCATAATGCGATAGTTGGAACAAACTTGTTGCAGAAAATTGTCGTATCTACCATCTTAAACAAAATCTCTCAAGATGTTCACTTGCCGCAATTAGTGTTAACAGAGTACCTTGTTTTGTAGTGCAGATATTTCCTTAACCAGACTCAGTTACGACAAGATTTAAAGGCACTAACCAAAAATCGTGTAAATGGTAGTGCTGTATGTAGATGCGAAAATATAATTATAATTGTAAGAACAATGCATAATTTGTAGTAATTTAATATAGATTGTTGTAACTGTCCAAGTAATTGTTGTAATTTGTGTAATCTATTGTAATAGCTTCTAAAACTCCTTGTATTTAAGCGTCTTCTTGTCTAACTGGCTTACAACTTCAAGATTTCTTACCCAATGAAAATGAAAATTTTGATAAGTCAAATATATTTTTTAAGGGAATTATTTGAGAGGCTACAAACTGCTATATAATTGTATATGTAAAGCAGAGACGTAAAAAAATTACTAAACAAAAATAAATTAAAATTGGGCTATTGTAAAGTTGAAAACTAGTGTTGGGGCTGACAACAATTTACACACCGATTCCAAGAATTTCTAAATGATTACGTAAGAAATATGTGGTTTGGCGACACCATATCAGGAAGAATAGCGGAACCTAGTTTGTTTATAAAAGATTATTGTTTTTGGTGAACTTTCACGTAGATTACATCATTTTCTTCAGAATAACCTTTTATCGCAAATAATATAAAACATATTTTGAAAGCAGCCCTCTTTTATAACTATTTGCGAGTGGTCAAAATTATTTAAACATCACTTCCAATGTTATTGAAAAAACCAAGTGTTTGGTACTGGAGGATGCAAAATTAAAGAAGCCATAGTTAGCAGCTTTATCAGGAGTTTGAGAAATCACGGTTTTCGGAATTCTACACGAATACCTTGAAACGAATGCTTTAGCCTTTCCAAAAGCGTATCCGGATGGAGACGTATGAACAATTTTTGGAGCTTTGTGGAGACGAACCAGATTCAATTATCAATCGATTTATTACTGGAGATGAAACCTGGGACCCCTAGTCAAAACAAAGATCATTGCAGTGGCATATTAAGGACTCCAGCTCTTCCAAGAAGTTCCAAGTCATCCCTTTTGCAGGAAAAATAAAGGAAACTATTTTTTGGTATTGTCAAGGAATTTAAATAAGGGTAGTACGGTAATAGGAGAGATTTATGCAAGCTTAATGCATCTCCTCAGAAATTCTATCAAATAGAAATGGCGCGGAAAACTGACGTAAGGTGTTTTGTTGCTCCACGATGATGCACCAGACCACAAGTTAAGAGTTTCAAAAGATGCCGTTGGTGTCTTCATAGAGATTGACCAGACACCTTATAGCACAGATCAAGCTCCCTGTGACTATTTTTTGTTTCCAATTCTCAAAAAAAAAAAACACTAAATATATCTCTGCCGACGTGGGGAACTTGTTTTTAAATTGTTTTGTTTCGATTTTGGAAATTTAGTTATGTATCAAACCGTGCTTGGTATAATTGACAAGATCATGTTCCCCTAATGTTGTCATATATGGGTAATACGAAATGTTATTATTTTAAAAGGGAGTCAATTACAATTAGCCAAATATTACGCATTGAGTACTAATAAAACCTCTTCTAAGTCAGAACAAATTCAACATAAGTTCTTATTCGTCTCGTACTTCATAAACTACAACACAACGACAATATTCTGAACTCTTACAGCGAAAACCTTACGAGGAAGACAAATCGACATCAAACATCAGCCTAAGAGCACATATCCTCTCGCAATAGCGCCAGCAGAAGTAGTAGACGAAGAAATCTCCCTCGGCAGCAATGAAATAAGCGGATTGTGTGCGTCTGTCAGTTTTACCCGTTTAACCGACCTAAACCGTAATACTATTAACCGTATCACTATAGATATTGTCAGTGCATTATTCATCGAACGGCGACCCCCAAAGCTCTCGGAGATCAAAGAAACAATTACGTATTATGACGTTAAAATATTAAACGCGTTCTGAAATATTAAAGCGAGTCTTTTCCGTCTTGTAAACTACACATCGGACTATTATATGCGTATGTAGGAATGAAGCTAGATTCTGATTGTTTTAGATGAAGTTGTCCGTTTTTTTATTGCCTAAAAAATAATTTTAAAATACAAGTATCGATATCACTAACGAAATTATCTATAACCATGCTTAATATACATAATGTATGTATGTATGTTCATTAAGTAATCACCTTATCAGTTAATTATAATAACCTAAAGTGAACAGCTGTGATTACAATTTCTTATCTGGCTTCGGAAAATCCTTATTGTTTGAATAATCTTTATCAAAGCTACTAACGTAATTATTCTAGAGAAGGATAATTGTAATAATTTCTTTGTAGGTACATATACCAATAGGAGGTATTAAGGAATTACAAAAATTTATAGTGTTGCTTACAACGTTTTCCACATATTTAGATAAGTTTATTTTATCAAAATGGGTTGGCAGGTATTTTTTAGTTGTCATAATTACACGAGTTCATCAAAGCAACAAGGAACTTTATAGATAACCGCAAAACAGATTCTTTTAAAGAAATACATATTTTCGAAGCCATTAGATTAACGTATAATGTTATACGACAAATAGGAAAATATTCAAAATGATTTCTGCATGATATTGTTGTGAGGTTAAAGATATTTTCAAATTCTGCACTGGTAATGCTGTATACAAATACTTAAATTACGGAGTTATATAATTGGTATAAATTTCACTTTCAGGTAATGGTACAAACGACAGAACCTCACCTTTGCATTTCGCCAACGGTTTGGCAAATTATTGCAAAACCTTGTGGAGTTCGCCTATTCTTTCTGGTACACCCGGATATCTTTCGACACTGGTCCATAGTACAGATGGGTTACCGAAGAAAACAAGTGGTAAGTTGAGAACTTTCAAAAACTATACAATAAGAATTCTCAATATAGACGTCCAGAAAATTTCGACCAGTTCTATTGAAAAAAGCAGCATTTTTGAAAGAAAATTTTATTTAACATGTTGCGTGTTACAATGTCACTTCGCTAATGGTTTCTTTATTAGTTGGAAATATTTTTTGGAATATTTTTAATGTAATGCTATGTACCCTAATTCGGATTCGATCTTTAAGGTTGTCTAAACTAGATTTGATAAATGCCCAAGCGAACAAATCTAAAGGCATTATGTTAGGTGAGTGCCGTGCCCACAGTCTTGCCAATCTTTAGCCGACCTGGAAAGGTTTCATTAAGATAGTCTCGAATAATGTGGTGTGCCATTCTGGTTAAAAACAAAAGCATTTTAGCACTACATTTCAGATAAGCAACGCACTCATGGGATTGTTAGGCGATAAAGTCTTATTTCAATATTTTTTACAGAGTTAAAGTTAAAGTTTGCCGAAGAGAATTCTACAAAAACAGTTTTTTCATGGTTAATAATTAATCTATTGTTAAAATACCAGGTTTCAAACTCACAAAGGGTAGTTGATGCTTTAGACTCAGCTTTAGTTTGATCCTTATCTACGACGATTATTAGCATAAACAAATACTTCCCCGGGCGAAATCCTAAATGGAAGATCATTAATTAATATTAGGAATATCGATAGCCCCAGAACCACCGACATTTACAACAAATTATTGCGGCACAACTTCACCCATATTAACTTTTCTTTTTCGATCTTTTAGAAAAGATACAACCTTAACTAGAGAGCATTAAAGAGTAATGCTCTCTAGTTAAGGTTGCTAGCCGGAGGGAGCCAGTTGATGCAGACAGTCTACGTTCAGTTGCTTGCTGAGGTTGGGCGATGTCCTCTGATGTTAGTGACCCACCCAAGCATCCATCCTTTACGTTTACTGTTCTTTGGAATTTGTTTACAAGAAGACTCCTGTTCACTCGTGCAGGACCAAACTTCCTAAATTTACGCATAAATTCGGCTCCAACGGATTTATAGGATAATCCAGGCTTTATAGGCAATCTATATACAAACATCGTTAAATAATTTCGATATAATTGTTCTAATTGCGCGCTATGCATGTGATCATATTTTTTTACCCGAGTTCATCACTTTCACAAAACCACTTCCTGTCGATGCACGCGCTCGGTTTTACATCTAGAATCATTAAGGAAGAGGCATCAACTAGCTTAAAGGTTAAACCGTCCTTCCTGCGCTGTATACACGGCGTTCGCGTTTATTAGACGAAACAAGGCTTAACGCTAATAAGTCCAGGAAGAAATTACGCTACAGATTCTCTGAACTAAGTACCTCCGTAATGGTGGTTATTTCGTGATTCGGTGCGAGAACAAAAAGAGAAAAACAAAAAGAACCATTCCGATGCGATGGTAAAATGTATAGGAACTGGGCCGGCAAACGTTTAAGTGAATAATTGTGTTCGATTGCAGTGGCGGCACGAGCTCAAACGGGGCCCCACATGCAGATGGATTGCGTCATTTCCGAACCGGTATTTATATGTATGTAGTACCAGCACGCTGCTGACCCTCACGTATTAGAGTGAATTAAATATGATTTGGACGCTGAAATTTCCCCCCTTTTGGTAGGATTAATGAAAATTGATTAATGAAGTTGATTCTAGGAAGTAGTCACGTATAAATTTGATATTTAAGTAAACGAATAATAAAATTATTAAATGAAGTAGTTGTAATACATGAAAAAATATTTTACAAAATACAGACTTTGTCCATCTACTATATTGATGTATTTTGGAGTCCTACGTAAAACAGACACACATTTGTCATAAGAGTCAAACTGTGGTTCTGGAGCACTGGAAGATGCAAATTACGTTTGATTTAGTTGTTGAAGAACCGGAGACGTTAACAAAGATACCCTCCCTTTAATATTGGCGATATTATTGCAATGACAAGATTTTTCCGCAGCTCTTCAACTTCATAAAGATAATTATTTATGCTTCGTTTTTTGTTTTGTTTTTTTGGTTTTTTGTTTTTGGGCCGAATTCCCAAATATAAGTGGATAGCTGTAATACGAAATGTTAAAGAAAGCAAGGATAACATTTTAGGCCAAACATAAACTTACGACTAGTTCAAAAATGGTCCAACATCAATTGATGACGATGAACAATCTGGATGACCATCAACCAGAATTACGCTAAAACATGCGGAACTGTTCGCAAACAGTTGCGAATGATCGTAAGCAGACCATGCAAGACATCTGTAACATTGTGGGATTACCTTATGGCAAACATAATTAATTAGCAGACTCTAGATGTGAATTTGGTCTAAAAGAACAAAGTATATGTTGAGAATTTACATATTAAAATTGGTGCTACTCTCTCATATGTCGAAATTCGTTTTCAATTCGATTCTAGAAACGGAAAATTAAATAATATACAAGGTGTTCTATTAAAAAAGATAAAATTTTGACATGTTTTGTATTTTTGGGACAACCTGCACATTATGAAAATGATTTCAATCTATACCCCTATTCACTCCAAAAATAAAACTTTACCAAAATCAAACAATTTAATCGTAATACTTCGCATCGAAAAACCCTGTATACTGTAATACCTTTAATGCAAAAAAGGGAAACGATATATAGGATGTTCTAAAATTATTACAATAATAGAATTATTTTCATCTAAGCAATTATATTCTGAAGGAAGAAATGATTGGCTGGACGTTGACGTTGTGGTCCATTTTTGGGAAACCTTGCTGTTAAAATTGTTTGAAAATCTGAATAGATCACATCAACTTGACTTCCTTTATCTACGCAGAGAAAAAATTGAAACACCAATCCTTTGTATCCCCTTTAAAACAAGAACAATTTGTATTGAGAATTACACTACGTCTACTTAATCCAATAAAATATTTAGTTGCTCTAACAAAAATTGTGTTGTTATCACATATTTTGCTATATTTATTGATATTTATCACTTAAGACGAAACAGACTCTAGGTTGATAATTGTTACTTAGAAAAACTTACACCATGAATTTCTGAATAGATTCTAGATGCTCGGAAAATGTTATATGGTACAGCCTATGCAGCTATAAATCCAGCAATCTCATTTCAAAATAAATATTAATAAAATCAATATCGGAGCTATAAAACGTGAAACATCACCTTAACACGTGGTAGCGATTTGTACTGCATTACCTTATAGCAGTAATAAATTGTTCAATGATAACAAGTCAAAAGTCGACGGTTCTTCCTTGCGGCCGGATAGGGCTTCGTTTCTTCTATTGCTGCTTTAGGTTTCCTTTCCACGCAATTTTGTTCGTGTAATTTATAAATTGCGGTACGATAAAGCAAAAGGAAACTCTTATACTGTTTCTACCGTTATCAATGTAATATGTAATTTCTATGTTTAACAGTTTAAAATCTAACCTCTATGTAAACACGATAATTGAGCTTGTTGGCGAAGATATTTTCGTTTATTGGGTTTCGCATGACCGCAAGATATCAATTAGTTTTAAATTGATGTTATTTTTAAATATGCACAATAGTTGATAACCTAAAAATAGATTACATGTACAGGTTGTGCAATATCAAATGATACCGTTTGCGGCTTGCATGTGGGCCAAAAAAATCTTTAAATCAGTTGCACTTTGGTATCATTAATAATTTGTTGAATTTATTAAATCATCCAGGTTATAAAAATAACAAGAACAACAACAAAAAAATTATCTAACAAGCTGTAAGATTGAATATCTAATGTGTTGATACAAAAATATGATTAAAAAAATAATCAAAATAATGAAAAGTATCAATTATGTGTATTGGCTAATCAGTATGAATATATTTTATATACGAGGGTCGTTTGAAAGATCTCCAGTTTAACATAGAAACATTATTATAGTTATTCAATGCAACCTTGTAGTTGCGACCCTACTAAACAATCTAAAGAAAAGGGACCTAAACTCTTGTTGTGTATCTTCTGCTTGATTCAGAAGCTATCAGAACAAAGTTTGGCTCGTTTCCAAGTATATTCCATGAAAACTCCAGGAATGACAATATCAAAGTACTCTCAACTTCCGATTCGTTCTCAAGCAATAAAAACAACCATCCTATTACCATACTTTACGTTGACCCGGTATATTCCACAAGGAGAACGAACCACGATGGGATGATCGTCAGAACGATATGTAATGCGGGATTAGGTATCGAGACATTTGGATAGATAGCGGCGCGATAAAAGCGCCGATAATGCAGGGATTTGTGATATCGACGTCAACATGATGAATTACTTCACGGATTGTAAATCAATTTTAATCTTTATCGCGCAGTTCGATTGTTGATTTTTGTGTTTTTCTTATTCGAGAACTCGTACGCGCGTACGTGAGTTCGGCGTGTCCCCCTCCTCCTCGATCGCCTCCTCCTCCTTCTGCTGCTGCTGACGCGGGGCGCTGCGGTCGGTCTTCAAAAACGATAATTAAGATCGGATCTCTCGAATGAGCGATCGATGCGGGAATATGGATTTCGAATCTAATCCCTGCTCAAACCCGAGGACAGTTCGTATGCCGTTTGTTTGAGTACGGTTACAATATTGGATATGTGTACTTTATGCATACTGTACGTATGTTTTTATAAGTGGAGCGAACACATGTGTGGTACATGATTTGAACTTTGATTATTCCGGCTCTCTATTACGCAAGATTTCTTTTTTGTCAGTATACATTTTCGAATAAAAGAAAAAAAAAGATATTTTTTTTAATTATTTATCAATAATAGAAAGCAAAGATAAACACTGAAATGAAATGATTGTTTCCTTTAAATCAAATGTTCGAAACGCCCGCAGTGGTTTATAGCTGGCAGAAACCCCTTTCAAAAAATGTTTTGTCCTAGAGAATCTAATTTTCACATAGTTTATTAGGTCTAACTTAGTGTTTGGGCCGGCTTTATACTCTTGGTTTTCCAGGCAGAAACCGCGTTGTTGACGTAGCTTCTGCCGACGTTTTGTTTTTACTCTTGTGGGACATCTTTAGTGATATCTGGATGTCTTGTACTTACTCTTGCGGAAAATGATCCTAATTTACTAAATGGCGATATTTGGCTTCAGTAAATGCGCCAATTGAGTGACCCCCCAGGTCTCCAGAACTTACGCCCCTTGGTTTTCGTAGGCTTTCATTCACGCCCGCTGTTTAGCTTTCCATAATCCACCAAATTATCTTTTCGGATGATTTCATTTTGTCTAAATGGAACAGTCAATGGGGTACGCAGAATCCTCACTGGATTACTCAATCATCTACTCAACATCCTCGTAAAGTTAATGTGTGAACAGGGATAATAGACAATGAAATCATTGGATCTTTGTTCTTTGACGAAACTCTCACAGGGCAGCTTGCAGATGCACTTGTACTTGAAATTTTTCCAAATGAAGATGATGCGAAAATTATGGCAAATAATACTAGTAGCAGCAGTAAGAAACGAAAGTGCAATTATTTCAGGGATTTAGAGGGGGCATGGTCCCTCCCTACCCTCCTCTGGCCACGCCCATGGCCGAGAACAATCTGTTCTTTTTAAGGGGACCACATATATTCAAATTTTGTATCGTACAAAACGGTTCAGTACAGTACTTGCTTGAGCACCAAATGGAAAGCAGCTAACAAGCGACGGGTATGCAATAGAGTTGTTAAATATATTTTCCGAAAACACATTGTGACTTCACTGGTTAACTAGCTCAGTGCATTTCCGTATTTGAGGAAGACCCTGGTAAAGACAAGTTTAAAATTGTTTTATTTCCAAAACTGCTTTGTTTTGAGGAACAAAAAATACAAAGCAAATTATTTTTTTATCCCTTATCGAAAACTGAAAACTAAGTGATGTTGCAAGGTTTTGATTTTTCCTTTTCAAATAAAATGTTCTGCTTAAAATAAGCAAATTGGTGCAACTTTGGATATAATCGGAAGAGATTCACATGCCAAAATATTTTAGAGGAGGTGGCCACGCTGGTGTTAGCAATTGAGGCATCCCCAATTCTTACTTCTCCAAAGATCAATGGTTAGAGTTTCCGGTGGGACATAAACACGGTTCCATAGAATGGTTTTCTGTATACATCGTGTCTAACGCTTAAGGCTCTACAATTCCCAACTTTGGAACTCGGGCATGAACAATTCTATTGTTTAAATTCAAACTATTTCTTCAATTTCTGATTTTTTTTCCAAATTCAGATTGATCAATGACCATGAAATACAATTATTTTTTTATTTAATTCTCTTTTCTTGTCCTTTTTCATTCAAGTCGATGTATTAGCCTCTCTTGTAGGTCTACCTCACACTACCTCTACAGCGTTGAAATCCGATAATGAAATGGTAAACTCACCCTTTAACCAGGGGCTATATGTCTTTGCTGAAACTAAATATAGAAAAATTTCTGCAAGAGCCTAGTACAAGTGCATCCCCCAAAAAATCTGGATACCTCTGCCCCATGAAAATTTCATCAAAGAGAAAAGAACCGACGATTCTTTTGTTAACTATCCCCGTTCACACATTAACTTTACGACGATGATAAGTAGGTGCTTCAGTAATCCAGTGAGGATTCTTCCCACTCCAGTATTATCCATTTACTATTTCATTTAGACAATTTGAAGGGAGAATTTGAAGAATGGATCGTGGATTATGGAAAATTAGATAACGGTCGTAAATGAAAATCCACACTCAAAGATAAACCTGTTATGCATTTCAGTAATAATTTACTGCTCATAATTACCGGGTCATTAATGGTAATTTTCGTTAGATTCAGAAAATAGCTTTCGATTTGTTCATTGGGTTTACACTCAATGCTGTGTAACTCCATTGTTTTGCCACACCTTTCACATTGTTTCAGCTTTTATCGGCCTTGTTTAGACGAAATTTCAAAAGCTTGCGAATTCAAGATTCCTGGCTTAGTTAGCCGCAATCGAAAATTGTTTTGAATTTGTGTCGCAATAAGTTCAATCTTAACGGCTTATAATCTAGCTATTGGGCAAACAGCTGTAAAAATAAAATAATTACAAAGCTACAGACGTTACACCAGTTTCTATTTAATCTTTCCATTTGTTCCCTATAACTTCTACGGCATACCGCGAATTAATTCATCTATTTTATAGGACAATAAACGGCAATTACACTTACGATTAAAGTAATCTAAATATTGCAGTCCGGAGATTAGTTTCGGCGCAGCTTAATGGAAAAAATCTTATATTCCAAACGGGGCATTATTTCGCATTATATCTATTAGCAGATGAGATAAGCTAACTTTATTACGGAGGGTCCCAATTGCCATATTGAGTAAATGTTATTTACGATACGCGAGATTTGAAGCCGTAAAATTACAACCAAAGCCAATGTTGTAAACGTTGATTATTGATTTTCGAGTAAATATTGATTTTCCTATTCTAATTGGCCAAAGTATTTTGTTGCTAACTATACGGATAGGAGAGAGATAAGTGCATGATTGGGAAAATTTCGGTTGAGGTTTAATTGCTGTTTATTTATAGAGGTGACTTTGCTGTGATTATTGTACGTTATGCGATCTTTTAAGAATTTGCACATGGCTATTTCCTTTATTTTATATTTATAATACCTACAGCTTCAAAATTTAACAATCTCGAATAAAAATGTCCCATTGACAGAATATCGAAAGGAACGATAAATTAAAATAATAAATGAAAAACAATGCAAATCTGTTAAACGGAGAAAAAGGATTACTTAGCCACATACGGATTCATTGCTGTAAAGCGAACACATGTAGACGTTTTGTGCCGATCCTTTAGTGTTGTGAGAGGTAAACCTATTCAACACGTTATTAGAATTAGGTTCGCCTAATACATAATTCTTTTCTTTTCTTTTTTGAAGTTGGACGTAGTACCTAATACCCAATAATAAAAGAAAGTAATACAGTTTCGCCTACTTGACTACCAAGACGAACTCTACAACCTCATAAATCATAATTTTATACTCCAACCAATTTAAATTCATCAATTACGTCGAAGGGGTCACGCTGATACGTATACCCACGGGTCATTCGACTAATAATCCCCGGCGAACACCCCGATATCTCCTTCTGCGACGTCCACGCATCTTAAACGGATAGTTCCGCCTAATTTTTGCCATTCCGATTTGCATAATGACAGTGCGAAGGGGAAAATCTAGAAATTGGTGAACGCCTACACCATTAAGCCGCGCCAGTGTAGCGCTTAGAAAGGCGTTCACGGGTCAGAGGGACAACGAAAACAATTGCACGCGATGCTATACTTTTTTCCATAAATCAATTTTAATGCAATGTTACGCGCTGATGCGACAACAGATGTTACGCGTTTCGACACAAAATGTTGTCCTCGTATTCGCTACATACATGCGTATATATTTTTGTTGCTCTAGTTGTGAAATGAGAAAAAAAAAGACGAACTCATTTTTTTGCAATGGATGAGAGATGGCTGAATTTTTATTGCTGCGTTGGAAAAAATAAATGTTTCGCAAATTTTTTTCATGTATTTGTGCACGTTATTTTGTTTGTAGGTCAAAAA